>CAXHUL010000108.1:0-29429 GCA_964019695.1 Loripinus fragilis
GGACCCCCCACCCCCTGACGAAAAATCCTGGATCCGCGCATGGAAAGCAAGGTGTACACGGGATAGCATGGTGTTCAAATAGCAGTGCAAAGACTAGCATGTGCATCCAACCCTGTTTCTGGCTGTAAAAGAGTCAGTCACCTCAAATCACGAAAGACAGATTTTCTCATGTAATGGCTTTTTCACGGTCAAGCAACCGAAGATGACAAAGTACGGGAATCTGGTTCTACATTGATTACCATTATCATAATCTTAAAATGCTAACAGCCTAACACCGAGCTATATTGGGTCCGAGCTAACACGTATGGGGGTGTGCGAACAAGCTGAGCATGTTATGTCGCCACAAGGAATACGACGTATGATGGAGACTCGAACCAACCAACCTATGCAGAAATATAGGTGATCATACAAAGCCTTTAAATGGAGTAAGCATTCGCAAAAACGTAAGTTGTGGGTCTTTTTACAATATGAAGGCAGAGAAATGTACTTCTCTGATTCATGAGAGTTCTGCGTTCCAGTTTTTAGAAGTCGCCATTTTCATTTTCAGTTTTCATTCCAAATCAATGAGTGTACACGTACGTCTAACCTGTAGGACTGAATGTACGTACATGTATTGTCTTGTCTACTTCTATGCTGCATTTTCGAGGGTTCTAAGAAAATAAGAATCTACATCATGACCAAAAACGAAAGCTGCGATATACATTGCTTTGTTACGTTGTAGAGCTAGCCGTCGGTAGTGAACAGAAGTTGTATTTTTGTTATGATTCCTCGGACCCGGTGGGTCCGAGTATGATTCCAATCAAGACAATCGTCATAGAACAAGTCCGACGTGACATCTCTTCCGTAAAGCAGGCCTATGTAAAGTTGGCCTGTAACCGGGTGATATCGCCTGGTATATCGCACATTGCATGTGAGTCGGCATCTTCACCAGCGAAGGTTTCGCTGTATCTACCTTTCGACAAACCCTTCACCTCACGACCCTCAAAATTTATTATTAGCGCAGACTAATCGACCAATGAAAATGCCAGGAAGGATTTTTTCGATAATCCCTTCCTGCCAATCAGATTACACGCAGCAGTTTATCGGCATCTTATATACACCGCCTTTTAAGTCTCCATAAGTCCAGATAAGCAAAGTTTTTGGTCGTAAAATGTATTATTTTTCTTCTATCCTTCAGTTCAAAATTATGTTATGGGTGGTCAAAATAACCGTTCTTTTGAGCACATTAAATGTATATTGTAGTTGTTAAATAACAAAACTGAATGTAAATTAATTATGCCGTCTTATCTGGAGGCCCGGTGTTTATCGATTTTTTGCACCGCTTTGTGATTGATCATATTAATTCTTACTATTTTTGTCTTATGACGTACTCAATCGGAAGAAAGTATCATTGTGAGATAGCGTATCTCAACCCTTGGTATGACAAGATGGTGAGTCGGTTGAAACGGCAATCCGGACTTTTATGTTTGGTTGTTTATTTTCAATCTTTCACCATTAGTTTAATTGAAAATACTGATCAGACATTCAGCCTGTAATTAGGCTAAAAGGATAAACAGAAATTCCCCCTTCTTTGGCAATGTTCGCATGTTTTTGGTCCCGTTTTTCGATCTTCAGAATTTCATTTTATTAGTTCGTACAGTCCCGTTTCTCAGAAAAATAATTTTTATTAGTTAGTACACAACAAAAAATAATTATTTTTTTCTGTACGAACTAATACAAGATTTACCGTAGGCATATACAGAATAGCATCAGTCTGATTTCACATAGTTTATATACATGCAGAGCTTACATGTCATGAAAATGAGTGAATTATTTCATACCTTGTCAAGTTGATTCTAATTAAGCACAAGCCAAACCAACTTAATTGTGCTGTTGGTGAAATCTATTCACAATTATTATTGAACATGTATAATAATTGGGCCTCGATGGTAAGAAACCTGTATACTGTTCAGCTACATCTAGACTACTCGATTATTATTTAACATGTATAATAATTAGGCCTCGATAATAAACCAATTTGTAAACAGTCCGCTCAGCTACATAGACTAGCTAGAATATTATAATTTGCATGAAGCCAATAACAAAGGCGCTAATCAAACTGTGCTGATGCGCAGGCTGGTCTGTGCCTTAGTTGTTCAAAAACATCGAAGACAGGTTTTGTAGATTCGTTTTCCGTCAATGTTAGCGACTCTTAATTATTGCTAGAACAAGTTAGGAAATAAGATTATTCTTCGTTTAAAGTGTTTTCCGGCAATGTCAGTGTTTTCCGGCAGTGAAGTCACCATTCTTTTTCCCACAGTACCTCATTTGCCATGCATTTTTTGTGTGTTTCCAATCAAAAAAAGTTAGGAAATATCATCACTGTAAGTGTTTTCCCACACTGTAAGTGTTTTCCGGCAGTGAAGACACCAACGCTAAACGACCACGATCGTTTTCGGCGGTGTAGTCATTAACCGGAATACAACCCCGATCCAATCTCCGGACCCCACAGCCCCAGTTGGTCATACTACCGGACACCCTCAACACAACTCCACCCATACGACCCCTCCCCCTGACATGCATTTTAATTATATTTTAGGTGCTTTCCGGCGTTTTCCTGGAGTTTCCTGCGTTTTCTGGCCAATAAGTCCTTTCCTGTCTTTCTAGTAACCGGATAAATGTGTATTGCTCAAGGACCACAAAGCAGTGACCCCGATGAGGCTCCATCCCATGGCCCTTCAGTCTCCTGGACGCTCTGAAAATACACCGGGCCCATTTGACTCAAGGACCACAAAGCAGTGACCCCGGTGAGGCTCCATCCCGTGGCCCTTCAGTCTCCTGGACGCTCTGAAAATACATCGGGCCCATTTGACTCAGGACGAGTTGACTCGGGGCCGACTTTACTACCTGCTTCCGGTGCTGGACATCATGGTCGGCAAAATGAGATCGTCAACAAAATAGATTGAAAATCTTCGCTGAAATGGAGAATCTCGTGTCATCAGTGCCACAGATACATATATTATGATAGATTATTCATTCATACAGATATTTAAAGTGAAATTTGTCAGTCATAACCTTTAGTGAGCAGCATATTTGAATTACTAAAATGTCGTCCAGGGCGCAAAAAGCTTCAAAACTGCCAACGGCAAAACGATTATCCGATTCTGATCATAGTTACACTAAATCTGGTAGACAATCACAAAGAGGGAAACAAAAGCCATTAGCAAACGATAGTAGCTCTGATGATGAAAGTATTATTGAGGAATCTGCTCCGTGTCATGGGTGTAAAAAGTCTGTTGCAAAGAATGGAGTGTGTTGCAACTTTTGTGAGCACTGGTTTTGCCTTACATGTTCAAAATTAAAGAAAGTTGTTTATCAGGCATTAAAAGAATCCCCTGAAAGTTTAATGTGGTTCTGTATCTCATGCCTTACCACTTTCCCCGGTGTCAAGAAAATGATGATTAAGGTCACTAACCTTGAAGAAAAATATGATAAACTTGATGAGCGCATCACTAAAATAGAAAAGCAGCCAAACAATGTAGAAAATATTGAAGAAATTGTCAGACAGGAAGTCCGAGAAGTGAGAGACATTGAAGCAAGGAGATTGCAATTGGTTTGTTTTAATTTGCCTGAGAGTTTGAGTCTTGACTCGGAAACTAGACTAATGGATGATGAACAGAGTTTAAAGACCACAATCAACAATGACATGCGCTTAAATGATAAAAACATTGAAGTTGACAATTTGATCAGGTTGGGTAGGAGACCTGAAGGTAATGATACACATTCCAAACATCGGCCGCTGCGTTTTAAAGTTAGACAGTTTGAAAGTAAGCGTGAAATTTTACAGGCAAATTCTGTCCTTAAAAATCATGATGAAGAGGAAAAAAAGAAGATATTTATGACCCCTGACCTTACTCAAAAACAGAGAGAACAATCTTTCAGGTTAAGAGAAGAATTGCGATATAGGAAGAATGTACTTGGTCACACAAACTTGAAAATAAGCAAAGGCAGGATTGTAAGTTCCGTTCATGGTAGAGATTCAACTTGGCCAACTGAAGATGGCTATGATGGTCGAACATTTGATAGGGAATATAGAAATAGGACTTTTGTGAACAGAAATATTGCTGGTAGAGGAGGACGAGCGTCTCAAACTGAGCCGCCCTTTCTCAGGAATTAATGATTTAAATAGCACATTAAAAACTGATGTAAATACGTTCGTTGTTCCTGTTAGTTCGTTGAATTCAGACGTTTCGGTTAATATTTTAACTAGTTATGAGAAAAATTTGTTCTTATCAGATAAATTGTTTATGAACAGAAGTGATATTGACACTAGTATTGTAGATTATTGTTTATCAAATTATGAGCAGTCCTTGTTCATGTCAGATAACATTGTGAACAGTTGTAGTATTGAATCTTGTATTGAGGATGTCCATACCTTATTTGATATCAGTGACGGTAATGATTCCAGTGAATCAGACTCAACATTTATGTCCGATAATGACAGTGATTTATCACGAGGAAATGACAGTACTTTTTCTGATGAAGAAATAAATGGTAGTGATACAAATTTTCAGTTTAATAGGTTGAAAGATGGTTTGTCATTGTATTATACTAATGCTGATAATTTGTTATTCAAATTAGATGAACTTAAAGTAAGAATTCAGCTAGTCTCTCCTGACATTTTAATAATTACAGAGATATATCCTAAAATGGGGAAATCTACTGACATAACAGAAGAGGAGCTTCATATAGACAACTATAATCTGTTTAGATCAAATGTTAAGGAAAGTAGTAGAGGTGTTGCTATTTATGTGAAAGATACTTTATCATCTACTATAAACTTAGATTTGACAGACCACTTATTTTCTGAAAGTGTATGGGTCAATATACATATAAATGATAAAGATAATTTCTTAATTGGTGGAGTATACAGAAGCCCTCAGTCTAGTATTGAGAACAGTGATCTATTATTGGACCTTTTACAGAAAACCAAAGATACTACATATTCCAATATATTGATTATGGGAGATTTTAATCTACCTGAGATAAATTGGGACCTATGGACAACTACTAGGAGTGAAACTCATATTTCATACAAATTTCTTGAATGCCTTAGAGATAATTTTTGGGAACAAGCTATTTTTAGCCCAACAAGATGGGTAAATGACCAACCCGGAAATGTGTTAGATCTATGTTTGACTGATAACCTTGAAATTATTAAAAACATTGAAATCACAACCAGACTCGGCAACAGTGATCATTTAAGTATTGAGGCTGAATTGATTTTCCCAAAAAAGGTATCCAAATCATACGCAGAAAAGAGAAACTACTATAAGGGTGATTATATGAGTGCAAATGTAAAACTGTCTAACATAAACTGGAACTGTATGAATGAAATGGACATAGAAACAAGCTGGCAGTATTTCTCAAATCAAGTAAGTGATATTATAAATGAGACAATTCCAGTTCATAAAGAAATAAATCCTAAGAAGCCTAAACCATCATGGATGGATAAATACTGTTTAAAACTAGTTGAGGAGAAATACAGAGCCTGGAAGAAATATACTTATTCAAGAAATCGTGAACATTATTTGGAATACTGTAGAATAAGAAATAAAGTGTCTAGGAGTGTACGATATGCAAAAAGACGGTTCGAGCGAGGTATATCACTAGAAGTTAAAGAAAATCCCAAGTCTTTTTGGAAATTCGTTAGGAGTAAAACTCAAACTAGATCAGGGATTAGTGACTTGAAAAATAAAGATGGAGAATGGATCACAAATGATAAAGATAAAGCAAATGAGATGAATGGATTTTTTAGCTCTGTATTCACAAAAGATGAAGACAATTATTTTCCCGATTTCTCGAGAAGATCAGACAGTTCAATCAGTGACATAGTGGTAACAGAAAATAAAGTGAAATCCCTGCTGAAGCAATTAAATGTATCTAAATCCACAGGACCGGATAATTTTCATCCAAGATTCTTAAAGGAGACAGTGGACAATATATCCCTCCCAATTACTATTCTGTTTAATAAATCACTAAGTGAGGGTATCTTACCCAGTGAATGGAAACTTGCCAATGTAACCTGTATATTTAAAAGCGGAGACAAAACAAAATCATCGAATTATAGACCTATCAGCATAACTAGTATATTATGTAGATTATTGGAAAGTATTATTAAAAATGAAGTCATGGAACATTGCAAGGATAGAGATATTTTCACGGACTCTCAATATGGTTTTAGAGAGAAAAGGGGATGCATATTACAGTTATTAACAGTTTTTGACACATGGTCTCAATATATTGATTCAGACATTCCAGTTGACACTATATTTCTAGACTTTAGAAAGGCATTTGACAGTGTACCACATAAGAGATTATTATTGAAACTTGAAAGACTTGGAGTGTCTGGAAATGTGTTGAAGTGGATATCTTCATTCCTATCGAATAGATCACAGCGAGTTGTTATAAATGGACAGTCTTCAGAATGGACAGACGTATCGAGTGGTGTACCCCAAGGCTCTGTCCTGGGCCCTCTGTTATTTATTTTATATGTGAATGACCTTCCCGATGAAGTAAAATCATACTGTAAACTATTTGCAGATGATGCCAAACTTTATAAAGACTTACAAAATCTTGAAGACTTTGAAACCATCCAAAATGATTTGAATAAACTTTGCCAGTGGACAATAAAGTGGTTAATGATATTCAATGTTGAAAAATGTAAAGTTATGCACCTAGGTAAAAATAATCCAAGATTTGAATATGAAATGACAGATAAAGATGGAAACACTAAAGTATTGAAATCAGTTGAAATGGAAAAAGATCTAGGAGTTAATGTACAAGAGAATCTGAAATTTGATAAACACATCAGTTTGACAGTAAACAGAGCAAATAGATTAGTTGGTTTAATTAAGCGTGCTTTCTCTTACCTTGACGAAGAGACATTGTTAGTCTTATATAAGACACTTATCAGACCTATTCTTGATTACGGAAACACCATTTGGTTCCCAACACTGAAGAAAGATATTCGTGCTATTGAAAGTGTACAAAGAAGGCTCACAAAAATACTTCCAGAACTTTCCCATATAAGTTATGAAGAGAGGTTGCGTAAATTAAATCTCACAACACTCGACTATAGAAGACATCGAATGGATATGATTCAGACTTTCAAAATTATTAACAAGATTGATGATATAAAGATGGAAGGACTCTTTGAATTTTCTGACTCAATAACACGAGGTCATAGTTTGAAATTAAAAAAGCCCAGAGTTTTGAAATCATTCAGAATGAACTCATTTAGCATTAGAGCTATAGATAAGTGGAATAATTTGACAGATGATATTGTGAACTCTTCTACTGTGCTTAGTTTCAAGACCATGTATGACAGATTTATGGGGGATCAGAAATACCATACTGGAGATATTTACTAGTGTTATTATCCACAAATAGTACTCTTATTCAAGATATATATATGCTGACTATAGACATATGACCAATATAGACTTTAAAATAGCACCGGAAGTTAGTTTAAATTGTTACTCAAGAAGAGATGTAGAAGACAAGTCGTCAGGACTTAAAGTTTCTACTAACACCAAGTTACAAGTTACAAGTTACAAGTTAGATGTCCAAATATTTCTAACACTAGCTGACAAGAAGGCTTAGACAGTGCAGACCCCAGCCAGACTGCTTCTGTTTGCTATTCTGACAAGCATTTGGTGAATTCCAGTCCTGATAACGGTAGATACCGTTTGATGATTTTCTTTGAAAAAAAAAACAGAAAATAGTTCAAAATTTGAGCCAGTGAATAAAAAGACCAACAGCCTTGCAAAATCAAATTCCTGTTTTACCTCGTGAAAGGAAAGCTCTTGCACATCAATCTCTTCCACAAAGCCTTGAGGAGACTCCATGTGCATTTATGGAAGAAAGAAAGAAAAAATCGTCTTTATTCTTTTCCGGAAATGATATTAAATGCGACTTCTTGATTTGGTATCATGATATTGATCGGAACTACTTGGGTGCGGGGTTACCCTGGCCTGGAAAATATAAAAGCCGGGACCAACGGCCGATGCCCGGGGCCAATTCTAGACATAGACATAAGTACATTTGTGGAAACTTTACGTTTGAGGAACTCAACCTACATCGTGAGAAGTCTACATTGGAGAAGATTGTGCCGCCACAAGGCCTGATACGGAATACGGAATAGAAGATTTATTTTGAGTCGAATATACATATGTGTCTTCGGGGTAAATTTGGCCATTTTGAGATTCTGTGATTTTTAGACAGGTCATTATATGAAGAGTAAACTCGTTTTTGTTTGATCAAAATATTCAAATTATTAGAAAAGATATTGGAATTTGAACTTTGGACGGCTTGACGTTGATTTTAGAACAAACGTTGCGTGACGTCACGATGAGTCATTCCCAACGTTGCGACGTTTATACGCCTTTAGACATCCGACCATCGCTGTTACTAACATGAAACTGGGTCGCGACGTAGCTTACCCCTACTGATGCTGGTAAAAACAAAAGAATTGAATTCAAATCGTAAGTCAAACGTACTTCTTTTCTTGCGTTTTCTTCAATTTTGACATATAAATGATTACCATAATTCTTTGAGGTGCCATGCCATGTCAGCCTTCGTTTGAAAATGTGCACTAAATGGACGTAGCCGTCGACTGGTGCGATATTTTCCTGCACCTATATTTTGCCAGCACAATTATGGATCATCAAGGACACATCTCTGTATAAAATTGGGCACAAATTTGCACATTGACTTTTGAAATTCGGAAAAAACCTGGCCGCGACATTATATGTTCAACCGCCTGTTAACTTGAACGTAAATGTTTTCTTGTTTACAAGTAGAAACTTTCCGATTTTAAATATACTGTTAAAATGCCAACATTTCTTTACATTTATGAACAGTATAAATTCAATGCTCAGTTGAGTTGAGCACTAAAAGATGTTATAACTTCGGGACCTGGAGCAGGTTTTGATACTTTGTATACTATGTGCGCCCTCTCGGGCATTTGGCAGGGACTGTCCTTCACGTTGTAACAGCAGAATCGGGGGAGCGCAGTGGCTCAGTGGTAGAGAGCTTGACTCGAGATGGAGGGACTACGGATTCGAGCTTCATCAGCGTCACTGTGTTGTGTCCTTGAGCAAGACGCTTTAATCGTAGCTTAGAACTGGTTCAGCACAGGACGACCCGTCCCCACATAACTGACAGGTTGCTGATGGGACGTAAAGAATCAAACAAACAAACAGCAGAATTAAATTAAATAGGTTGCGACTTAAAAAACAGATGGCATTTTCTTTTCAAAGAAGTGTTTGCCTTTCAGCTCACTTGACGAATATTGCACAACAGTTTATGAAAGAAACGGTAAAAATTTATTTTGGTCTATTAAAAATTCAGGTGAAATTCTTAATAAATTGAAGTCTAGAGGTTTTCTAGCATCTGGTTTGTCTACATATGATTTCTCTACTCTCTATACTACATTGCCTCATAATCTAATAAAAGAAAAACTAACAGAATTAATTGAACAAACATTTAACAGAGAGGGCTCACTTTATTTGGCTTGTAATGATAAAAATGCCTTTTTTTACTTCTGAACAACCTAAACGATATAAATTGTGGTCATGTCAGAGAATGTGTGATGCGCTCCATTATCTTTTGGACAATATATTTATAAGATTTGGCTCAAAATTATATAGACAAATTGTCGGTATTCCAATGGTTACTAATTGTGCTCCTCTTGTTGCAGATTTGTTTTTGTTTTGTTATGAGAGAGACTTTATGTTGTCTCTGTCAGACAATAATCAAGCTGATATTATTGAAGCTTTTAACTCTACCTCCAGATATTTAGATGACTTGCTTAAGATTGATAATCCTTATTTTGAACAAATGGTAGGTCAGATATATCCCACGGAACTTCAGTTAAATAAGGCGAATTCTTCTGATACTGAAGCTCCGTTTTTGGACTTGAACTTTTCAATAACAAATGGCATAGTTTCTTCTAAAATTTATGATAAATGGGATGATTTTAATTTTGAAATAGTAAATTTCCCATTTCTTGATGGAGATGTTCCTCACTCTCCTTCCTATGGTGTATATATTTCTCAGCTTATTCGTTTTGCTAGAGTGTGCTCTAATGTTGATGACTTCAACAACAGAAACTTATTTTTAACTGCTAAATTATTAAAACAAGGTTATAGATATCAAAATTCGTAAAGCATTTTCTAAATTCTACCACAGACACTCAGAGTTAATTGTTAAATACAACATCGGGTTAAAAACTCTTCTGCAACAAGGCATAACAGAACCTATATTTTATGGTGATTTAGTTTATAAATTCAAACGAATTGTTGGAAAACCTAATTTTAGTGATCAATTCAAAAAAGATAGTAAAACGTTATATAAGGGTTGGATATAATTTAAATATCATGCGACAGTCTGCATGCCTAGTTTTAAACCCAATCACGGTTTATAGCTATGGTTTCCTCTTAAATTGCACAACGGTGGGTCAGGCCTCAGACTCTATGACGGCTCTGACGTAAAGCTTTAATCGGTGGGTTGGTGCCTGATGCTTATCTGTAGCTGGACCGACCGTGGCTCAACTTGAGGGTTTCTTTAGCTCTGACTATCTGTGAGTCATGAGCCCTTTTCTTTGTTTCATTATGGTGTAGTAATTTGATTAAAGTGTTTTTTTCCATGATGATACATTGCATTAGTTAGATGGCCTCCATGCGAGCTGAACATTTCTTGTACTTCAACAACAGCAGAATCTAGGGCGAAGATTTGGTGCCAGTAAAATGCATTTAAGACCCCCGGTGGCTTAGGCTTCTGTCCGTTCTAAGGCGGTGGTTCTGTTGTTGTTGACTTTTTGTTTATTGTTACTCCCATTGTGGGAGTCTGTTATTGTTTAAGAATTGAAAGTTATTTTTCTGCGTTTCACTGAGGTATGAAATGTCGGGAAAATTACATCTAATGTAATTTAGATGTAATTTAAACGACATTTCATACCTCAGTGAAACGCAGAAAAATAACTTTCAATTCTTATAATTACAACTGCTTCTTTATTCATTCTTATTCAGTATTTATAATTATGTTTTCCTTAAAAAAATACGTTTCCAGCTAATAGTTCGTTTCGCGCATTTAGACTATGACATGCGTATGTAGACGTTACAATCTCGACGTTCAAAAAATTAAAATGGCGGTGGTTCTCCAATTGAAAATAAACAACTACATTTTAGAGACTAGAATCTTGTTTCTACATAGTGACAACCGAAAAAACTTAACATTGGTGTTCATTAGACTGTGTACAATAGTTACGTCATCGGATATGACGTCATTCATTTACATTGGTGACGAAAACCATCATCCACGCTATAGGACCCTGACCATATACAATGTATTTTTTGAGCAAAACAAAATGGCGGAAGGGGGCATAAGAAACACCACCACTGGGGATTCTGTTGGTGTAAGTTGCTTTTATTCTCACAAAGGACTGATTTGGATGCTTGTTTAGCTCTGTCATTGTCCAGACCTTGGTATTGCATACGATTTCTGTCTATTTGGTTAGTATTTGTAACATAATTTACTAAGAAACGTGATTGAGTGGCTCTGCTCACGTATTTTACATTCACTTGGTCAACTTCAAAGAGCGTAAACACATCATCAAAAGAGCATTTTCGCTCAAATATTCTGCACAAATACCTATATTGTATCATACTTAGCAGAAACAAAATCTGGTAAAGGATACATTGAATAAAATTGGAATTAAACACTTTATTTGACCACTGTACATAAACTAAAAGTTCTAAAACCGCGTGCAGAACAGCTCAGTTTATTCGAGCAGTACTGGACAGGTATAATGAGCAAATATTTTACACTGAGCGGGTATTTTGAGTCAATTTCTGTACGGGTGTTCCGAGTATTGTAAGTGTTATAATAATCTTTTGTTAATGAATTATTTGACTCTTTGAATGCACCTACTTATGCTATATGCCATGCACTTAATTTCCAGCATTGTAATTTAGTTATGTTACGTGCAACAAGGTCTATCAGGATATCCAGAGCTGTTGAAAGCAGAACTCTCTGGTGTATTGAAGAAAATAACCCAATATGCCTTTGTATCATGGTCTAGAGTTTTCTCGTTGACGTTGCTGATGATTTCTTTAACTTAACCTCAACTATGGATTTTGGCACAGAAGAAAAAATGTTTAAAATGCCATACCATTTACTCTATTAATCAAAAAATTTCAGACAGGTAAGCAAGGCTTCAAATAATTTCTACTGGCATCAGTACCAGTACAAGTCCAAATAAAACTTGGACAGTACAAGGTATTTTCATTCTGTACATGCAATCTGATTTTTATATAGACTATAATTACCTTGTTAAATATAAAGTTATATTAAACATGCTGTCTTCTGAGAAATTCATACTTTCAGTTTCTACCCTGACTGGTTCACACAAAATCACTCTGACCAAACGGATAGCATTAACTCCCCAAGAACAAATTCTTTTTGAAACACATGTTCTCCAAGGAAAAAAATGATAGCTAAGGGACGCAACTGTAGGGTAGTTTGTATCAAGAAAAAATAAAGATCGATATGCAGTCTAGCAGGTTGATTTAGATTACTGAAACGCATAGATTTAGTGGCTTCACAAATCATTCAAATATCAAGTGTCTGCTGGTTAGAAACTGATGAAATTCTCTATGGTATTACATGTTTCTTGTGAAAATATACCATACAAGCAAAAACACACCCATATTCATTACATCCTTATTTTCAACTCTATCCATATTTGGGGAAAATGTACCCATAATTTGCGCCTGTACAGATACTATCTGGAGCTCTGGGTAGGCCTGATCAAACAATGTTAACTCAAGTAAGCTTGCTTCCCAAGGAGCAATTTGATCAGGGATTACACTGTTTGTGATTCCAACCCAACCTAAACAATCATTTCAAAGGGCAATCACAATATATTGGCCTTCAAGTCAAGCTTTAAAAGTGTGTGCACATCTACCTTGAAGGCATAAATTCTGGTCTGGCTTTCGTTTACTAATTTACTTCTCTTCTTTGTGTCTGCGTAAAGCAAAGGTTTTTGGCAAGTATGCAAAGGGTTAACTTGCAATTAGTGACAGATAAATAAACCTTGGACAGCGTATAGACATTTAGTGCTAATGAACCTGAACTGAATTGTCTATCTAGGTATTCCTTGAACCCATCAACTAGTCCAACTCAAATTTGAGTAATCATTGTTTGGCTGTACTCTAAAATGTTATAATGACCTCCAATGATATAACTACCCCTACCTAAGTAATAAAGAAGAAGGAGAACCCCATTTTGAAGCAATTTTATTATACCTGTAACTGTGGCTACTAGTTTTCACCATAAACGTAAAATGTTGCGTGTATACAAATGCTGTATTTGAAAATGAAATTTGGGGTAGTCTAAAAACCAATTTCAAAGTCTACATTGACGACATTTTTGCAACCATACTTAAGATGGTTTTCACTCATTACAACTTTTATCTTGATAAAGTGAATTGAATTCATCTGATTCGCTTTATAATTGAGAGAGAGAGAGAGAGAGAGAGAGAGAGAGAGAGAGAGAGAGGGATTGTTAAGACTAGACCAATAACATATCCAAGACAATTAAGCAGAAGTCTTGTTTATTGCTTGACATAACTGAACAGGTAAGTAGTAAAGGCGCCAGTTTAGCGTTTTTGACGTCACTTCCGGTCCAAGATGGCGGCCCCCACGACTTCCGGTACAAGATGGCGGCCCCCACGGCGTGAGATCCAAGATGGCGGCCCCACGAAGTCAGATACAAGATGGCGGTCCCTGTGACGCGTTTGGTTACACCTCGGAGGATGAGTCAACGCCCTAGACCACGAGAAGGTAGCGTCACGTCCTAGAGCGCGGTGTCGTTCTTCTTCTCTATATACAAGGGTGAGGGGCCTCTCATGTATCGAACGAACACGGACCTGGAGGAGTCTATATTGAGGATGTCCGGGTGTTTTTTTTACAAAGTTCAGAACGAGATCCAGTCTTTAATGGTGTAGCGCGTCGCAGTGCTCGGTATATCCCGCTCCCCGGGTGGACCCTTTTTTCAGCACGGTCCTTTCACGTCTTTTGGGCGGGTTCGGCGTTTTCTTCTCCATTGTTTTGCCATCCAATAGCCTCTGGTACTTCTCGAAAGGGACTAGGACTAGCTTTTCCATTATTCTAGCTCCGATTTCAAATGGGCCAACGTTATCTTTAGAAGCGTACGAATAAACTTTTGTCTACCGCCAAGAGCCTCCACCTTTCTTTGGTAACCCAGCGTCCTATCACCCAAGATGTACAGTTGACGTCTGGAGCGTCTGAGGAGTACTTTTTCGGGTTAGGGGCCTCTCATTTATCGAACGAACACGGATCTGGAGGAGTCTATATTGAGGATTTCCGGGAAGGTAGCGTATAGGATCAAGGTGGCACTTTCCGATAAGGGCTTGGCAAACTTCATTTCCAGTCGGCAGTGCCCTTGTCTCTTGACATTGAATGAGTAGTAAGGATCGATCTCCAACGCGTATAAGCAATAGCCTTTAACACAGTCATTTCGTTTAACGTTTATATCTTTCCGAAAGCACGTCAGCGTTCTGTAACAGTCCACGTACTGATCGGCTTTGTAATTCGGTCGTAAAGGCTGAGAGGGATATGATTGTCCATCAACGTAGAAGCCCACCGAACTGCAATCGTAATCTCGAAAGTAGTAAGGTCTTTTCTTGTAGTCTCCGATGTAGGAGGTACTAGCCACTAGTCCTACGATCAGTTGACAGGGAACCAAACCTTGAAAGATATCATCGGCACTGAAACTGTATTGTCCAGATGGGATTGACGTTGTCTTGATTTCCAAACGTAAATATGGATTGATGGCTGGCTGTATTTTTAACATTTTTTCGTTCGACACTTTAAGTCCTTCGTCTAATCGTTGTACACACAGTTTGAAAGAAGCGTCTACAATTTGGACCTTTTCGACAGGTGACAAACTGTCTGACATGAGTCTAAACGCGTCAAGACTAGGCCACAGCTTGATACCGATGCCAACGCCATTTAATAGCAACCTGGGTTGTTGAAATACGTCGATGAGCAAAGGCCCTTCTAAGTCTACGATTTTTCCACCTAATGTAGCCGTACATCTCGCAAACAGGCCACTGTTTGATCCAGTTTTAGCGTCACTAGTGTCTTGTCCGTTATCTTTGTAAAATAGTTGACTGGTAAGTATCCCTGTTTGATCAATCTCATTGGTTTTAAGGATGGTATCGATATAAGCTTTGTAAGGGTAATTGTTACCCAAGTGAGACAGGGGAGTCTGCTGAAAGGTCACATCCACTTGACGGAATATGCTGTGTAAGGGGGCATTCACCAATCCGACGACCGCGTCCTTGTTCAAGGGGGTTCCATCACCATCCGTCAGTCGAAGCTTTACTTTTAAAACGCTATTCTTGAGATCGACGTAGGCCGACAACTGCGCCGTAATGGTAAAGTTGATGGCAGACGTGTCATTGATTTGATTGGTCGGTTTATATTCGATCCATTCTTTCGATTTTAGGGAGGAGTCTCTGGGTGCTTCTACAAATATAGCTAACTGTTCTCTATACCAGTCGCTCATCCTAGAGTTTGGTCTTCCGGTCTTCGTCTATATTTCCTTTTAAGTGATGGAGGGGGTATGGCCTCCTTCTTACGCTTTCCATCCTTCTTACGATCTCTTTTTATTTCCAACTTAGCCATCTCTGTGGCCTGTGCTACCGGTGACACCAAATTGAACACCGGCCTTTGCGTTTCCATTTTGCTTTCTAAAGATTTCATTTCTTTCAACTCTCTGTATTTCCGTCCACTACCCACAATATAATGACCCTGACTGTCGCGTTCCGCGTAGCCATCTCTAACATCCAGCAAGTGCTGATACCATTTGTCGGGATCCGAGACGTACGGAATCCACTTCTGCTGCTGGTAATCGTAAACGAGTCTAGTACCCATCTTTTTTGAAATGTAAGACGCAATGCAGATCGTGCGAGTTAAAGTCCACCGTGTTCAGATTTTCGTCTCTTAATTCGATTCTTATACTATCTAGAGTTGACACTTTTACTGACACGTAAATGGGTCTCACGTAGGACTTTGACTTTGTTTTTTTGTATCTGGGTCCAATCTCTATATTTCTAAGTAACTCGATCAGTGAACCTCATACGTAGGACTCTTCCACTATGTCAGAACACAGATATAATCGGGAACTTCTCGGTTTAAAATCGCAGTCAAGAGTTATATCGATTAATCTGCACATCCACTTTCCTTCCAGTATGTAGCGTTTAGGAAATTGAATCCAAAACTCGGACGGAGAGTTCTTCTTACGTATGCCGGAAGAATCTCTGCTATTCAGGTACAGATAAAAGTCATTCATCTTTAATTCGCTACATCCCCTTACATTCTTACTATGTCGCCTACAATGGTTTTAATAAGATAAATCGTTTTAAGCATCACTGGAATTAGCGAATGATGACGATTTAGAAGACGTTTCTTCCGTTCAAAACTTATTCGTCGGGATGACAAGGTCTCTAGTATGCCCTTTGACCTTTTCAAGAAAGTTGAGTCTCTTCTTAAAGGATTAATGCGTCCACTCAATAGACTTGTTGCAACAACGGAAATCGCTCTTAGTTGACGTCAAGTGATAATGAATAACATGGTTTGACGACCTGTACGAGTCGTTTCTCTCAGAGTTACCAAATAGTTGATTAAGGGGTACACCTGTGACCGCTCCATATCGCTGCCTTTTTCCCAATACTCATTCTTACCTCTTACTGTTATAGAATACAAAATCAAAAATAGTCTCTCGCAATGCGTATTCGAACCACTGACCCTCTCATTAACGGTCAGATGCTCATTGGGCAAGCCATCCTTTTAAATTGAAACTATTATAATACAAACGCAAGCCATCCTTTTAAAACGACACTTTTACAATCGTTTCAGCTACGTCCTTAAAGTGCACAAAGCAGCTTTCTCATCAGGCTAATTATCAGACAGACATCGATCTATCCATCCATCCATGCATCCATCCATCCATGCATCCATCCATCCATCCATCCATCCATACATACATACATACATACATACATACATACATACATACATACATACATACATACATACATACATACATACATACATACATACATACATACATACATACATACATACATACATACATCCATCCATCCATCCATCCATCCATCCATCCATCCATCCATCCATCCATCCATCCATCCATCCATCCATCCATACATACATACATACATACATACATACATACATACATACATACATACATACATACATACATACATACATACATACATACATACATACATACATACATACATACATACATACATACATACATACATACATACATACCAGACATACTTACAGGGAGGGCAGTGGCTCAGTGGTAGACAGGTCATCTCGAAAATTGACATTTTTCTACACCATCGAATTTCCCCCAGCTCAAGTCAGACCAGACCGTCCCAGGCCCTATGAGCACATTTAGCTAATAACAAGAGTTTAATCTTATTTCTTAATAGACACCATTTTTTCAGGAGTCAACCAAGCAACGCAATAAGCGCGGTAAGGTTCCAACAAATAACTGCTGCGGTATAGAGTTAAGCAATATTCACCTACATCCATACTTTTTCTATGGAACCTCTACCTACAACACCACAACCACCAACATTAACATTACCAATTCAACCGACAACGCTAAGCACACCTATATGGCTCATATATAAACTACATGGCTACATCCATAATTTTTCTATGTCGACAATGCATTTTTGTGGGCAAGCCTTCCCTTTAAAATCTTAAAAACATTTAAGTATTATACATACTAGACATACATTGTAGAGAGCGCAGTGGCTCAGTGGTAGAGTGTTTGACTGGAGACCGAGGGGCCTCGGGTTCGAGCCTCACCGGCGTCACTGCGTTGTGTCCTTGAGCAAGACACATTAATCCTAGCTTAGTACTGGTTCAACCCAGGAAGCCCCGTTTAACTGAAAGATCGTTGATGGGACGTAAAGAATCAAATCAAACCAGCAAACAAACACTTATACACGTATCTATGAGGCAGCATTACTATGAGAATGAAAAATGAGATTCTGATTGGTAGAGAGACTTCGCTTGACTCAATAGTCGCCTATCCAGGCCAAACCAGACTGTCCCAGACCCGACTAGATCCGTTAATACATTCCAAACTGCAGAAAAACAAATAGGCCACCGACACCCACTCATTTACCCTGGCACTTGCGCACTCACCCCCTCAAATTGTCTTCTGGATAACCATATGAAACATGGATTATAAACCAAGCCTTTTTGTAAAAGCTCTTTTTCTCTGGACATTTATAGACAACTTATCTGATGCTGGAACTATGACAGGACTGATTATTAATAATGCCATTTTAATTATGGGAATAAAGAGCTATTTACGATACCTTTGATTTTATACGCATCAATATAATTAACTGCTGTTTCTTTGATCGCTTATCGATTTAACAACATGGATCAAAGTGAAGGCATCGGGTCACGGAAAACCTACCTTTTCAGTGCTGTTCAATGTACTAAAGAAATGATCAGAGTGCGGTATTCAAGCAGATGAGCCTGTCCATCGGACCCGGACTCAAGATACTTGTTTAACATTTATGTGCATGATAAATACAACATCTGAAAGCAAAAGTATGTATTTTCAGTATTTTAGTTGAAATTTCATGTCATCTGTCAAAATGGTTTGAAAAGGAAAAGAAATGACCCCCAGCAAAAAGAAATTGAGCTATCTTTATTGAGTGATTGAAGAAAGCAAAGACGAATTGCAAAAGATGTTGGATAAACCAGGCAACAGTCATGCAGTAAGTTCAAGAAACGATTTTATTGCGGGGCTCGACTGAAAACATACAACGAAGTTGCAGGAAAACAAGCACAAGTGCAAGAGGCGATTGCATCATTTTGCGGACTGGGAAACTAAATAGATCGCAGCCAAGTGCGGATTCAGAGGGGGGTGAGCAGGGGGTCCGGACCCCCCCCCCCCCTATAAAATCACAAGTTATTTGGGTTTCTATAGGGAATAAGCAATTGGACCCCCCCCCCCCTGGAAAAAGTTGGACCCCCCTGGAAAAATTTGGACCCCCACTGGAACCTTGAAAAATGATATTTTTCTTTGAAATTAACCATTTGACTTCTGTAAACTAAGCGGAGGACTAAGAAAAAATCAAAAGACAAACAAACAACGCTGTCAGAGCTTTTTTTGTCAGATTGACGTGGTCCCCCCACCCCCCTGACAAAAATTCCTGGATCCGATCATGGCAGACAGCTGATCGGTATGACTACTGTTAATTTAGGCGTCGTATGTAAGTTAATCTTTGCTTTTCTACCTGAAAATATAGATGTAAGTGCAAGGTAAAGTGTCAGTAGTTTCAGGCTGTCCATTTCTCTTCATAGAAGCATTGCACAGTATCACAAAAGTAGTCCTGTCGTAAATGGCCCCGCCCCTCATGAATACGGACCGGGTTCATTGAAAATGAAATACAGGTCAATGCGATCAGATGACCGTTCTTGACCAATCAGATTAGCGGATCTCAATAAATGTTATGACAGTTGTAATTATTCTATGTTTTGTTGTACGTTACTTTATGTCCATTCTAGTATTGCAATCATCTTGATGGGGAAGAGAGAGCTGATTGCTGATTGTTGACAATACACATGCACGTGGGTTATAGGTGTTGCTGGGAAAGAGGACTTCAACTTCTAGTGGGAACCTTTGGGGAAAATGTTACTGCCTCTCCATTTATTTAGTTCCATTTAGCTGATATTTCTCCCCCACTCAAAGAAATTACAACTTAATGTTCTGTGAATATTTCCGGTAGGAAACTTACTTGCAATTAAGTTAAGTACAAAACGATGGCAAAGTCATCTTAGAGATTCTAGCATAGTGAGTTATGGACTCAAACCGCTAGTCATGACATTTTGTGTGTCTTGAGTATCTTCCATGAACCTTAGAATTTTAAGACTTCCAAAGTAATGGTCACGGGGCATAATAATTCGCCACTTTTAATTTTATAAGGGATGTCGCCGTTTCAAACAGTGCTCTTCAAGATTTTTTTTGTATAAACAACCATGACAAAATTAATGGAAGCAATTTTACAAAACTTACAGGTATGAAGAGCAAATAGAAAAAAGCATTCTTCAATAAACATGAAAATAATTACACTTCAAAAGTAGAAAAAACGTTTTATAGTTAATGATATTTTATCACGATTCTCACGTCACCGAAAAAATGACATTTTTTAATTTGTCTGTGTGTTTAAATGACTGCCATAAGAAATCAACAGACACAAGGAAACTACAATAAAATGTTTTTGGTGTATATCAATTGCTTCTCCATAAAACCCCTTTTGGTTGAGCCTTCGGGGGTTCCCGTCATATAATAAACACACAAATCATAAACCCTCTCGGCCCAGTACTGGTTTCTACCCATCGAAAAGCCACAAAAAGTTTTTTTTTGCTTTAATTGGTGCTTTTTCATCATTGTAGCTTCAAGAGTTTTGCGACAACTATTTTTGCAAGAAATCTGGAAACTACATTGATTTAAACGGCGACGTCATGAGGTGGAAAATAATAACTATTGTTTCTCGTGTGAAACTAATCGTGTATTATACTTCTTTTTTATACATGAGAGCTACCTTGTGAGATTTTAGTTTATTTCACGCACGGTCACTCAGCGAAGGCTCAACAAGTCTGAGCATCTAGCAGTCTCATTGGAGCCTTTGCCAAATCGTAAATGCGGCTTTGTGTAATTGTTTATACGTTCAAATTGCCGACCACGCGGCTCGGATGTGAATATGAAAGGTTCAGACACACTGGTTGGTCGACTAAGGAAAGCTGGGATGTATCCGGCGTTTATTTATTTATTTATTCTTTTATTATTTTTTTGTTAGAGTGTCTTTGGAGTGCAGCGATGTTGAGTAGCGTTCACAAAGCCGCATCTTTTTTGACATTTTATTTTTCACCAGGAACCTGTGCTGGATCAGACCATGACTAATTTACAACCTAAAATTCCTTGATTTTAATCGCATGACTTGTCTAAATTGTCGAAATCTTTGATGCCGCTCTCTTTAATTACGCGCGGTGCGAAATAATTACGTCAGACTTTACAACGTCATATCTCATGACGTAACTAATCTCCCGAAGACACATTATCGCATGGCGCGGCTCATATAACAAGTATTCTAACACAGCTTGCCTATAGAGCCAACGGTATCAAACTGTGATATATCGGATAATAATTCACTGCTAAAGTGTGTGATAGCTGACGTCACTGGAAAATGACGTAATTCATGGCGTTAGACGGCGTAACGTCGTTTTTACGCTTGAAAGACGTTACAGTTACATGTAAACGTATGCAAGTAGTCTAAATATTGGCGGGAGTTCTTCAGTGCAATGGCGGAAAGTTGGAAGAAGCTGAAGACTTCGAATGTATTTTCGTCGTTTATTGTGTGTTAGAATCGAAATAGATCAGCTCCAGTGCGTGAATTGTTGAGTAATAATTCACTGTTTGTCGGTCAGTTGTACGAAGATAAATCACGCGCGCTGCGCGCTCGTGATTTGGTCTTCTTTACAACTGACCTCCAAACAGTGAATTATTACTCAACAATTCACTGCTGGAGCTGATCTATTTCTTAAACATAAGCCCTGTAGGGCTTTTACTTCGACAAACAAAATTGAAGAGAACAAACATAGAATATATCACAGAGCATGCAAAGTAGTATTATAAACAAATATATATACATTGTAAGACTGAAAATAAACTTGAGATGTAAAACATTTTTTTTTAATTTTATTTTTATCTCTATAAAAAGGTTAAATAGGGGACTAAGAAACTAGTATACTATATATAGAAGATGCAAAGCGGACAGTTAATGCAAGTAGCACTCAAAGGGTAACATAAAGTCTCTCTTAAAGAATCAAGGGAAGAAAACAGTGAGGCAGAATTTATGCTGCAAAGTAATCACATCCTTTTGACATGCAGATGCCCTAAAAGCGAAAAAGACGAAAAGTAAAAGCAATACTTTACTCCATCAGGTAGTCTTGACACTTGACAGCGAAAAATTCTAAGGCACAAGTGTACAAAAGGATGGGATAATGGATAAAATTTATAGTGAAAAGCAAAAACAGCAAAGCAGAGCAAGTAAAGCAAAGCAAAGCACGGTAACACATAAACAAGAGAGCAAAAAGCAAAACTAGGCGCAACACAGAGGGCATCCACATCCAAGGCCGTCCCATCTCCAGAGCAGCCCTTGGAACTGCGGGTATGACTCTGCCACCCGCAAGTTGATAGGAAGACTGTTCCAGATCGGGGGAGCCTCAGACCTGAATGACCTTAGACCGTACCTTGTGGTGTTTACCCTTGGGATGTCAGCCTTTCTCCCACCTCTGAAATTATAAGTAGAAGTCTTAATACTAATCATGTCTTGGATATATTCAGGTGAGAGTTTGTTTACAATTTTGAACACCTCACATGCCATAAGCTTAAGCCTTTTGACATGGAGGGGCGCAGTTTTAGTTCGGCTGGGTAATTTCTTGAGAGATGAGGAGTAATCATATTTTATAAATCTCAAAGCTCTCTCTTGAACCTTTTCGAGATTATTTGTACTGGCAATACTACAAAAGTGCCAAGCTAAGGGGCAATAGCTGAAATTTATGATACAAAAGAGTTATAGATGACCAATGTCCCCCGTTTAGTTAAAAATCTACCAAGTCTTTTTAAAACAGCTAATTGTTTTGAAGCCTTTTTACAAATTTCAGTCACATGGTCATCAAATTTCAACATAAAATCAATGTTTATACCCAACAAACTAACATTATTCTCACATTTAATGTCAGTTCGCCAATCCTGAAAGTTTCAATATTGTCGTAAGTTTTCTTGCCAATACATATGGCTTGAAACTTGTCAGGATTGGCCTTCATGGAATTTTCTTCAAACCAGGAAATTAGGTTTAGACTATCTGATTCTAAGACAGATTTTAAAATGTTAAAATCTTTATGAATAAAAGAAACAGTATTGTCATCAGCATAGTTGTAGATGGTTGACCTTAAAATAAAGTAAAATATATCATTTAAGAAAATGTTAAAAAGAAAGGGACCAAAAATGGATCTCTGAGGTACTCCTTTGAATAGTTTCTCCCAGGTACTGGTGAAGGTGCCTAGTCTAACCTGCTGAGGTAACTCTCAAGTAGCTCGACCGCCTCCTCAGATAATCCATAGGCTCTTAATTTTGCAATCAAGAGCCCATTTGGGAGGCAGTCGAACGCCTTTGAGAGATCCATCAGAATTGCAGCAACACACTCATGATTGTCCAATGCTTTTCTCCAATCTTCTAAAAGTCTCAGCAGGGTGGACTGACATCCAAACCCTTTCCTAAAAGCAGCAAGGAATTGTTTGGCCTGGGAGGCTAGGGATCCGGATCCGTACCCCTAGCCTGGGAGGCTAGAGGTACGGACCCGTACCCCTAGCCTGGGAGGCTAGAGGTAAGGACCCGTACCCCTAGCATATTCTACTATGTCAGGCTACAGGTACAGACATATAACCCTGATGAGAAATTCTAAATTATCATGATGATAAGTGTTAGAAAATACCTTGTTGTTGTGTTATGAAATACCAATCCAGTAAGTCGCCATTTGCAATGTGGGATAACTCTGTATAGTAAATATAAAAACGAAACACGAATTCGGAATTTGGACAAGTGGCGCGAGATTATTAAATCAAATTGTATTATTAAATCAAATTAAAACTTGTTATTCATGATTTGTTTTTGCTGTTTTCACTTTCGGTTTGCTTCATTAGCGAGGGTGCGAACAACATTCTGCGATTAATTGGTCGGCATAACACACCACAAAGACACCTTTAAACTTAAAGAACAAAATACAATGATTGGCTGAATGTTTTAATGTGCAACCTCAAAGACATCAGAAGAACTTAAGGACGTCCTTAATTAGCCTAATCCGTACAGTGACCTATATTAGAGTTGAGTTGAGTGTTGGTATTTTATTGGAGTTTCTAGTCACTCTTATATAGGTCACTGGTCCGTACAAACAGTATCTAGACTTATAATTATACCTATAATAATAACTATTCGATGTTGTTACGACATAAAGCCGGTCAGGAAGGAAGAGGGGAAATTTTATTGGAAAATTCCTTTATGCGATGACGATGCTACCAGGGAAAAATAATGCAAACAACTAGCAAAAACTTTTCAGTACTTTATGTACTAAGAAAACATCCACAACACATTAATATACAATGACACCACCTACGCTGTTATTTCTGGCTAATTGACCATCCTAAACTAGGGCAAGTTGCCACTCTAAGATCATTTCAATTAGAATCAATCTTAGAGTGTCCTGCTCTAGATGTACGTCAACCAGTCAGAAAAAGACGTAAAGAATATGATTCACATATAACTTAAGTTCTCAGAGAAAAAAAATTGGGCCCTTTAATAATTCAGTCTCGTATTGACGAGAAATCTCGAGATTATACGCGTCTCGCGAACACTATAACTGTTGATATTTCACGCGTCTCGCGAACACTTTGTCTTCTTAGCCTCACGTTGTCTACTTCAGACAATCAGCGCTGAATTTTTTAATAATGTGATCAATCCTGTACTTTGGTTGTCACTGGATTCGCATAGAATTTCTCGAGCGTAATGTTGATCGTCTTTCTAGACGTCAAGCTCCGTATAAGTGGTTCTTCCTATACAACGGTTCCTGATCGTATCCCCACGTTGGGATGTCAGATTCACTTATAACAATTCCAGCCGGTTGGCTCCCAACTCAGGCTATTCTACGTGGTTGGACATAAAAACTGGGGCTTGATCCACGCTGTTCGTGGCCCGAGGGGGACAGCTAATAAGTGCCCTCAGGTATCAATCATTCGACTCACCAACACTCAGCCTCCAACGTAGGAGGGGACACAAGAGACGATTCTGCAAAAACAATCTACTTTTAGAATCTCAGAATCACTCTGTTGCGTCACTAATGGAGTTGTTCGTTTGAAGTTCACAAAATAGAAATAATTTCAGTGGTCTTACTTTTTTAAATTACAGCCTAACCCTATAAGCGCGTGATTAGCCCTCACCCGTGGGTGTATGGCTAACGGCTCCCATGCGGTTAGGATGGATCAGCTCTTCTAAATATCCAGACTCAGAATTATATAATAGAGAAGTAATTTTAGTGACTGGCCTATGTCAGCGCTAAACAATACCTCTTATGCCAAACGAACAAACCCATATGTAACAAAATTTCCAATACACTGTCGTAACGTCACACTGGTTGAGATGCTATCGCAGCGGAAACATCAAGATCCCGTGGCCCTTTTTCCCTTCAAGGTCACGTTATCTAGATAGTTTCGAGGTTTACAAATACTGATACCAATTCTCTTAAAATTCCAGGAAAACGTTGAACAGTGTGGTGCCAGCACAACGTTTGGATGTTTACGTCGGACATCACCCTTCCCACACGCTAATTTTGTACATGTATAACGTATCAGTTGTAAACAACTAATTATGACCTCTCGTCAAACATATTTACATCAATATTGAGAGATTACATTCTGCTGTTTTATGTGTGAAAAAACCGTACAATATTTTTACATTTACTTTGGTGTAACAAATGTTTTTACATTTACTTTGGTGTAACAAATATTTTTACATTTACTTTGGTGTAACAATTATTTTTTAATTACTTTGGTGTTACAAATATTTTTACATTTACTTTGGTGTAACATTACACCTACCTAATCTCTAAACATACATGTCAGCTATCACCTTATTTATGTAAGTGTGTTGTAGTGTATGCACCTAACCCTTATTCTTATATGCGTCAGATATAACTCGAGGTGACACATACAGGTCCCTACAGAAAGTCGACTATCACTGGCAGTTAAATCGTCTTTCCAACAATGCCATATAAAATCACAACAACTTAAAATCTAGCTGCTAAAATTGTTTTTCACCTATCGGTCCCTGGTAAATCTTTCAGCATACCATTATAGTTTTATGTGCAGGCCCGACATGGCCTGTGACTACTTTTGGCTGAAATAACCCGACGAGTCGATCCAGACAGCTTTTACTATAGCCGCAAGAATGGTCCCAGCAGATTTTTTGGCACTACGCATGTGCGTAGCTTTATACGTAAGTGCCTAACAATCGCTATATTGACCGAAAAACTGGGACGTTATTGATAACACCCGAAAGAGCTCATACACGGAATGCTGGCCGATTCAACAGACGACAAAATAGAAAACGAGTGACTTATTATTTCAATACAATGTGACATGCTAGAGACATCGCGAGTCAATGCAATAACACAAATCGCCATAGCCCTGTCATGTACAATTTCAACACAGTAAAAATATATATAACTTCACGTACCTTTTATAATAATGAATAGTGTCTCTATATCGAACCTTTCAACGGTATGTTTAAAATGTCCCCTAACAAGAATGGGAAATTCCATCCTTTATATAGTGAAAAATGCACAAGATCTCCAAAATATTCAAGAAAAAAAATAACGAAATCGTGCAAGCGTTGATAAATATAGACACAATGAATTCCATCTCAGACAAAACCGACCTTTTATTGGGACTATTAGTAGAAAAGGTACCCTATCATGGTTCGAATAGGTGACCAGGTGCATACCTAAACCTTTGCGTATTTGTGCGTATACGCAACCATCACTGATTCTGTTGTTCCATCTATTCTGCATCGTAACAGATGTAACCGCCTAATTCTCGCTGCTCATTTATAAAACTCCAAGAAAATTATGTTCGAAATTCAGTCTCACTTTGTCAGAATGGCTCAAATGCTGAACACAGGGAAAAAGTTTGAGGACTTTTCCTCTTTAGAAATTGCCATCCAGCAGTAACAGAAGGAAGAAAATGTTAAATTCTTTAGGCGCAGTTCGCGAACCATTAAAAAGGCACAGCCACGGATGCCAGACAAAAAAAAATATGAACGTCTGAAGTATTATGAGATATCATTTCATTGTATACGCGGTGACAAGACCTTTAAATCCAGGAGTACAGAAATGAGAGAACAGAGGTAATATCTATCTATCTATCTATCTATCTATCTATCTATCTATCTATCTATCTATCTATCTATCTATCTATCTATCTATCTATCTTTTCAATTAGTAAACCCAGCCAGCACACTATGTTAGTCCCACATCGGTCCGCCCACAAAATGCCATTCTGGCGGCCGACCCTGGCCCGCTTTTTATGTTTAGTTTTGATGTTAGTTTTGATATAATGCGTAAATCAACTATTATATTTTCAGATAAACATTTTTGGTGCTCAAAAGTCTTCACGATGAGACGGTTCTTTTGAGCACTTACATTAAAAGTGATATAAAACACAATTTTATACACCACCCGTCCGTCTGTCCGTTCGTCAGTCCGTACAATTTTATTATTTGTTTTCGTGCTTAGAAGTAACATAAGTACCATAAGGATCTAAAAAATATTAAGTTTGTCCATACGTCTAAAGGTCCTAACAAATAAACCCAGCCAGCACACAATGTCGGACCAATATCGGTCCGCTAGCAAAACGCCATTTAAATGGCATTTCGTTGGCGGGCCGACCTGGGTCCGCTTTTTTATGTTTAGTGGGATATATAAAGCGTAGATCAATTATTTTCTAGTCATTTCAGACATATAGTTGGTGCTAAAAAGAGTCTTCTCGATGAGACGGTTCTTTTGAGCACCCAAAATCAACGTTAATTGAGAAAATACAATTTTACACATCTATCTATCTATCTATCTATCTATCTATCTTTCTATCTATCTATCTATCTACCTATCCATCCGTTTTGCAGCACATTCCAAAATGGGTGTCAAGCGCATATCACCGCTTTTACATTTGTTCCACAGGAACTTGTCACAAACCATTAGAATAGAAAAAGTAGGCCTATATTTACTTTTAATATGTTTACAGATACACACGCCTACCTTTTCATGAAAAAAGTTTGTGACAAGTTCCTGTGATTTGTTCTGAAGTTATTGATAGTATCACAGATGCAAATTCTGGATGTTTAGATGTGGTTTGTGGTGGTTTGGGGCTAACATGGCAGGTCAGCGTAATAAAAATGCTTTAAAATTTCTTCAATTATTTATACTATCACAAAAACATATTCTGGGTGTTAAGAAAGTGGTTTGGGATGGTTTAGAGGTGGTTTGGGGCGGTTTTGGGGGTGGTTTGGGGCGTTTCCACGGACCCTGACAGGTCGTATCATTTCACACAAAAATATTTCCTTTCGAGGTTAATCTTCCTTTTATAATAATAATAATAATAATAATAATAATAATAGTAATAATAGTAATAATAGTAATAATAACAACAACGACACAACATAAATCCCGCACCACTTGTCCCATTCACCATATCTACATTAATTGCTGGTTCCCAGTCTACAGGTGGTCAGTAATGTAAATACAGGTAACCAGACCCCCCCCCCATTTCCAGGTATTGGGGGGGGTACTGGTTACCTGTTTATCAATTATTGACCACCTGTAAACGGGTAACCAGCAACTAATGTAGATATGGTGAATTTCCGAATTCGTGTTTCGTTTTTATATTTACTATTCAGAGTTATCCCGCATTGCAAATGGCGAATTGCTGGATTTGTATTTCATAAAACAACAACAAGGTATTTTCGAACACTTATAATCATGATCACTTCTCATTCTATGGCTTTCCCTATCTAGACAATACATGGTTGACGGCCAGTATATCCCAAATCTATTTATAGAACCGGAAGTACGTCACGATAAAACCTCCTATTTCTTTACCTTCGGACCGTATGAAGTTAATTGTGGTATTTCCTCAGCATACTCACTTACTATTTTTTGGCCCCATACTTTCCTGCTTTAAATTACAAATACAATCTCATACCTCTATTAGCGGATAACACGGCAGTGTATGTGACACTTCAATGGCAGGAAGATGTAGCTACTCTCCAAGATGACCTCAATATTCTCCAAGAATGGGAAAAAGAATGAGATGTGGAATTTAATCCATCCAAGCAGGGACGTATATATTTTTCACCGTAACAACATCGTGTTTGGTATCAAATTGTAGCTAGAAACTTCCCCTCAAAACAGTATATATTCTTTTAGACCTATCGCTTCTTACCGAGATGCTAGGGGCGAAGAAACAAATGCCCATACACATGCGCATCTCTTTCTCTTAAAGCGATCGTTCACTTTATTGGAAATTGCCTGCCACTTACCTGGATTTCAACGCGGCAAAGATCGAATAACGATTATTGGTCAATCTATTGTTGTTTCCAATCCAGGTAAAGTATACATCCGTGAT
>CAXHUL010000108.1:29452-65000 GCA_964019695.1 Loripinus fragilis
GTACAGGAGACATTATCTATGATATTTACAGTTTAATCCTTTTCATTCTGGTGGATTATCCTATACAAATTGATACAAAAGTATGAAATTGTCCATTTTGTATTTTAAGGGGTTGCTGGTCAAAATTTCTATAAAAAGGTGTATTTCTGCCCCTGAAGATTGCCTTTATCTTAGCAAACTATGCAGACTCTGATGAGATGCCATCTTATGTTGCATTTCTTCTGGGTCTTCACTGTTTGCCAAAGAGCCTGTTTACCCGTATCCAGAATAAAAATAGCCATCAGAGGAGATGGCAAATCCCCCGACCAAAAAGTAATTGATATGCAGTTACAAGCAGCCAACCTAGTATATATATTTGATGTGATAATACTGAGTGTCACTGCGAACAAAAGTGGAAGGCTGACTGTAGAGACTTCATTTTTACCTTTAAATTCATCCAAGGGAGGTACATTAAAATGTAAGCCCTAAAGAGCAATCATTCTTAAACCGAACAACACACTGTGACTCAAAGATATATTTATACTTAACACCATTAAACTCTTAAAAGATATAAAAGTTATTAAGAGCACAAAGTTTCACGAATAAAATTTGTTCGTGGGAGATAAACCAAACACAAAACTAGAGGAGATATAACTGAGTAAGCACAGGTGAATTGTTATAGATAAGCAAATATGGAATAAATACTATGGTGTTTTGTGTCTGGAAAGGGTCCATGTGTGATAAGGGAGAACAACCATTCTTGCATATGACACACCGTTTTCACCTTATATATATGTCTACCAAAGATCATAAAAATATCTCAAAGGGTATTAAAGTTATTGAGTGCACAAGCTTCCTCCTATAAAGTTCATTCAAGGGAGATAACTTATAAGTCCAGCAAGGGAGAACAACAATTCTTGAATGCAAGACACCCCCTTGACCTATTATACATATATACCATATATTATCAAAATATCTCAAAGGATATTAAAGTTATTGAGCGCACAAGCTTCCCCCTATAAAGTTCATTCAAGGGAGATAACTCAAAAAACATTAAAGGAGAGCAACCATTCTTGCACGCAACACACCGTCTTCACCTGATATACATGCATGCCAAATATTATCAAAATATCTCAAAGGGTATTAAAGTTATAAAGTGCACATGCTTCCCCCTATAAAATTTAAATTTCACTCAAGGGAGATAGCTCAAAAGTCCATTAAAGGAGAGTAACCATTCTTGCACGCGACACACCGTCTTGACCCGATATACATGCCTACCAAATATTATCAAAATATCTCAAAGGGTATGAAAGTTATTGAGCGCACAAGCTTCCCCTTATAAAGTTCATTCAAGAGAGATAACTCAAAAGGCCAGCAAGGGAGAGCAACCATTCTTGCACGCGACACACCGTCTTGACCCGATATACATGCCTACCAAATATTATCAAAATATCTCAAAGGGTATAAAAGTTATTGAGCGCACAAGCTTCCCCTTATAAAGTTCATTCAAGAGAGATAACTCAAAAGGCCAGCAAGGGAGAGCAACCATTCTTGCACGCGACACACCGTCTTGACCCGATATACATGCCTACCAAATATTATCAAAATATCTCAAAGGGTATAAAAGTTATTGAGCGCACAAGCTTTTGTCTACGGACGGACAGACGGACGGACAGACGGACAGACGGACAGACGGACGGACGCCAGGCTGATCGCTATATCCCCCGATCCTTTTCGGGTCGGGGGATAAAAAGGGTTAAGGCCTCCAGATGAAAAGTAGCAGTTCTGATTTATCACTCCTTCATATCATGTGCGTAGTGTACATAACAGAACTGTTTTCATTGAGATGGATTTTCAGCCCTTTTCATTCTGGATATCCATAAACAGGTACTTTGGCTAACAGCGATAACCCAGATGGAAGCAGTCTGATCTGAGTCCACAGTGTTTGCAATATCAGCTACCTAAGAAAAATAAGCAGATGAGAAGAGCAGACAATTGTTGGGACTGGTAGGCAAAGAATTAATGGATAAAAATGACAATCAAGGCAGTGAATTTTCCCTTTAAGGTTTAAGCTGCTTTATCCATTCTATTGAGAATGAGATTATCCATTTGGATAGTTCATTATACATTAAAGGGGGTGGTAGGTTATTGTCAGTAACTCCTTTTGTTTAACAATGCTTATGCTGAGCAAACAGTATCAGTTATGTGCTTGAAAATTGCCTTAACCCTTAAAGTGCCAAAAAAATGCATCTGAAAATGTCGTCAGCTGAAGTCGTCTGCTGCAAATAGTTGCCTAGCATAACTGACAATTAAGTATAGAAGCAAACAGCTTGAACCCAGAACAGACTGTTCCAATAGGAGCAGTGTGATCTGGATCGTCACTGTTTGCCATAGAGGCGTCTTAAGCATTTCAGCAGATGAGAAAAGCAGACGACTTTTTTTGTTGCAATTGGTTTATTATGTTTAAGGGTTAAATGCAAGTGGTTTAACTCTTTCCTTGCTAGCAGTGATATTTGTTATCTGCTGATAACCTCTGCAAACAGTTTGGTCCCAGATCAGGGCCGACAAAATGTTGGTCCTGATCTGGATCCAAACGGTATGCTCTTTGATAGTGTTCCTGAAAGATTTATTTTTTAAATTATAATTTTGAAAAATAAAAAGTCAGCAGACCACAACAAAAGCATGAAAAATTACACAGCATGCAAAAAGTTAGACTTTACTATACCTTTCTAAACATTCCAGCGCATCTGTTATCTCACCCATCTTGACTAGAACTTCTGCCTTACACTTCAGAGCAACCACATCACAATCTAAATACTCCAGCTGCCTAGACTCACCACCTACACAACCTCCTCTAGTAGAATCACATGACACATCTTGACCAATCAAATCATTTCTTCTGCTCTCTGTTACTGAAGCGCTTGTTTCTGAATCTGATCGTTTCCTCTTCACTGATCTGGCTATTTCACCTTCAGTACCCTTCACACTGACATTTCTTTTCTCATTTGCATTATTGTTCTTTACATCTGATGTATTGAGAGTATTATCATGGTCCTGAGAACTTACTCCATTTACTTGGTGACTGTCAGGTGATCTAGTGCTTACATTATGATTGTTATATAGGGTATCACCTTGTTTACTTTTGTAAGAAATTATAACTTTATCACACAGTGTCAAACATTCTTTGAGTTTCTCAGCTTGCAACAAAGATTGAATGGCCTCATGGTAGAGCTGCAGTAGAGGTGGTAGACCAACTGACCAACAGGACTGTACCTGAAAATATAGATATTCCTTTACCTCATAGAGATGCCTTTCACCATTTTTGCAAACGGAGTATACCCAGATCAGGCAGCTCTTGTAAAAGCTGCCTGATCAGGGTCTACTCTGTTTGCTTATATACCTCTATGTTACCTTAGAGAGACACCTTTTAACATGTTTGCGAACAGAGTATACCCAGATCAGGCAGCTCTTGTAAGAGCTGCCTAATCAGGGCCTGCTCTGTTTGCTTATAGAAATATGATATATCTGATCATAAACTAGTGGACACGACAAGTAATTTCTTTGTTCTATGTATTTTGTTTGTTTGATTTGACTCTTTACATCCCAATCAACAACTTTTCAGTTCTGTCGGGATGGGTCTTCCTGGGTTGAACCAGTACTAAGCAATGATAAATGTGTCTTGCTCATGGGCACAACACTGTGATGTCGGTGAGGCTCTAACCCATGCCCCATCTGTCTTAAGTAAATGTGCTCCCGCTCTATGTACCAACATGAAAGTTTATATATATAATTATTCATAGTGGGTGGAGCCTAGCATGAGTATTCATGAAGGAAAGGGTTAAAAAAAAAAACACTACCACAGCTTCATAGTGATTTGTTCTTCTAGCTAGAAAATATTTCCTCAGGGTTTGAGACAAGGCAACACTCTAAGTATATGGAGGATGTTCAAAGTTTGGAGTGAATGTCACATTTATTTCATCGAATGAAGTGAAAAACGTTTATTTCATGAGTGGCACAGCCACAAAAAATAAAATATACATTTTTCGCTTCACAAGATGAAATAAATGTCTTATTCATGACAATAATTAGAATTTTTAATATATACAATCTAGAAGCGTAACATATTTTTGTTTTTTAACTTATGAAGTCACACATGATCGCACAGGACGTCATTTTGATGATGCTTAAAGCGTCTGTCTTCTAAAACTGTAACTACAGAAGCTAGATTAAGAAAGCAAGAATTTGGCTGCAAGCAAGGCCTTAAGTATAGCCTACGCAACATTATGTTCCAGAATTAGGGAAAGCCAGATAGGCTGTTGATGTTGTGTTTGTGCTTAACGTCCCACCAACAGCTAAGGTCATATGGAGACGAGGACACAGCTTAATGTCTCATCCGACAGGCTGGTGAAGCCAGGAATCGAACCTGCGACCCCTCGTTTACAAGGCAAGCGGTTTATCCACTACACCACATCGGCTCCTACAGATAGGCTGAAAACAGTATACCCCTAAACTATGTTTTTCAAAAAAAATTGACAATTTCATTACCAAAATGTTCTTTGCAATCCATAAGGGAACCTGCTTTATATTTCACTGTTTGTCTAAGTTTGCATTAACAGGGTTCCAGTGAAGAAAGGGTGTATAGTATATGTATGTACCTTAGTAGAATAAGGAGCCTCTGTTATATCTGTTATATAGGCTATTAACTCCTGGTATTTCTGTGAAGCTATATCATATCTGGAATATACCACGAGTTTGAATGAAAACAATTTTTTAGAGTAAAAATGTAAATATTTTCTTACCCATCTGTTTTAACATATATTTTGGGTGCTCAAAAGAACCATCTCTATGAGACGGTTCTTTTGAGTACCCACAACATATGTTTTGGTTGAGAAATAAAAAAAAAAATGGTACAAGGTCTGTATACAAACAATGAAAGCAGCATCTATCAAGCATGTTCCAACTATCAAGACCTCACTACAGACATACGAGGGTTGTCCCAGTAAATCGTGGACTTTTGTTATAAAACGAGATTGTCCATTGGGAATTCTAAGAAATTTGTATGATATATTAATATACATCTACGACACATTTTCTACAAATATGAGTGGAATCACAATTTAGATAACAAAGTTATGAACCTTTACTTGAGGGTATCTCTGCGTATGCGGAGCACGTCACAAACTATTTTGCTGTATTTTCAGTAAGGGGTGGACAATTAATTTGACGCTACTCTTTTTAAATAAGCTAAAATGGTGACAAATATTGCCATATATCTGTTGAGTAAGTCTCCCTGGTTCCAGAAAAGACTAAATATTTAGTTTAGATATGTTAAGCAGTCAAGCAGGCGCGATCTTTTAGATATGATAAGCGACAGCATATTTACCATTAAAATAACTTACCGAAAAATAGCATGCGTTCCGTTAAATTGACGAAAATGAGCTTGCCTTTGTGATATTACTAAAATAATTTTACACAAAATCCATTTTATGACACTAGTGACTCTTGGACCAAGCATTTAATATTAAAAGAACATAGTTTTATGTGATTAATTGGCTAAAAATTGTTGAAAGTCTAATTTTTTCGCCGTACCGTTTTTCTAACCTTAGCATTTTCTGAAAAATAAAAATGTAGTAGGTATGTCAAATCGTTTATAAAATTAATGCGACTGGCCATAAACGTTCCAAATTTTCAACACTTTATCTTGCATGGTTACTAGTTGATGTGGTAATGCATTGTTAAAAAAACAAAAGCGTAATTTCATTGAATGTACACTACCTTTTGGACTAGAATAGTTTCATTACAAAATTTTGACGTGCGCCGCTCACGCCGACATACCGTCAAGTAAAGGTTCATAAATTTGTTATCTAAACTGCTGTTCCACCCATATTTATACAAAATGGTTCCCATAAGTATATAAAAACATCCTGAAAATATCATAGAATTACTGGTACACAGTCTCGTGTTATAACAAAAGTCCACGATTTACTGGGACAACCCTCGTATATACTGACGTCAAGAAAAAATGCCTCCTCTAAAAATAAACGTGAATATCTCTTGACTAATCAGACTAGTTATAAATTTTAGTGCATTATAACATCTTATCAGTCAAGTGTATCTTATGAAAACAAAATTGCTGAAAGAATATTTGAGGCTGAGAAAACGACCTCGGTTTGAGACAGGGGTCACAATTTTGTACTACACAAGATTTTAGCCACATTTGCTTTGTTTCCAGACACAATCCGTTGACAGGAAAAACGTGTTTTACCATCGTAAAACTGTCTCTATTTTACCAAAAATGTGTTTATAATGTTCAGACAATGTTTATATGCCTCTGCTGAACGAAACAACTTACCACGACCACCTTTTCGCCATGCATTTCAGTAAAACTTAAAATGTCATGACTCTGCAAAGTGGGTGAAAATATTGTTACGAATCCTTTGCAAAAGTCTTTAGTCTTGACCAGCGATGATTGCTGAGGTTACGCAATCTGGCACGTGTTCCAGACGGCCATTTTGGGTGACGTTAACATAGATCAATGACTGGCCATTGGGCGTTACAGTTCATCTTAAATAACGTAATTTTATGTAGGCATATTCTGTGTACATTACCTTATGTAGCCCCTTATCATTTTTTCCATTACTTAAAGCAAAACGAGAATGTTGGCAAGTTTCGTAAACAGACCTTACATTTTGTCATTAATATGACGTCATAATTTCATAAAGTTATTACTCGCAAGCACAAATGTTTGAAAAAATGATCCAAAATTTGTTCATTGATTAGCAAAACATTTACGGCACAAACTGGGTGCAAATTCAAATTGAAATCATAAGCGATCGATGCACTGTGGTGTCATGTGTATGTTGAGCCTGTATGACGTCATCGGAATAACGTGTCACCTGCATATCAAATTAAAGTGATTTTCCAACATTGCCCAACCTCTACATAAAGAAGCAGTACGTGGCTGTTCATTTTTATATATCATCGCAAAGAAATCAGTGATAATGAGTGAGGCGTTTTTAGTTGACGTCAGTATACATATAGTTGAGCTCGTTCATGAAATTTTGGTACTTCTTGCATATACTCAAAAGCCCCTGTAAACACCCATGCTGGCATATCTAGCAAGGCTAGAGGTCTAAATTTTGGCCAGTATTCATCTACGTCCATACTTTGTGTATACAAGCAGTAATGACTTTTGCAAGGCTGCTTCAATGTGCAAGTTCATCTGAGGCTACTCATTAATGCTATAAGTATCAAAATCTTATGAACTGGCTCAATTACTCTAACTATTAAGGTCAAATAAAAAAAATATGAGTGATTTGGGTAACAGGTCGGAAAATTTTTGGTAGGGTAGGCACAAATATTTTTTAATCATTTTTTTCTGGAATAAATATAAAGTTTTATGCTTTTAAAATGCATAAAAAAAAAATTCCCAAAACATGGACAAAATTCTAGGTTTCACCATTACATTTTGGTAGGGTCGGGTTACCCTAAACACAGGTATTTTTTTATTTGGCCTAATTACTCTTCATTTCAGCTTGAACCTCAGCCCAACCACAAACTTACATAAAGTATAAGAATCTGTCATGAGCATGAGGGTGGGATAGAAAAATCCTTCCCGAGGATCACCAATTGGTATCATGAGGCTTACAGAGTGATGACAAACTGTGATCGTGAGGGATGTATTTTTCTATCCCACCCTCACACAAATAATGTTTTCTTTTTCTTGCTCACTATCAAATACTGCCTTTTTATAGTTGAAAGAAAGCTCTTCCAGAAGTTCCTGAATACGTTTGATGCGACATAGCATTATTATGTCACTTTCGTCACTTGTCTTCCGGCATGCGGCTGTTCGATTTTTATATTTCCCACCGGTTGGTACGGGGTATGTGAGATAGAATTTTCTCATATGGGTAAAAACAGCAGAAATCCTGGTCTACAAGAAATAATTCTCTCACTTTGACTGATTCCAACAGGGCAGTTGTTAGTTACTGATGAAAGTATGCTTTTGGTTTTGTTTGGTTTGTGGTATAACTTCCCAGTCAACAACGTTGTAAGTATACACACTAAGTACTGATAAACCACTCAAGAGAAGTCTGCCCAGGTAGAGTATAATATGATAACTGATCACCATGATATGACTGAACAAGAAATGTCACAAACACGTGACGAATGCCCCCAAAGGAATTGGTCTAGCACAAGACACATTTGAGGAAAGATAGCTATAATATAGCAAGAAAAACCTAGAAATGAAGCTAGAAGTCAATGTCAAGGTCAAAATGACTCAAAATTGTATGCACCACTCCGCCATCCCAAGAGGAATCACCACCCCAAATTTGGGATTCCTACATCAAATAATATAGGAGATATGCTCTGGACACAATAATTCTTGAAAACTAGGTCAGAGGTCAAGGTCACAGTGACCCAAAAATGGTTTGTGATACTCAGGCATCCCAAGATGCATTTACATACCAAATTTGGAATTCCTATTTCAAAGAATATAGGAGATATGCACCAGTTTCTAGAAACTAGGTCAGAGGTCAAGTTCAAAGTCACAGTGACTAAATTATGGTAAGTGACACTTCGTCATCCCAAGATGCATCCACACACCAAATTTGAGATTCCTACCTCAAATAATATAAGAGATACGCTCTGGACATGATTATTCTAAAAACTAGGTCAGAGGTCAAGGTCACAAAGACCCAAAAATGGTACATGACACTCCCCTATTCCAAGATGCATCCATACACCAAAATTGGAATTCCTAACTCAAGGAATATATGAGATATGCTCGGGACACAATAATTCTTAAAACTAGGTCAGAGGTCAAGGTCACAGTGACCCAAAAATGGTATGTGACACCCTGTCATCCCAAGATGTATTTACACACCAAAATTGGAGTTCCTATCTCAAAGAATATAGGAGATATGCACCAGACTCAATGTAGTTTCTAGAAACTAGGTCAGAGGTCAAGTTCAAGGTCACAGTGACCCAATTATGGTACGCGACACTTCGTCATCCCAAGATGCATCCACACACTAAATTTGAGATTCCTACCTCAAATAATATAAGAGATATGCTATGGACAAGATTATTCTAAAAACTAGGTCAGAGGTCAAGGTCAAGGTCACAGTGACCCGAAAATGGTACATGACACTCCGCTATCCCAAGATGCATCCACACACCAAATTTGGAATTCCTAACTCAAAGAATATAAGAGATATGCTCTGGACACAATAATTCTTAAAACTAGGTCAGAGGTCAAGGTCACAGTGACCCAAAAATGGCATGTGACACCCCGTCATCCAAAGATGCATTTACACACCAAATTTGGAATTCCTATCTCAAAGAATATAGGAGATATACACCAGACTCAATGCAGTTTTCAAGAAACTAGGTCAGAGGTCAAGTTCAAGGTCACAGTGACCCAATTATGGTACGCGACACTTCGTCATCCCAAGATGCATCCACACACCAAATTTGAGATTCCTACCTCAAATAATATAAGAGATATGCTCCGGACACGATTATTCTAAAAACTAGGTCAGAGGTCAAGGTCAAGGTCACAGTGACCCGAAAATGGTACACGACACTCCGCCATCCCAAGATGTATCCACACACCAAATTTGGAATTCCTACCTCAAAGAATATAGGAGATATGGACCGGACACGAAAGCGGGACGGACGGACTGACGGACGGACGGACTGACGGACGGACGGACGGACAGTGCGATTACTATATGCCTCCCAAAGTTCCTTTGGGGGCATAAAAACTGTTGAAAGCAACTTTAAGCCTGAACACTACAATAACAATGTTTTTAACTATATGGGTTAACTTAAGAACTTTGCATGATTGGTTAATCAAATAAAATCAATCTTTTCTTAAGTGTCAAATTGAATAATTTACACATTACATTATTTTAGGTGGAGATTTCCATTATGAGGCTATAAGCTTTTTTCATGCTTAACTTATTTGTGCATGAAATTTCAACCATAGGTCCAGATAAGGACATTTTATTTGCGTACAATTCTAAATATTTTCTTACCCATTAATTTAAACATGTGTTTTGGGTGCTCAAAAGAACCGTCTCATTGAGACAGTTCTTTTGAGTACCCACAACATATGTTTTGGATGAGAAATAAAGAAAACAATTGTCCAATATGCACTCTAATCTGCAGGCCTCTTCAACTGCTCATAAAAACTAAAATAATGAAAATTGAATAACTTTTCCTGTTCTTAAAACACTAAGACTCAGATGTTGTATTTATCCTGTGAATAAATGTTAAATGCTTCCAATTTATGAGCAGGATAAATTTCATGTTCAGCTGAGTTGAGCATGAAAAAGAAATTAACCTTAAAAATTCAGGGCCTAGTAGTGTTCCTACCTTTCCACTTGCAGACATCTACTGGCCAGTCTGTACACTGCTGCTGGATAGGAAATATTGTCATCTTCAGTGTTTACAAGCTGCAACAGTGAAATAAGGCTATCTGCCCTAACAGAATGTTCTTCCGCTGACTTACTACTTGTTTCTGACTCAAGAGACTGTAAATAAACAACAAATGAACAATCAAGCACCGAGGTTATATAAAAAATCATGCTCAAATCAACTGAGCATGAAATTTCAACTGCTCATTAGAATTAAAATGTTTTAAGTATTAACCCTTAAAGCGCCAAGAAAAAAAATGCATCCAAAAATGTCGTCCGCTGCAAATAATTGCCTAACATTACTGACTAATTAAGTATAGAAGCAAACAGCGTGGACCCAGAACAGACTGCTTCTATAGGAGCAGTCTGATCTGGGTCTCACTGTTTGCCATAGAGGCTTCTTAAACATTTCAGCGGAAGAGAAAAGCAGAAGATTTGTTGCGATTGGCGCATTAAGAGTTAAGACTGTTTGCTTGCAAACTCTCAGATGTATTTATCATGCAGAGATTTTTTAAAGTTTTTTTTTATTACGAGTCAATGACCCCTGTTGGGTGAGTACTTTAGACACCAGGGGCATGGTTGGCAATGTTTACATAGAACACTAAGCATGGCTGTAGAGAAGAAGATTTTTAAAGTTTTCCCCATGAAAAGTCTACGGGAGCTAAAGACCACTGGGGCATAGCCTATTTAGACCCCATAGGTATGGTTGGCAAGATTTATGTAGGGGACCACTAGACATTGCTACATACTAAATATATAAGCTTTGGGCCTCATGGTTTCAGAGAAGATTTTTAAATTTTTCCGCATCATTACATCAATGGAAACTCTTGATCCCCGTGGTGGGGACAGTTTGTATCTCAGGGGCTTGATTGACAGGATTTATGGATTGGCAGGACCATTAGACATTGCTATATACTAAATATATGTCAATGGAAACTCTTGATACCCGGGGCAGGGCCAGTTTGGTCCCAGGGGCTTGATTGGCAGGATTTATGTAGGGACCACTAGACATTGCTATATTAAATATGAGCCAGTGCATGAAATTTCCAAAAATGTGGTATGTGCGACCAGCAAAGCCTCAGATCAGCCTAGGCATACGCGCAGTCTGATCAGAGCCTTTGCTAGTCGCTTGAGCATTCTATGATTGTTAAGCTGCTGACTGAGCACCATTTTGAGTTTCTAAGCTTAAAATGAGGCTGCAGAGGCTTGTCCGAGTCTACACTTGTCAAAATGTCAATTTGTTGGAAATCTCATGCCGCGGTTCATAAACTGTAGGCCTTATGGTATTAGGATAGAAGGCTCACCCTAGCCTTGGTTGCTTAACAATGTGATGTCTCAAAATCTAATGTGCTGGCTCATATTTATCCATACTTACTGTAACAAGTAGATTCAGGCACTCCAGCTCAACTGCTGTGGTTCCCAGCTTCTTATATTGTAGAGATATGTTGTAGAGAGGTAAAAGGTAACCAAAGTCTAAGGACAGGGCATCTCTATACATCTGTATAGACAGCTGTGGTTTGTCCTGCAAACAAATACAATCAACTCTTATAAACTTGGGCTTGATACTTCTCTTTGATCGTACCAGTAGCGTGATCTATGAGGAGTATGTCTATATAACAACAAAACCAATATATGAGTCAGCACATGATATTTTGGAACTTATCTCATTGTTAAGCAATGAAGACTCTAGCAAGCATGCTCAAATGTATAGACTGTCCAGAGTCTTCCCTGCTTGATAAAGCCTTTAGTTAAGAGTGTGTAACGAAAAACTAATTTTCTTATTTCTCAACCAAAACATATGTTGTGGGTACTCAAAGAGACGGTTCTTTTGAACTTAAAACATACGTTAAAATTGATAAGTAAAAAAATATTTACAACTTTACCCTCAAAAATTTTGTTTATCTAAACCTGTGTTGCATACAGATGAAAATTATGTAGATGAAGAATTAAACCAAAATTTAGACCTCTAGCCCCCCTGGAATTGTCAGTATAGGTGTGTTATAGTAAGTAAGGAGGCAAAGATCAGAAGTTGATACAATCAAGTACCACACCTGACCCAAAACTTTTATGCACATGAAATAGGTAACAAAATCTCATGTGCTGGCTCATTTCACTATCTCCTATCAAAATAATGTTGTGTGTCAATAAAAGAATCATTCCAATGTGATGGCAGCATCAGGGTTCCCACGGAAATTCAAAAACAAAATTCCATGATTTTTCCATGAATTTCCACTATCAACAATGTAATTTCCATGACTATTTCTACCTCCCGTTTTAGCGGCATCTTCACCACGCTGAGCATAAATGCTGATTGCAGCAACAGTAATGTATTCAAATACGCATGCAAGCATTTTGAAATAATTAAAACTTGAAACCATCAGTAGCATGAAAACTAGCTGTCAGACACACAAGTTTTGTGTGTCTGACAGCAAGTTTTCTGGCTACCGGTGGTTTCGTCAAATTATTTCATAAAATTCCATGATTATTCCAAGATTATTCAGGTTTTTTTCAAATTCCATGATTTTTCCATGCATGGAACTTTTTTTGGTGATTTTCCAGGTTTTCCATGATTTGCAGAGCTTGTGGGAACCCTGCAGCATGCCCATTCTGGCACTGCAGCACATAATTCACACAAAAACGGCCATGCACACACTGACCATTTGATACCTACGTGCAAAACGTACAGTAATTTTGTACACGCATAACCAGTGATTGTTGTGCTAGATTCTCATTGAAATTTTGAAAGATGTACTGAAATTTTCAGGGAAACAAGTCGCCTGTTTTATAATTATCCACTCAGATTTACCCCTGCCTCAGCCTGGCTGGTATCCTACATTTATAGTAAACTGTTCAGCATAGTATAAAGGCAACAGTCAACCATGCTTCTATTTAAGTCAATATTGATTGGTTGTCTATTATTATTATTGAACCAATCAGCGTTACGCTTACAAATGAGGTAAAAGTGGACAGGCCAAATCGAAAGTACATGATGTAACTCAATATTTAAATAGCTTGACATGTCCATTTTCCACAGTTTTCCCATACCCCATTCATGTGTGCATTCTATAGCCATTTAGGATTAAGAGCTTTAAACCCTTAAAGGGCCAATCACAACTGCAGCAGACGACAAATTTTGTGACGTCTTTCCCAATTTTCAAAAAAATAAGGTATGATATTCTCATGAGAATCGTCTGTCAGCAGACCATTCTCATAAAATATCATGCCTTATTTGTTATTTTTGAAAAAGCGGCAAAATTTGAAATTGTTGTCTGCTGCAAATTATAGGTGGCGCTTTAAGGGTTAATTAAATATAGGAGGAACATAATCTAAGAGGTATTTGGCATTTATTTGATTTCTATTTTTCCCAATTTATCTTTCATTCTGAAGAAGAGGGTGATCTGGATATGTTTATTTACATTTTGCATCACCTCTCCCACTCTTCTTCATTCTGCATTTACCCAAAACTTTCAAAGGCCTGAGGGTTATTGTGGAAGGGGGTGAATGAAACCGGACTCATGCCCCTAGGGTAACCTATGCCCAAATTTTTCTCAGGTTCAGACTTTTTGTTTTGCAGGGGGTGGCAATATGCATGACTCAAGTATTTGTATTATTCACAGCATAACACTGTTATACATGATCAGATTAAATTCATGTCACTTTGCTTTTACTATGTAAACAGCTCTAAATGAAAAAAGTCAATAAGCAATGCTTATTAGATACCCCCTGCACAGAATGATTCAGTGAAAAAAAAACTTGGCAAGTTATAGTTCAAACCAACAGACCTTAGTTTTGAAAAGAAGATTTTAGTAGAATCTGTGCAAACAAAAATTATAAACTCCTCCATGCATATGTTCAATGTGTCTACATTGTATCGGCAAAGTATCAAATTGCTCCATCAAAAGCTATGGTAGGAGTTGATCAGCCCATAAAGGCACTAGCCATGCATATACAAAAGCCATATTGGGAAATAACTGTCTAAGTTCTCACAGCTGTCATTTTGTCAAAAAAAAAATTTTTTTCAACCAGACTCCTTCATGCATATGTTCATTGTGTCTATATTGTATAGGAAAAGTATCAAATTGTTCCATCAAAAGCTGTGGTAGGAGTTGATCGGCCCATGAAGACACCATCTATGCATATACAAAAGCCTTATTAGGGAAACATTGTCTAAGTTTTCACAGCTGTCATTTTGTCAAAAATTATTTTTTCTGAGCTAAACTCCTTCATGTATATGTTCAATATGTCTACATTGTATAGGAAAAGTATCAAATTGTTCCATCAAAAGCTGTGGTAGGAGTTGATCTGTCCGTGTATGGCCTATATTAGCATAAGCATAAAACCCTATATTAAAAGCCATTTAGAACTACAAAGGGAAATAACTCCAATAGAATTGGTCCCTATCCCTTACTTTTTTGTCTAAAGTATTTGTCTTGCATTTATGAACATTTTTGCAAGGTTTGATGAAAATCCAGCTATGACTCTTCAAGATATTAAAAAAACAAAGCGTTACGGACGGACGCACGGACGGACGGACAATGTTAAAACAGTATACCCACCACAAACAAAGTTTGCAAAGTTTGTGGGGGTATAAATATATGTACCCTCAAAAATGAACATGTGCCCCCAAATGGCAACACCAGCGGGTGCATGTACCCCAAACAAAAATATGAGTGGGCATGCTGGGTGGTTAATCAAATAATGAAAATTTTATTTTTTCCCAAATTTCCTTGTTCCTGAATATTGTCTCAGCAAAACATAATGCAAAGCCAGGAATCAAACCTTGGCAGCCCATGATAGGCAAACATTCTACCCCTGAACCAAATATTCTTTCCTATGATAATGATGCATTATTGACACGTTTTATAAAAAAAAAGATCCAAAAACTCAACAAATTTTCACAAAATTAATATTGAAAGTATCTTGGCAACATGAAAACCAAAGTTGACTACAGTTGCCTTAAATAGCAAGAGAGGAAAATTTAAACTTGCCTGGTATTAAGCAAACTAGCAAATGTTAAATTTGATCTCTGACCCATTCAACCATTTTCAGTCAAAATATACCAAACTCAAAAGAATTTGTGGCATTCTGAGTTGAGCGGCTCTTCCTCGCGATGCCACGGGGTTGTCTGCGGTTTGTGATTGTGGTATTTCCTGATCATACTCACTTACTATTTTTTATTTGCATTTTTGGTTACAGGATTACAAGATTGTTTTTGTACAGTAAAACCTGTGTAAAAAGCCACTCAAAATAGACAAAACAAAAGATCTTAATAACAATTGGTAGCTTAATGATGGTCAAAAGTATTGCAGAATGCTCCCCTTGGAGCATTCTGCAATACTTTGACCTCCATTAAGCGATAATTGGTCTTGAAAACCAATTTTTGGTCTTTTTGAGAGTGGCTGTTTTAAGCAGGTTTTACTGTATGATATTTCTACAGTGTACTTTGCTCAACTTTACTCCTTACCAGTTTTCTGAAACAGTCTCCAAGGAGATTGAAGAGTTTAGCTTTTAACCTTGTTGGCAGAGCTGCACATGTTTTCAATGCTTTTCCTACCACAACAACCACTTCTGTGTAGTTTTCTTTTTTCATCAGGCATAAACCTGTAAGGTACATAAGTCAATGCATGTATACTATAACTATACAACAGTGTTTGAATTTATTTTTAATAGAAGAAAATTGCACAGACATTCCTGACAAATTATCTAGTCTCTTCACCCCCCCCCCTCCCATAAGTTTTTGTGCACTTATCCCTCTGAAATAAAAGTATTTGGGCGGTGAGGTTATGAAACCATGCCAAACCTAATTGAGCGTAAAATTTGTAACGGTCATAAAGTGGAGTCCAGAACACAGATTGTATTTTTATTAAAGAAAAACAACCATTTTGAGGGGAAATGTGGCCCACGGTATGGAACTTTCTAACATTATCTTTTTTAGCTATATCGAAATGACGAATCTCCATGTTGGCACCAACTTTCAATTTGGTTCATCTGTTTCTTAAGTACAAATTTAGTTGCTACGGTAAATTTTCATAAATTTTGAACACTTTTCTCTTTCTGTTTTTAAATAATATACTGACCTACACTTCCAACGCAAAATGTTTAATGCGTATGATTTTTATTAGAAAACGAGGTTGTGTTGAAAATATACAAAAGCCATATTAGGGAAAAATTGTCTAAGTTCTCACAGCTGTCATTTTGTCAAAAAATATTTTTTCTGAACCAAACTCCTTCATGCATATGTTCAATGTGTCTACATTGTATAGGAATAGTATCAAATTGTTCCATCAAAAGCTGTGGTAGGAGTTGATCGGCCCGTGTATGGCCTACAATAGCATAAGCATAAAACCCTATATTAAAAGCCATTTAGAACTACAAAGGGAAATAACTCTAATAGAAATGGCCTGTAGTCCTTACTTTTTTGTCTAAAGTATTTGCCTTGCATATATGAACATGTTTGCAAGGTTTGATAAAAATCCAGCAATGACTCTTCAAGATATTAAGGAAACAAAACGTTAAGGACGGACGCACGCACGCACGGACGTGAAAACAGTATACCCACCACAAACAAAGTTTGCGGGGGGTATATTTATTGTACTGTTCAGAAGTTATGGCAGACATTCACTCAATCAGGTAACAATTAATAAGGAATGATTGCCTGATAAAGTACTGCTTTTATGTTCACAAATGAGTGTTCTGTATTTTGATAAATGGTGTTACAGTGGATGCAATAATACATCTATATGAAATATTTAAGGTTCAGCCTGATTTTGCTTCAGAAGTATTGGATATTGGTCAGTATTTGTTGGTTTTCAGAACTGTAATTGACAAAAAGCTTATCAGAATAGAAAACTGAAGATCCTAACAAGACTGTTTCTTAAAAAAGCAGTCTGGTCTGTGTCTGCACTGTTTGTCTAGGTCATTTTGGAAGGCAACTTGCATTTGAAATTTTATAACATTTACCACACTCTGTTGAAGTGATATATCTATATTGTATATCTTAAAATTAAGTCAATTGGAAAATTTGCTCACCTGACAGATAGGTCATGTAAGGTGTAAACCATTCATCTCTGACTTTCTGTAAGATATCTCTAGACTTGTTCCACTGTTTTGTAGCAAAATAAGTGACTGCCAAGAGATAACAGAGCCAGTCTGTTGGACTGGTAATCTCAGTTTCTGTTGAATCTCCCAGACATATTGGGATCATCAGTCCAGTGGAATTTGACATCTGAAATAAATAACACTATATTTCAAAAGACCATCATGAATGTATCATAGGTCCAAGTAAGCAAAATTGTTGAGTGTAAAATTGTCATTGTGCATGGATAATAAAAGTTCACTGGTATGTTCATAGCTATTTCTCTTGTCTGTTAATAAATATAATGTTCTCTTAGAGTACCCACCTGATCAATCTGAGAGTTCTCAACAGCAGTAACCATGGATGACAAAAGTTCAATAGTATGTTCAAAGTTATTTCTCTTCAGTTCAAGCACTGCTAACATCAATACAATATTACACAGAGGCTGTAACACAGGGCAATCTGAAACAGAGCAGGGTTTCTCGGCTCAAAACTAAGGCACTAATGTGGCCCCATTCCAAATGTAAATACTTGTACATGCAATGTTTGTTACAAAAGGTTAAAACATATGGAAACAACAGCTTTAATTCTAAGTTTAAAATATACATTTTAGAAGGCACCTGTAAAAGCAAAATATAGCAAATGTACACAATTTGCTCCAATGCCAACACTCCAATTTGAGACGAGACTACAGAGGTTTATTGTCAAATACATGTATATGGTTGCAAATCACATATGCTACCCATTACCATAAAGCTATAGTTCGGACTGTATATCCAATGGTATACCTCCCCAAATGATAATTCTAACACAGTTATCCCCTAAATCTAACCATATATTGGATACAACTGATAATGCAATTTGGGGCATTCTACTTTTATGAAAGAATTGTGATACAGAGTTCGAATCTTTAATCTTTAAGAATAACAGTATTCCATCTTCTTATTAGTGAACTGATTTTAGGTCTTACCTTAGCTCAGAATTTATTGTAGCCAAAACTTTGACTTTAACCAAGGTTTTAGCCAGAAAGTAGTACATTGTATCCAGATAACTCTTTGCCAGCTAGTGGCAACTTTTGTAATCTGCTGGTAACCTTTGCAAACAGTTTGGACCTAGATCAGGCCCAACAAAACGTCGGGTCTGATATGGATCCAAACTGTTTGACACCTTGATGGTATTGAAAAAATCCAGAATCAAAAGAGTAAACTATGGCATAATAATAAAGAGTGAAGGAATAGTCAAAGCAATATTGGAAAATCAGCTGATCAAAATACACTTTTTCGTAAATATGTAATTTTTGAACCACCTGGGGTGTACTTTTAGCCAATGACTTATATTTGTAGCCACTCTACATTTTTAGTACAAAATGGTTACAATGACTAATGGCTGGGTGAGCCCTGGATTTGCTATTCTGTGCAGACGAAATTGTCATCTCGATCCCCACAAGATTGAAACCCGTTTTAGAACATTTCCAAAATTCAAACTAATTAATGCCCCACACCTTTACATAACGCAAATAGGCGTAATTAAGGACGGGATACAGTCTGAATTCCTTTTTTGAAGCCAATGTGGCTGCATAAAACTGGGTGTGCCGTGGGTGCTGTATATGCCTAGTGTGAAGGGACCAAGGCACACCGACATCATAACCGAATAATGCATGTACATACCTATATTAAAAGTTAAACTGTCTAAACACCTTTGAATCAACAGATGACAGCATGTCTTGGCTTCACATGGCAAGTCTGCTTTAAGTTTGGAACAACATAATGGCTGTAACACACTGTACACTGAAAAAAATAGAAGCACTAGAGGCTGTATTATTTGCACATGTTTTTTCAAACATAAATGTTTGCCAGGTCCCGAGGGCAATGTTAAAAACTGAGGGCATAAATTAATGAAATATTCATCAAAATATGCGGAAAATTATGGTGCTATATATGGTACTATATTATGTTACCATTTCACAGTCAACAAGTGGCTGGACACTTTCAGTCACTATCACTCTTCCACAGTAAATCATGATATATGAGAGTTAGCTGTTGTGAAATGTAGCACTATTGTATTATATTGATATAGAAAAGTCCAGTTACTGCAGTTGCCGCTATAGTTTATTGTGTCCATTTGACTAAGTTATCCCTAAATTATCCATCTTTCATTTGTTTATTGTGTTTTTCAGAGGCCCAGAACGAGTATATCTAAGGTACCAAAACTGTGCATCGACAGAGCGTGAATTTCATTGTCAATACATGGATTTGACCCAGTTCAAACAAAGCTGTTGATACCTAGTGGCACTGCATTTTCTGCCATAATAAAGGCTACTATAGGTTATCATCAGAGCAAGCTCGAATTGTTGTGAATGGTGAGAAAAGGGTTTATCTGTATTGGCTCTCTCATCTGCTAATGTAAATATTTGGAAGCATTTATCGCAAACAATATGAGCCCAGATCAGACTGCTACTTTAGGAGCAGTCAGATCAGGGTTCATAATGTTTGCATCCAGTATAAAAATAGTCTGGTGACCATTTGATTATATGCAGAAGACGCCATTTACAGGACAATAAAATACTGGCAGGATAAGGGTCATTGAGGGATAGAAAGAAAGCAACTCAAAACTTACTCAAAATCCAGTCTGCTTACCAATTCAAGTTGCTACTTTACTAAATGAGCAGATAAAGCTCTGATTCATATATAATGCTTGACTTGAAAACTCATTTGCAACCAAGTAAATGTATTGTTGTTAAAATTTTATGCCTATTTTTGCTTATTTATTCATTTCAACTACTAGGTAAGTTTTGTAGTGTAATAACTCTTTACTATTTGCAGATAAAGTTGAAGGGCTATTATAGAAATTCTTTATAACACAATCATTACCTCTGTATAGGACTCTGGCAGCTGTTGTGTACAGTGTTGTCTCCCTTGTCTGTTCCACATTCCTCAACATAAAAATCTCACTGTAGACATAGTTATAGAGTAGGGTTATCTCAAGATTATTCACCTCTATGCTGGGAGGTAAACCTGAATGAACAATCATACAGATAAAGATATTTATAACGTAGGTATCTCAAGATTATGAAAGAAGGTAAATATAATCAGGCCCCAAGGTTATAGAACTTTTTTCTTGCTCAACTCAACTGAGCACGGAATTTCAACTGCTCATAAAAGCTAAAATACTGACAAAGAAATAAGTTTCTTGCTTTACGTCTCTCAGATGTTGTATATATCCTGCTCATAAATATTAAAATGCCAACAATTGTTGGCATTTTAACATTTATGAGCAGGATAAATTTCGTGCTCAACTGAGTTGAGTATGAAAAAAGTTTTATAACCTCAAGGCCTGGCCTCGATTATTCTAAGTCCAAGGGACAGCAGAAATTCTTTTGAGTTATTTGGTAGTTCAAATGATTGAAAACTAATTAGTTTTAGGATATATGCTTGGATGCTTTCATTCAACATCTTTGTTTGTCCAGATTTTGCAACTTCAACCAGGCATTTGGGAAGGTTATGGGAACATCTGCCTTAGCATTAAAGAAAATGAGCTGCTTTAATATTGAACTGATTGTCATCTAAGAACACAGAAAATAAAACAAAAACATGACATCCCAGCACAGTGAAAATAATGGTTGTAAATTAGCGAACTATCTTTAATGACTAAATATTAATATTATCTCACATTTTTCCAAAATTGGTGGCAAAGCTCACTAGATAGCAAAATCTATGATAATCTTTCCAATCTCTCTTGTATGGTAAATCATTTCTAACAAATCAGGTGGTTATGGTAAATGTTCTAAAATTTGGAACTCTTTTCTCTTTCTGTTCTCAAATAAAATGTTGGTTTTCAGGGCTGGAATTCTCAAAATGCTTGTCAGAATAGCAAACAGGGATGACCCTGATCAGACTGCTTCTTTTTACAAGCAGTCTGATCTGTGTCTGCACTGTTTGTCTATGACTTTTTGCCTGGCAAAAAGTATTTAATAATTTAGAGCATCTTCCTTATCATTGAAGTTACTGTACTTGTTATCCCTTGACTGTCCTGCTGAATATCTTTACGTACTACACTCCTCCTCAATTTCTATCTGTTAAATTGCAGGATTCAAGTTATAAGCATGTATACAAAACAGAATGGAAAACAATGTGGATCCTGATCAGCTGGCTTCGTCAGAAGCCAGCTGATCTGGATCTACAGTGCTTTCTAAAAAATTAATCTTTGTTCAGCAGGTCATAAATGCTATGTATAATGTAACTTGAAAGTAACAGCATTTTCACGCTCAAACATTGCTGAAAAATTGTTGACTGGTATGTAAATTATCAACGCAAACAAAAATTGCATTTTCTTGTACTTGTTAGAACTACCTTATCAAGACAAAATGATACCTACTGGCTGAGTTTCTCAAAATTTCCATGAAATCTTTACTAGCTGCTTTAGCTTTAACATTTCCCTGAAACAATGGATGTACATGTATTTGTTTGTTTTTTAAATCATACATAGCTAAACAATTTTATCAGAATAGAGTAGCAAAAAAGGCTGTATTTTTCAAGCATACATCTTTATCCAACACCTGTTTCAGACACACACACATGTATATGTAACTTATATTAATTTTTTGTTGCTGTTTTTATTGCTTTTCAAGTTTTAGATGGCTACTTTCATTATGTGCTTGCATAAGTGTATTAAATTTCAGCTAATATTTGTGTCCATGCTTTACGTCCCAGTCAACAATTTTTCAGTCATGTTGGGATGACTTTCTGTTTTCCTGAGTACTAAGCAGTAGATGTAAGTGTCTTGTTCAAGAACACAACACAGAGACTCCACTGGCTGTGAGTCCTAGCGACCCTTCAAGCCCTAGTCTAACACTTAGTCTACCAACTGAGCTACTGCGCTCAGCATAGATAGATTTTTACAATACGAGGTCAGATAAAAGATATTACATGCAAACTATTTTTTCACACATATTGGACATACATGTACATGTATTTAACAGGCCTCCAGATCTATAAGAGTGTGTATTGGAAAATTATTTTCTTTATTTCTTAGCAAAAGCATATGTTGTGGGTACTCAAAAGATCAGTCTCTATGAGACGGTTCTTTTGAGAATCCAAAACACATGTTTAAATTGATGGGTAAGAAAATAATTACAATTTTATGCTCATAAAATTTCCTTATCTGGATCTGTGAATCCCCTAATGAAAATGGCAGGAGCATAACAAAATATAAATTAAGAATATGTCTGCCACTTCATCTGACCCATACTTTCAGCAGCTAGAATAAATATAGTTATGTTTTAGTTGCTTCCGAACATAACCCTAACTAACCATCATAGCTTTAGTTTATTTTTGTTGATTACTTCCATGTGTTTTATCCTCAAGCACACTCACCTAATAAACTGAACAAATAGTGGTGGACAGATTCTAAAGTCTAGCCTAAGGCCAATTTTTTTATTAGTTGATTTAGGTTTTTTTTTTCAGATTTAGGGTCGGTCAGACGGAAAAAATAAATAAATTAAAGCTCGGAAAATGACCAGTTGACTTGTCATTTTTAGAGCTTTTTTTTCATTTTCAGAGCTTTTTTTTTTTTTTAAGATCTCCAGAACAGTTAACCTAGTAAAGGAAGCCAACAGTCTGTATTAAATCTTTAAATCCTGCATAGGACAATCACTTTAAGCAGTATCACTCTCAAATATACAAAAACAGAGCCTCAAAAATATATTATTTTTTCCAATGAAACAAATAATAGAGTTTGGGGATAAAATAAAAAACATAATTTTAGAAATTAATTTTTTTCTACTTTCTGGAAAATTACAGCAGAAGGGTTTGTAAATCAACTAATAAAAAAATTCTGGCCTAAATTAAGGTTTACTTCAACAGTCCAACTTACCAGCATATACTGACACACCAAAACATCATTTTTCAGTCTGAGCTCCTGACAAACTGAGACACCTGTGCTTGTAAGACAGCTTCTTGTGTAGTCTAAACAGCCCTGAAACTTTCCTTTTCTAAATAAATCCATCTTTATACATGTAGTCGTAACTGAAATATACAAAAGCTCTCTCTCTCAGCAAAAACTGGGAAAATATTGCATAAATCTTTTGTGTTGACATAATGCCAAGGAAAGCAGGGCTTACACTGACTCAGAATTTGTTGTAGCCAAAACTTTAGCCAAGTGGAAAAAGTTGGAGCCAAATGAAATTAACTTTAGCCAAGGTTTTCATGTTATTTTGTATTATCGCTTTACTAGCTAGGGACCACTTTTGTTGTCTACTGATAACCTTTGCAAACAGTAGGACCCAGATCTGGCCCGACCTGAATGGTATTGAAAACTAGAGGACCTGAAGGTCCTGAAGCACTCACCTGATCTCCTTAATAATGTTAAAATAGGTCAAGGTCAACTTAGGCTTATTATTCAAACATATTTTGTTTTACCATATATGGGCAGTGGCCATTTTGATCAAGTGACCTAAATAATATCATATTTTTACCTTTGGTGCTCATATGACTCTTATATAAAACCAGTGTCTCAATAGGTTTAACATTTTTTCGCAAGTATTATGATTTCCGCCTAAACAGTTAAAAATGAACATTTCAAGATTTTTTCCAATACAAATGCATTAGGAATCAAATTTGGCCTTGCCGTAAAAAAGATCAAGGTCAACCCAGATTCATCATTTGTGCAAACCTGGTAGGGCCCACATCCCCAATGCTATATACCAAGTCCCAAGGTCATTGGCCTTTTTGTTCAAGAGTAGAAGATATTTTAAGGGTTTTTACCCTAATGGGCATGGCCGCCATCTTGGTGATGTGACCATTAACATTTGGTTAAAATTTACTAAAATTTAACAATATGATGAAAGTGAAACTTTGCAAAGTGTACACGCTCGAATGTCAACAAGGGGATGAGATTTGCTTCAGGTACAATAAAATCTGCTTGTTTGATGACGATGAGAGTGAATAAATATGCAAGCACATTCCAGATGGCTTCATGCAATATGAAAACGTGTAATCACAGAAAAAAAACGTGGCGTAAAAATATGAAAATATGCAATTGTTTTTGCAAGTACGCAATTGAGGATAACCAGTTTGCATAAATACCCAATTGACCCAAAAGCTTATCTAGGGCACTGTAGAATATTCAAAGATAAAAGGCCAATCTTCAATCGGGTATGCAATTTTTTCATCCTGGCTCTATATTTTGATGGATACCATTGGATAGAAAATTGCCTATTTTCAGACAAGGAATTCCTCACTATTGGCCAAAAAGAAAAGCACAGAAAAAACCCAAATGATTTATGAATATTAAAACAATGACATCATGCTAAAATTCTAATTTTAAACTATATAAATGTGCACATGTCCCGCAAGAAGGTCAAAGACACCCACTGTCTCCATGGTGCCTTAAAAATGTTGGGTACCAGCTGTGTGTATTGACCAATAAAGCTGACAGAAAAAGTGTTTAACAACAAATCTTTCAAACTCAATAACTTCAACAATTTTGCACCAATTTTCAAAATTCAAACTGCTACTTGTCTCTAATAATGTCCAGAATGCCTTGATGATCTTATTTAGACATTTTACCGAGTTTATGAAAATTCTTTGACATCCCTACCTCTGGATCCGCCCATGAGATGCAGTATGCAAATTAAAAACCCTGTTGTTTATGATGCCTATATCAGCTGTATATATTATCCACGGATTCCGGTTGTATGTACTTGTTACAACTGAAATGTTATCAGATATGAGCTTCAAGTCCTTTAAAAAGTATATCAAAAATGTTATTTTAGCTAAATTTAAAATATTTTGGGCTGATTTTCGAGCGAATAATATCACGGCTGACAATCTGTCGAATGCGAAACCGGCGGTTCAGCAAAGACATCTGGGCGATTAATTTCCGGTTTCGCAAAGAGGATCCACAAAAGGTAAACAAACAACGAGTGCTCGCGTTTGAAAGCCGTTAATTTGAACTAAAATGTATATTTTTGAAATTAAAGAATGCTATTTTGTCAGTTTTATATCGGTTTCTTCGTGCACCAAAGGATATGGTTAGGTGTTTCCTCATTGTTGTGATTTTTCTTCCGTCCCGTGAAACACCTGTTAAGATGAGGAAAATACGGGATAAACACGACGATATTTTGCTAGTTCTGACAATTATTGCCTTGTTGGCTACAAAAAAGACGTCATGCTAAGTGTGTATATAATGCGGGGGGTCTGTAATAACTCCACATTGGCGTAGGGTATTACATTTTGCAGATTTGAGGGCTAATTTGGTCTCAAGCTTTTGGTTTCACATGTAAATGTTCAATAAGGGTTGAAATAATTCCTTCATATTTTAATGATTACATGCCGAACCAGGAACAATCTTCCCTTTCAATCAATATTCTAAAATATGCTAAACGCTGTGTTAGTTGGGGCGCATTCGCCGACTTACGAAAATATAATCCAAACAATAAGACAGTGAATTTTTTCATCGAGACTCACTGATAATGGCAAAATGCTTATTTTCCTTTGTATTTTTGGCGACCTTGACCGTGTTGAAACAGGAGTTTCAGAGGAGGGAATAAATTCCTTGAAAGCCTTGCCGAAATCAAGTAAATTACTTTGGTGTGTCAAAACACTAATTATTAACTGACAAAATAGCATTCTAAGATTTTTGATTTAATTTCTGTATAAGTAAATATCCATCATTAAAATTGGAACAGGTACACTTTGTCTACCTTTTGCGGATCCTCTTTGCAAAACCGGAAAATTAATCATTTTTCTAACATCTGTTCATTAAAAGGTAAGTGAGTATGGTCAGGAAATACCACGATCACACACTGCAGACCAAACCACGGCACCGTGAGAAAGAGCCACAGAACATTTATAGTAACAATACATCTGTAAGACAACCAGCTTTCTCTTCCTCTTCAAGACATTGTCATCGACCGGAAGCATTTTTCGAAGACAATGTCATCAAGATGATTGCAAAACTAGAATGAACACAAAGTAATGCATTACAAAACAAAGACAAACACAGAACTCCCACAAAAAATGGGAAATACATTAAACAATAGATCAACAACAACAGAACCACCGCCTTAGATCGGTCAGCAGCAAAAGCCACGGGGGTGGCTTAAATGCATATTACTAGCGCTAGATCTTCGCCCAAGATTCTGTTGTTGTTAAAACACAAAATTGTTTAGCTCACATGGACGTTTCCTAACTAATACATGCAATGGATCATCACATCAAATAGAGTTGTTGTTTTTTTTTTTCGTTTTTTTTAACGCTCAACTTGACTTGACAAATTGTAAATATATAAATTGAATATTAAATACGGTGGTTTTACTGAAAGGAAAAACATCGCCATTTTGCTTTAGTCTCTTTTATTCATTATCATAAACAGTGGATACAATAGCAGAAGAAATGTTATATCTAATAGATACACCAGCACTAATGAAAACATGAACAATAAATAATAATACAGCACGTTGTGTAGTATTAAAGGGAGGCAATTTGTATTTTATAGAAGACTGATGCTATTGTTTCCCTTTAAATGCGTTCTGTGATCATCATCTTGCGTTTTAATCTTCAGTCATTATCCATGGGTTATAAAATATAAAAGTTTATTTTCTCCCAAATCTATCCTAATACATTTTTAAGTGATAAAGCTCGGAACAAAACAGTTTAAAATGTAATACCAATCTTATTTCTGCATACAAACGTCGCCAACTTGCAAAATCGTAAACTCAAAAAAGTATTGTGCGTGTGTGTGCATGTGTGTGTGTTTAATGTCCCGCTAACAGCTGAGGGGACCACAGCTTAGTCTCAACGGGAATGGAATCTGCGTCCCCTGGTTTATATTCGGCGCGTGCACCATGTCGGGTGCCATTTTACAATCTATTCCTTATTTATGGATATCCATAAATCATTTTTGGATATCCGAAAATCGTGATGAATTAAGGATATCCATAATTCATTTTAGGATATCCATAAATCGATTTATGGATATCCAATATTCATCTTATTTAAGGATATCCAAAAATGAATTATGGATATCCAAAGATCAGTTTGTATTTATGGATATCAATAATTCATTTTTGGATATCCATAAATCGATTTGTGGATATCCAATATTCAACTGATTTATGGATATCTAAAAATGAATTATGGATATCCAAAAATGAATTATGGATATCCAAAAATGATTAATGGATATCCAAAATTCATTTATGGATATCCTTAAATCAATTATGGATATCCATAAATGAATTATGGATATCCCTAAATAAGGAATAAATACTAAAACGGCACCCCATAGTTTACCGGGCGCAGTTTAAGATGTGAGGCTGAAGCTAAATTCTGTTTGTTGTATGATGGGGACTGCGCCCCCACACCCCTGCTTTCTTTTCCCGTAAGTGCTATTTTTAAAATTATTTGAAGGTCGGGTATGAAAGCCATGACCGGGCCGCGCCAGAAATAAATTTTCCCTTTCCCGATTCACAAAGAGGTGTAATTCCATGGTCATGGCTTACATACCCGACCTTATTTGTAGGCCATGCAATTTTGATCGTTTCGAATTGCAAAATGGTAGCAAACCCTAAACAACGAATACGCCCTGTAAACTAGAAACTACCCATACTTCTAATTAAAATAATAACTTTCATGAAATACACGGGCCGAAACGCTTGTGACCGAACGTCCAAGGGCCGAAAAAGAATTGACTAAAACCGCGAAATCTAATGACACCTGACAAACAACCCAATATAAAGAGCGTAATGCCTGCAAGGCGATAAGCCACACAACCTACATTTTAAATAAAGTCTAAACCGCGTAAATGGTAGGATGAATTATTTAAAATGAATAAGTAAACGCCTCAGAGTTTCATCAAAACCAAAAAATTAAAAGGGTTTGGTGACGTCGACTATGCCTATTATTTAGAGAGCGTCCTCAAGTCAAAGCGACCCAAGTAAAACTATGGTGATTGTTGGGGTGAATGAGTGTCCAGGAAAGGATCTCTAGAAAGACCTCTAGATCTCTAAAAGCACATCTCTTTTATCTCTGAAATGGAAATGAGTATGACCAAGAGATGCCACAACCACAAACTGCAGACAAACCAATTATTTTCAACAGCAATGTAGATGGCGCTCGAAGATGTTGCACGCGAATTTCAAAGGAGGATTTTGGAACTTAAAAATATGGATAAAAAGGAGGGTACTTCTACATATTTTTTTGCCAGATGACCTTTTATAAATCATCTGCATTCTTGAGAGAGGGCAAAAGCACAATTCGTATAAAATTATACGTAAGAGGAATTATTTTTCTCTCATTACCAAATTTCCCGCCAAAAAAAAGTAAGTGAGTATAACAGGAAATACCACAATCACATACCGCAGACAACCCTGTGGCACAGCAAGGAAGAGCCGCTCAACCATCACGAGACATCAGGAAGACAAATTAAGCAAAGCAACCAACTCTCTCTTCCCCATCATATGATTGCAATACTAGAATGGACATAAAGTTACGTACAACAAAACATAGAACAATTACAGACTCCCACACTGGGAGTTACAATAAACAAAAAGTCAACAACAACAGAATCACCGCCTTAGAAGGGACAGCAGCCAAAGCCACTGGGGGGCTTTAAATGCATTTTACTGGTACCAAATCTTCGCCCTAGATTCTGCTGTTGTTGTAATACAAGAAATGTTCAGCTCGCATGGAGGCCATCTAACTAATGCAATGTATCATCATGGAGAAACACTCTAATCAAACAACACACCATGATGAAACAAAGAAAAGGGCTCATGACTCACAGATAGTCAGAGCTAAAGAAACCTCAAGTTGAGTGGAGAATCTATGCCATTGAAGAACTGGACATCCCTCGACGAACAGCAACTCACCAGGAAAAGAGAAAATTTTGTTCAAATGACAAGCTACCAAATGAAAGCGTAGAATGAACAAATCTTTACATGCTTCCAGATCTGCAATTCAACATATGGATAAGAAACTTAAAGATTCTTCCAATGTTCGTACTCACTTACTATTTTTCGGTCAGCACAACAGAAGCCAAAGAAGAAATCTTCAGCTCTAGTGGCAAGTCAACATAGGGATAAGAAATGTAAAGATTCTTCCGATGTCCAGCTAGCACAACCAAAGCCAAAGAAGAAATCCCCAGCTCAAGTGCCAAGGGAACGTGCCAGGTGAAAAGAGCTCTGGAAACGTATGTGAATACCCACATAGCAAAGAGCTAAGAACCTCGCTTTGCACTACCGACTGCTAGAAGCACAGAAGGAAGCCAGTCCACAGTCCTCTGTGGTCAGTCAGCCAGAGTCAGAGAACTCCAGCTGCTTGGATTGTACATCTGATGGTTCTAAGTCGTACCAGTTGCAAGAAACAGAGATGGTAGCCAGTCCACAATTCTCTGTGGTCAGCCAGTCAGAGTCAGAGAACTCCGCCTGCTTAGATATTACATCTGATGTTTCTCAGTCTTCCAGATATTTCACCATTGAAAGTGAAGTTGTCAACACACTTTTACCAGCCCAAGTTCATTCAGATTTAAATTAACTGTCTGCAGAGGCTGTACTTGAGCATTCTAGCATTTCAGTGGATAAATGTGACGATTCGAAAACAGTGTTTACATGCTGTTTGAAAAAAGGAAGTTTGACAGTTTAACGTTACTGTACGGGCTGTAAAAGCTCCAGCTACTGTAGCAAAGACTGCCAGAGATCAGATTGGCATAAGCAGCTGTGCAAATCAATCCAAACTAAAAAATTGTAAGTGAGTATGATCAGGATATACCACAATCACAAACCGTAGACAACACCACGGCACCATGAGGAAGAGCCACTCAACCATCACAAGACATCAGATTGACAAATTAAGCAAAGCAACCAGCTCTCTCTACCCCCATCAAGATGATTGCAATACGAGGATGGACATAAAGTAACGTACAACAAAACATAGAACAATAACAGACTCCCACAATAGATATCATAAAAATAGTTAGTGAGTATGATCAGGAAATACCACAATCACAAACCGCAGACAACCCCGTGGCATTGCAAGGAAGAGCCGCTTTACCACCACGAGACACCAGGAAGACAAATTAAGCAACGCAACCAGCACTCTCTTCCCCATCAAGATGATTGCAATACTATAAAATAGTAAATTTCCCATTTCTTGATGGAGATGTTCCTCGCTCTCCTTCCTATGGTGTATATATTTCTCATTTCTCGTTTTGCTAGAGTGTGTTCTAATGTTGATGACTTCAACAACAGAAACCTATTTTTAACTGCTAAATTATTAAAACAAGGTGATAGATATCTTAAAATTCGAAAAGCATTTTCTAAATTCTACCACAGACACTCAGAGTTAATTGTTAAATACAACATTGGGTTAAAAACTCTTCTGCAACAAGGTATATCAGAACGTATATTTTATTGTGATTTAGTTTATAATTTATACGAATTGTTGGAAAATCTAATTATAGTGATCAATTCAAAAAGATTGTAAAATGTTATATAACGGTTGGATATAACTTGGATGTCATGCGACAGTCTGCCTGTCTGGTTTTAAACCCTATCACGGTTTATAGCTGTGGTTTCCTATTTAATTACATGACAGTGGGTCAGGCCTCAGACTCTATGATGGCTCTGACGTTAAGCTTTAATCAGTGGGTTGGTGCCTGATGCTTATCTGTAGCTGGACCCACCGTGGCTCAACTTGAAGTTTTCTTTTGCTCTGACTATCTGTGAGCCATGAGCCCTTTTCTTTGTTTCATCATGGTGTAGTAATTTGATAAGAGTGTTTCTCCATGATGACACATTGCATTAGTTAGAAGTGAGTAAGGGTGCAAAGATCAGGAATCGATACAATCAAGTACCACACCTGACCCAGGATACCAATTGGAAAGTGACAAAATCACAGCAGACACCACAAACGAGAGCCAAGAGGTCAGCCCTTTCCCAGCAGTTGACCACAATGCACATATAAACAGACTCGCACAAAGACATAACAAACACAAGACAGAACAAAAACATATAAGATCCACAAAAGAAGTACCGCCTTGGAATGGTCAGTAAAATATTTACTGGATGGCTTAAAGCGGTTTAACAGTGCCAACCTCACCCTTAATTCAGATGTGGATCAAGACACATAGATATTTGGTTTGCATGAAAGACCCCTAACTTATCCATGCATCATATCCTAAAACATATAAATCAAGATATAACAAGGAGATAAAGCAAAGATAAGGACTCCATGCGAGCTGAACATTTCTTGCACTTCAACAAAAGCAGAATCTAGGGCGAAGATTTGGTACCAGTAAAATGCATTTAAGCCCCCCCCCCCCATTGGCTTAGGCTGCTGTCCATTCTAAGGCGGTGGTTCTGTTGTTGTTGACGTTTTGTTTATTGTTACTTCCATTGTGGGAGTCTGTGATTGTTCTATGTTTTGTTGTACGTTACTTTATGTCCATTCTAGCTGCAATCATCTTGATGGGGAAGAGAGAGCTGGTTACTTTACTTAATTTGTCTTCCTGGTGTCTCGTGATGGTACAGCAGCTCTTCCTCGCGGTGTCATGGGGTTGTCTGCGGTTTGTGATTGTGGTATTTCCTGATCATACTCACTTACTATTTTTGCAATCACGTTGATGGGGAAGAGAGAGCTGGTTGCTTTGCTTAGTTTGTCTTCTTAGTGTCTCGTGATGGTTGAGAGGCTCTTCCTCGCGGTGCCATGGGGTTGTCTGTGGTTTGAAATTGTGTTATTTCTTGATCATACTCACTTACTATTTTTCCTTTAGCTTTGACTATCTTTGAGCCATGAGCCCTTTTCTTTGTGTCCATTCTAGTATTGCAATCATTTTGATGGGGAAGAGAGAGCTGGTTGCTTTGCTTGGTTTGTCTTCCTGATGTCTCATGATGGTTGGGTGGCTCTTCCTCGTGGTGCCATGGGTTTGTCTGCAGTTTGTGATTGTGGTATTTCCTGATCATACTCACTTACTATTTTATGCAATCATTCCAATGGCTAAGAGAGAGCTGGTTGCTTTGCTTTGTTTGTCTTCCTGGTGTCTCATTTTTGTTGTTTGGCTCTTCCTCGCGATGCCACGGGTTTGTCTGTGTTATCAACCAACTTCAAAGTATTGACCATCTCGAAAGTCAATGCTCTTTTAAATTGGGATGCACAATTTTAAAAGTAACTGGCACTGCTTCTGTGACGCAGTTCCAGTGATGTCATCTGTGAGGTCAAAAGTGGCCTGATTCGCAACATCTGCAGTTTGTGATTGTGGTATTTCCTGATCATATTCACTTACTTTCTTAGAGTTTTACACCCCTCCATTCAGGAGTCAGCTTACGAGCATGTTAACAATGGCATGTCCCAACTCACAACTGCGAGATGGTTTAGAACAAATTTAAAATTGAACCTCTTGTGAAATTGCCCGTAACCAGGAAGATAATCAAAGTAAAGCACCAGCTCTCTCTTACCCATCAAGATGATTGCAAAACTAGAAAGGATGCAAAGCAATGCACAACAAAGAAGGGAAGAAGGCATAGATCAGGAACGGATACAACCAAGTACCACACCTGAACAAGAACATCGTATGAGAAAAATAAGTAAACATCACATACAAGAGAGCCAAGAGGTCAACACTTTTCCAGCACGTAACCACAAGGCTGCAAGAAATAGACAAGACAGTATGGTAAAGACAAACACAAAACTCAAATAATTAAAAAGATCCACAAAAGAAGCACCACCTTGGAACGGAACCGTAAGTAAGAAAATTACATGGAACAAACTCAGAACCTCACAATGGGAGCAACAATCAACAATGAATCTACAAAAGAACCGACATCTTAGAACGGACAGCAGCCTAAGCCACTTGGGAATCTCTTGTGTGTGACGTTTCTTGTGTTTTTGTCACTTTCCCATGTGGTGTCCTGACTCAGGTGTGGTACTTGATTGTATCGATTTCTGACCGTTGCTTTCTTCCATACTTTAAATGCATTTACTGGTACCAAAAAGTCGATAAGTATGATTAGGAAATACACAATCGTACACTGCAGACCAACCCATGTCACTGTGAGGAAGAGCCACAGAACATTTACAGTCACAAGACATCTGTAAGACAAAAAGCAAAGCAACTTTCTTCCTATTCAAGTCATACTCACTTGGTTTTGGTTAGTACAGTAAGGTGTCACTGGAGAAGGTCGAGCTTTTGATTTGGGGCGCCTTGACCTGAGGACGCTCACATAGGTAAAGGCAACTTCACCAAACTTTTCTAACCAACACGTGCATTTGTTTTGATGATAAAGGAAAGTCGATTTAACGTGTTTTCTTTTACATTTTAGATAATTCGGTCTAAAATGTACGGGTTGTAGACTTCATACAAAATGTAGGCTCCTTTGCTTATCGCATCATTCTATGATTAGAGTTGTTAGCCAGTTGTCATTAGATTTCGCGGTTGCAGACAATTCGGCTCCTCGACGTTCGGCTCATATGGTTTCGGCCTTTTGGGTTTATAGATTCATTTCATATGTCTAGTTTTTGGTTTGCCGAGCGCATTCAATTCAGGGATTGCTTTTGGAATCCAAATTTAAACACAAATTAGTTTTACTTGTTGCAAAATGAAAACCTCCTGCAGCAAAACAGAATAGAGTATCTTTGGTGGCGTGCAGAACCGTCGTAAATTCTCTATTCCCAGAGCCTCACATCAACTTGCCATACCCCCACACTGGTAAATGTATATGCCGATTTGCTGGTATTTACGTGTATTGCGGGTACTTCATAGACGGGAAGTGGTAGATATTGGTGTTAATACAGTTTATTCCCCAATAGAGAACCATCTCCAATAAAGAATCATTTGTGTAAACTTTCCCATATATTTCTTCCACTTGATGAAGAAGAGCCAAACATTTTGTATAGTTAGAAAGTGTAATCATTAGGGATGCAGAGAATAATTAATTTCTCCTGAATTCCTTAAAATTACCTCTTAAGTTGGCTAAAATGTGTTGTAGTATACTGTCAGTAAAGCAATTTTAAGCCTGGTTTTTAAAGCAAAATTTCAAAAAAATGATAATTGTTCAGTTGAAAGGAAACAAGGTGGTTTCAAAAACTATATCATGGACATTCCCTATGATATCAGACTTACACATAAAAAATGACTTCCATCTGCCAGGAAATTTAGCAGATGACAGTGTTATCTTGAACACTGTACAGTTGCCAGTAAAGAATCACTTATTTTTGGATGTGTCATCTGGTGACCTATACTGAGTAAGTGGTGACAGAGAATGAAAGTATGCATCCTAACATAGAATTTACTCATCAAATAAATGTTTGCTACCACCTGAAAGCAAATAAAGCAGATTGTATTGAACCTTGAACAAAAATATACTGCTGGTGTCAGAACTAATAAATATTTTCAAATATTGTAGCTTATAATGAGCACTTATAAGTTTGAACCAAAATTTTGTGCCTAAACTGTATAAGAATGACCTAAACAAATTGAATATGTTCTTTAGGGTTGAAACTTTAGATCACTATATTTTTAATGTGATGCTTAATCCATTTTCACCTTGGGACTGGACTGTATTCAGGTGATTCTTTACTGGGGAATGTGGTTCTTTACTGGAGACACTGTATAAGGATTATAAGTTGGCACTATTCTGTCAATCAAAGCTTTTTAATATTAAACTTACATGGGTTGTAAGAGGTATGATGGATGTATTATATGTATATTGTTTCAAATCAGTTGGCAGTTACAAACACAAATTGTCAAGAATAGAATCCGTAGTGATTCTTTATTGGGGAATAAACTGTACTACGTAGAAAAACATGCCATATGCCTAAAGGACTATGGAATTAGATCATTTTTAAGTATTCGGTATGTGCATGGCGATTTATGTAAGCATTTAGAAATAGATTCTGGTACCGATCTGAATATACTTATACTTAAAAACGGTCTAATTCTATAGTCCTTTAGGCATATTGCATGTTTTTCTTCATATGATTTAACACCAATATCTACCACTTCCGGTCTATGAAGTACCGGCAATACGTGTAAATACCAGCAGATCCACGAATACATTTACCAGCGTGAACCAGGG
>CAXHUL010000110.1:0-64000 GCA_964019695.1 Loripinus fragilis
AATACCCTTGACACAAAGTGCATTTTTTAAACAAGCCGTTTTATTAAGTTTATTTTATTCGGGAGTTTATAATTTTTTCTTTTACTTAATTATCAAATTATAGTAACTGAAAAAATACTGAAGTTTGTGTTGAAAAATATTTTTTTCTAGCGCAGTCGGATGAGTAGGATTCTCTACTTGTAAAAAATTACTAGTTACCAAACGTTATATGCGTAGCGGAAGTGGAGCTTTATCAACGAGGGGAACCAATCTAACCGCGAAACGCCTTTTAACCGTGGTAACCCTAAAATGCGCAAAGGACTCCTTTTCGCGTAAAGCAAGTAAGGGTGCAAAGATCAGGACTCGATACAATCAAGTACCACACCCGACCCAGGATACCAATGGGAAAGTTACAAACTCACAGTTAGACACCACAGACGAGAGCCAAGAGGTCAGCCCTTTCCCAGCAGGTGACCACAAAGCACATATAAACAGACACGCACAAAGACATAGCAAACATAAGACAGAACAAAAACATAAAAGATCCACAAAAGAAGTACCGCCTTGGAACGGTCAGTAAAATATTTTACTGGAGGGCTTAAACCGGTTTAACGGCGCACCAAACTCACCCTTAATTCAGATGTGGATCAAGACACATAGATATTTGGTTTGCATGAAAGACCACTAACTTATCAATGCATCATCTCCTAAAACATATAAATCAAGATATAACATGGAGATAAAGCAAAAATAAGGACTCAACAGTAAATAAAACTGGAGGACTCCTTTTCGCGAAAAGGAGTTTTATTTTTGCGAAAAGGACTTTATTTTTTCTGAAAAAAAGATTCTAAGGGTTCTGTATGTTTAATAAAATACTAAAAAGATGTTTTACGTACGACAGCACTGAGGGGACATGTACGGAAGCGTATATGCGCCACCACTTGCTACTTAAATCCGTCAGAAAAAGACTGTTTTCTGGCAAAAATGTCAGAAATAAGTGGTTTTGATGCGATAATATTTAGAATGTTGAAACATATTGCGTTAAGATAGTAATTTTTATCTCAATTGTCAATCTTTTGTTGATAAACCAATTAAAAAAATAGCATGCGAATTGTATTTTCTTGTCTGGCAAATTATTATCTCATTTCGCCAAATAAGTATTTGGCTCTTCGCAAAAAAGATATTGCTATAAAGTAGTTGTAGCAATATATTTGCATTTAGCTTAAAACTATTGCTTTTTGCTAGAACATTTTGCATCTTGACAGTATTACTTCCTGCAATAAAAAGAAATAAGAAGCAAGCTGTATAAATGTTTGGCTGAGCCTGTTGAGTATTTTGTTTTGTTAAATTTATATTTGGCATTTCGAGATTTTTTTTAAACTTTTAACAAAATTAACGCTATTTATCAAAGATATAAACATAATTATGACGCGATCACAAAATATTTTATTTTTGATAATATATTTATCGCGTGTCGTTTTTAAATATGTTTAGTGCCAAATGAATAAATAGCAGTGCTAATGATTTTGAAGGCTTGCTTCTATTTATCTCATTTTTGCCAATAAATATATTGACATTATAACGGAGAAAACGCAGGTGATAGTTGTTTTCACATTTTGCCCATTAAATATTGTGAAATAAGACGAACGTTTTAAATACTATGTTGATGCGATCAAGCAATTGTAGAAATTATTTCACTGATTCAGATCTGATCAAGCAATTGTTGAAATTATTTCTTTTAAATAATAAAATAACTTGAAAATCAATAATGTCAAAGATCATACAGAGTTGTTCCTTCCATTCTCATAAACTCCTTTCTGCATACATCAGTGTTAGCATAAACGGCGGACCAGGTCTGGGCAACAAAGGGGCAGGGTCGAGTCTATTAGGTCTGCCCTATTTGCGATCAATCTGAGAAAATTTAGGGAAGATTATATTTGCCTTATTTGGTGTGGTACTTGATTGTATCGATTCCTGATCTGCAGAAGACTGGTAAAGTAAAGCCAAACAAGATGATTGCAATACTAGAAAGAACACTAAATACTGCACAACAAACCAAGGACCAACATCAAGAACCCCACAAACAATGGCAGACCAATGAACAATGAGTTAACAAAGACAGAATTAACGCTTAAGAACGGGTGGCAGCCGACGCCACAGAACTTAAAAAAAGTAAAGAATAGTGGATATTGTTTGCTTTATAACCGTTTACAAGATATATACTTGTGAAATATGAGAGTTAATCCCAGGTAGAAATCTTGTTGTCGGAGAAACACATGATTTTGATAAATCCTACATTATGCATGTTGTCTGTGAGATAGCTTTGCTAATTAATACTAGTTAATATTGGTTGTGTAAGTGCTATAATTTTTAATATTCGAATATATACTACTTTTTGCAAACAGTGCATAAACAAGCCAGTCCTCGATGTCCCTGAGCACTCTTACATGTAATCACCGGTTATCATAATTATAGAATATAAGTAAGATGTGCTTCTAACAAAGTAAGGAAGAAAGCAAAGAGCTGGAACCGATACAATCAAATGCCACACCTGACCCAGGAAACCACACAGGAAAGTGACAAAAACGAAAGAAAATATCACGTTAAGAGAGTCAAGAGGTCAGCCCTTTCCCAGAGGTGACCACAAGGCTGCAAGGAGCAGACAAGACAGCATAGCTGACATGAAACTCAAATAACAAAAATGATCCACAAAAGAAGCACCACCTTGGAATAGTCAGTAAAAAACTGGAGGGCCCAAAAATGTTTGACGGTGCCAACTTCACCCTTAATTCTGAAATGAATCAAGACAAATAGATGTTTGGTTTGCACAAGATATCCCCAACACATCGATGCATCATCCACTAGAAAATACAAATCGAGAAATAAAAAGGAGATGAAACATACATAAGGACTCACAGCATATACAACTGAATACTGGAGCAAAAGAAATCCAACAGCCAAGCCCTGGCGGACCCAACCACAGACACAACACAGGCCACAACCAAACCCCATCGATAGACAAGTCTTTAAGTAAGAAATGTCAGAGAACCTGAGGTCCGACCCATCAGTGTGCAACTACAGAGGAAAGCAAAGTTGCCAACTGCTACTAAGCTGACCCCCAAGCATGCATCCCACCTCAATAATATTATAATGAAAAACTATTCTAATAAACTATGCTGAAAAATCATTAGAACCAACAACTTTCTTTAACTTATACACTAAGACCAGAAAGACCCAGGCACAAGAGAGATTTAAGTCCAACATGGAATTTAGATATCAAGTCAAAGTATCGGCGACAAAATTAAGAAAAAACGTTTGCGAAGTTTATGATAGAGATAGGCTTGTTTAAGTAGTTTCTGAGTTATATTTTATCACGAATGTTAAAGTCTGCAAAATGACTAGATGCTCTAGCAAATCGGATTAGTTGAGAGATACATCCATAGGATGTAGAGCGAGGAACATCACCATCTAAAAATGGGAAACTAACGATTTCAAAATCAAAACCGCCACGTTTATAAGTAAAAGTAATATCATTAGTAATGGACAAATGCAAGTCCCAGAACGCAGCTTTGGTATCAGAGGTATTAGCTTAATTAAGTTGGAGCTCTGAAGAGTATATCTGAATTACCAGATTGTCAAAATATGTATTATTATTTATGTTTAAAATATCATCCAAATATCTGGATGTAGTGTCAAAACCCTTAATAATATCAGCCTACTTATCATCAGAAAGAGACATCATAAAATCCCTCTCATAACAAAACAAGATTAAATCTGCAACCAGGGGAGCATATTGGAATCCCAACAACCTGTCTATACAAATTAGTGCCCAATCGTATAAAAATGTTGTCCAACCAAACGTACATTTTGACAAGACCATGCATGATGTGTTTTTGGCTGTTCTGAATAGAAAAATGCGTTTCTGTCATTACATGCAAGGTAAGAGAGCCTTCTCTTTGGAAGTTTCTTTCAATAAGAAAAATAAGTTTATCTTTAATTAAATTATAAGGTTAAGTAGTTTAAAGAGTGGGGAAATCATATGTAGAAAAACAAAACTGGTCGCATTGAAATCCTTATATTTAAGATTATCTAATATTTCACCAGAATATGTAATAGACCAACAGAGATTCTTATCAGATCTATATTAACCTTTTAGCAGTACTTAATAACTTGCTTTTTGATAGCGGTAAGACAAGAGGTTAACAATCTAGAAATTTCTCTTTTGTTTTAGAAGAACTAGAATTTGAAATAAATATTGCTTTACAAGGCTTTATTATGGAGTTAAGGTAACCAGTATAACGTAGGAACATTGTCTTCGTTTTCTTTAGCTTTGACACGAAAGGTCAAATGTGCCCTGCAGGGGGGGGGGGGGGGGCTTCGGCTTGGTAGGACCAATACCTCTGATGCTGAGGCCTCGTTTATGGACTTGCATTTTACCATTTCTAGTGGGGCTGTTTCTGCTGGGGTTCGCGATGGACTTGGCGATTTTAATTTTGAAATTATGAATTTCCCATTTATAGATGATGATGATGTTCCTCACTCTGCATCCGGTGGGGGTTTATGTTTCTCAGCTTGTCCAGTTAACTGGGGCATCTGGCTGTGTTGCTGATTTTGACGCTAGCTGTTTGCTGTTAACTCAAAAACGTCTTAAACAAGGCTATCAGTATCTTAAACTTTGCAAAACTTTTCTTCTAAATTTAACCCCGGATACATGTTACAGCAGAATCTAGGACGAATATTTCATACATGTATTTGGCAGTAAAACTATGTAAGCCTCCAGTGACTTCGACTGAGCGTTCTTATGCGGTGGTTCTGTTGTTTAAACATTGTTTATTGTTGCTTCAATTATTATGTGAGGGTTTTATGCTTTGTCCTTGTTTTGCTATGCATTACTTAGTGCCGTTTCTAGTTTTGCAATCATCTTGCTGGGGAAGAAAGAGCTGGTTGCTTTACTTTAATTGCATTTCAATGTCATTCGACTAGGTGTTCTGTGTCTCTTCCCCACGGTGCCATGGCTTGGACTGCATTGTGTGATTGTGGCATTTCCTTATCATACTTACTTTTTCATATGATTTTCTTCAGTTCATTTTTTTTTAAATCCACACAGCGTGTACCGCCAGCAGGGCTCTGCTGTAAGCTAGCAAGATTAATTTACCATGGCCATCATGCTACCTTGATCGAAACCCAATCGAGCACATCTGCGATGTGATTGTTAATGATAATCAAACTACTTGTGTGTGCGTATTGTCCTTACAATTTTATAAATGTAGAAGATAGAAGTTGAATGAATAAATTTTTTAATGACTTAATATTCATATCTCATAAAAATGGAAAACTTTACAAATTGCTTTTCTTTTGTTTAAAAATGGTAAATTTGTGACTTTCGTTTTTTGAAGTGTTCATCTCAAACTTTAATATTTTAAGTGTTCTGAGTCAGTTGTCTCTGCAAATAACCATGCCTTACAGGGAAGCATTGTTCTTTTGTATTCCAAAGTATTTTTAATTCGAAATTCAAGTTTTCAAGAAAATTCCTAAACAAAAGTGTAGCCGTTAGAAGATTCCCTAGGTGTATTGTATCAATTTGGGTAATACTATTGTATAAGAACTTTATTAAAATTAAACAAGAATCGTTGAATTTACTATCAAAGTATGGAGTTATTTATTTACCAATCCATAACAGGAGAAAAACTCTACCAATAAACATACTAGCATGGTTACTCAAACTAAGTCAGTATTCAAATATGTTTACACTGAAACATACTTATTGTATATCTTTATTTTGACGAATTAGGACAATGTGCTAACAAGTTAAAAAATGTGTTACCGTTCCTTGATTTTCATGCAATTTCGTCAACATATTCTAAACATATATGGGCAGTTTTTATGACGAAACGGTATCTTGACAAATATTGCATCTTATTAAAATTGTAATTCCAAATTTGACCAAAACCAAAATATACACTTTGCAAAATTTCTAATTGGTCACCTTACATTTTTACTCTAGTTTTGAAAGTATGTTTGTATTATACAAAATGCATGCTTCTATAATCAACTAAAACTTTGCAGGTCATTTCGTTTAAAAATGACGGGTTCTTCTTGCACAGACGATGCTGGAGTAAAGGTACCCTCATTTCATAATGTCACATTTTTTCTACAATATGAAATATTCCACAGAGACGCCATCCATTTGTATTATTGTTTGTTTGAAGATGTGACTGACTGCTGTATACTAATCAGAAGCGAACATGCTTTAAATGATTTGCCCCAATCCGATTCATCGATCCACAAAAGAAGTACCGCCTTGGAGCGGTCAGTAAAATATTTTACTGGAGGGCTTAAACTGGTTTTACAGCGCCAACCTCACACTGAATTCAGATGTGGATCAAGACATATAGATTTTTGGTTTGCATGAAAGACCCCTAACTTATCAATGCATCACCTCCTAGAACATATAAATCAAGATATAAAAAGGAGAAATAGCAAAGATAAGGACTCAACAGTAAATAAAACTGAATACCAGAGCAAAAAAATCCAACAGGTAAACCCCAGTGGGTCGGACCAACAGTCAAATCATCAGTCCCCTACCATCTCATCAATAGAACCGTCATAATGTCTGAAGTCCGACCAGCTGGCATGCAATTAAAGAGGAAAGCAAAGTTGCCAACCGCGATTGGATTGACCACCAAGCATGCAGTCTGTTGCAATACATTAATTTAATAGCCAATCTTTTTATAATGGGAAATCATTTTAATGAACTGCGCTGAAAAATCATTAGAGCCAACAATCTTGTTCAATCTATACACCAAGTCACCACAGAATTCAGGTTCCGAAAGTCCTTGGTACAAGAGTCATTTAAGTCCAACTTGGAATTTAGATATCAAATCACAGTATCATCTATAAAATTTAGAAAAGGTTTTGCGAAGTTTATGATACTGATAGCCCTGTTTAAGAAGTTTCTGAGTGAACAATTTATTGCGAGTGTTGAAGTCAATAGCATGGCTAGATGCTCTAGCAAAACGAATGAGTTGAGAGATATAGACTTCATAGGATGTAGAGCGAGGAACATCACCAACTAAAATGGGAAATCCACAATTTTAAAATAAAAGTCGTCACATTTATTATAAATTTTGGTAGAAACAACATCATTAGAAATTGACAAATGCAAGTCTAAAAATGGGGGTTCGGTATCAGAGGTATTGGCTTTATTAAGTTGGAGATCTTAAGGGTATATTTGACTTACCATATTGTCAAAATAAACATTATTAATGTTAATAATATCGTACAAATATCTTGATGTAGTGTTAAAAGCATGGATAACATCAGCCTGCTTATGATCAGAAAGAGACATCATAAAGTCCCTCTCATAACAAAACAAGAATAAATTGGCAACCAAGGGAGCACAACTAGTGCCCATAGGAATCCAAACTACTTGTCTATACAGCTTGGTGCGCAAATCGAATAAAAATGTTGTCCAACAAAAAAGTCAGCGCATCACATACATTTTGACATGACCATGCATAATATTCTTTAGTTTTTTTTTTTCCGAAGTAAAAAAATGAATTTCTGTCATTACATGCAAGGTAAGGAGAGCCTTCTCTCTGGAAGGTTCTTTCAATAAGATCAATAAGTTTATCTTCAATTAAATTATTAGGTAAAGAAGTGTAAAGAGTAGAAAAATCATAAGTAGACAAACTGGTTGCATTGAAATCTCTACCTTTAAGTTTATCTAAATTTTCACCTGAATTTTAATAGACCAAAATAGGTTTTACTGGATCTTTCATAAACCTTTTCACAGTACTTGATAACATGTTTTTAACAGCCGTGAGACACGAGGTTAGCTATTAAGAAAGTTCTGATGTCGTACAAGAACTAGAATTAGCAATTAATCTTGCTTTATAAGTGATTTTATGGAGTTCAGGTAACTAGTACACTATAGGAACTTTGTCTTGGTTTTCTTGAGCTTTGACACCGAAATGTAGGGCTGTATGACAACCATGCCCATCGACAATCGCCCGCTCACTCAAAGAAGGCTGCAGTTTATAGGCATTAGTGTCAACAAGCTCACGCTTAAGAGTATTAATGTAATACAATCGTCTAACAAATACAACATTGTTAGCAGCTTTATCTGCTGGAACCGCACACATTTAAGCAAAAAAATCATTCAAATGTTATTAGCGCTTGGTCAGAAATTATGAGTTTAAAAAGTGACCAATTAGAATTTTGTTAGGTGTACAGTTAGGTGTCCTGTCTACTACCATGATACCTAACAAAGCCATTTGTAGTATCAACGAACTTATCAATGTTATCGTTATTTCATAAAACATTTTGCGACCGTTACATGATATGCCAATAACTGTAGAAATGTTAATTACGGGGAACCCTAAGGTGTGGTAGTGATATCATACATGACGTCATAAATTAACAATGGAATCGCATAAAACTCAAATGCACCATTAAAATAAAATAATTCACACCCCAGGCAATTAACCAGCGTAATATCATCACATTCCAAGAGTTGGCAGACACCAATGTTTATTGTCAATACATTGGCAGAGCCCCTTTGTGCTTTACATGTTCATTTGTTTTTTAATGAATTTAAAGTTTATGCTGTAATTCACCTGTATTGCACTTAGATATATATCCATGTACATAAATAAATCTTAATGTTAACTCAGAAGTATTTATTCAAGGACTACCATTATCGTTTCCAGCGTAAGAAGTATTGTGAAAACCAATTAGTTCAGTTCGTGCTCAATATACTCAGCAGAATGTATGGGGTTGTGAATCGTGACCACAAACAAACAGACTGTATCATCATGTATTTGGGATTACAGATGTGCCATAAAGAAGGCATTTGTTACACGCATAATTTATCATACATTAGGTTTCATAACAGTTAAATCAGGGTGGATTTAAATCATGTCCAGCCATCTTTGTATATGATAGCGTTCCATTTCAGCAGGTTCATACAGATACATTTAGGCTCTTTTCTAATGGTTAGCTTGTCTAATTATCAGATAGCAATTTTGGGAGAGGCTGCGGTTTTCGTTTGTCTTAAGAGCAGAAACAGGAATTCGCTATGCAAGGCATAATGCTTAACCCTGCCAACGCCCCAACGCCACCACCTTTCAGTCGTTTATCGATTTATTATTACTATAATGGACTGACCTTTCCAAACATTTCATCAAATAGATTGGAATGTATGGCGGTGAGGTTCATCCAGTGTTGAGTAAACTTGGGGTTTCAGTCAACTTAGACCTTTGTCCAAGTGCTAATTGAAAGTGCTAATTGAATGCGCACGTGAAAACAATTAATGAATGGGGCAATTTTTATTCATGAGATTCTTTCAAATCATTTAATTGTGCTTACAAAAATTGATATACCTTGAAAAAGGTTTATATTCTGTGGACGGCAGCATATCAAAATTGATCACTGGGTGTTGGATTGCCACCCACCTAATGTAGGTAATCCACAGTATTTATGCCTCTTGCACAGGAGTGGGTTTTGCTGGACGACAAGTACATTGCAAGGGGTGATCATACATTTGTATTAATTTATGTCAAGTTCTCGATTGTTTACATTTAAACAGATCAATTATTTCATTGTGTACCCTCCCTGTTCGCACGTCTCTGTAATGGTTAAAACAATCTTTAGTTAGTATAGAGGAGACTATGATATTTTGATATTAACAGCTACACCATTAGAATACAGCTCTAGAGTCACTTGTCATTTATTTAAATTATGAGGCTACATACATAGAATATAGTTCTTAAGTCCTTTGTGATTTATGCAAATCATGAGGCACATTCGTTAAATGACATATAGCTAAAGGTAAGACCACTTACCTGTTCAAAGGATAGATCACTTTCCTATTGTCTGTATATAGTGGGATCATCTGCCAAACTAGGTGAGATCACTCGCCTTTTATCATTAAGAATTAATCTAGGGGCGCGATCATTCGCCTTTTGCATTAATATTCCATTAAGGGTTGGTGTCATCCTACCCTAAGCAAAAGGTATGATCACTTTCATGTTCCGTTCCATGTAGAGAATACCTTTCTATTGGCTATATCTGGTGGGATCACCTGCCAATTGGGTGAGCTCATCCGCCTTATGCCTTGGATTAATCAGGTGATTATCATGCCCTATTCCATAGACAATCTTTAGTTGTTTCCACGGTGGATCTCCCCAAGCTTTAGCTTCAATCGAATTTAAAAGGGTCTTTGGGGGCGTGAGAGGAGACCAAGCCTCACATATGGAACATTAATCAACTGTTATTATGCATAAATTTGTCGCTTGCGATACTGATTATTACATTCGCATTAACCTTTATTGTTATCTTTTGATTTTTGTACTTCTAACTAAATCAGAGTGCAGTCAAAACAAGAATTGTTCAATCATTTGTAGCCTTTGTTAAGTGTTATGCTACGATTCTGCCTTCCCTTTCCCATGCTCGGGAATTAAGGCATTTCCATTTGGGTATCTCCTCTTGGGTCACCTAATCTTAGGAAGTATTCTAAACCATTCAATGTGTTCAAGAGACGACGGATGTTTCCTAATGTTTTCTAATTGCAATGCCAAAAGGTGTGTCTGTTGCACACGTTTATGTACAAAACCTACCATTACCTCATCTGTAAAGGTTTCTCAGTTCCCAATTATCAATAATAATGATTTGAAATTAGCATCGTCTGGTCTGGTTTATTTTATACTAATTGTAGCATACAATATGTTGGAGAGTCTGGTCGATCCTTAAAGATTAGATTTCATGAGTACTTTATTAAGATGAAAAAGCCTAAAGATTGACACTTTTCTTTATCGCCATTTATACCAAACAGGCCATTCACCTAGCAAAGTTTTAACTTAATCTGTTGAAAACATAATAAATGATCCAAATTCTTCATCCAAATTCAAAATATAAAAAAACTCGAAACTGAGTTAAAAAGGATAATATTTTGGCAATCACATTTTCTTTGGGGTTTTAATCATAAGATACATGTATGCCAAACATATAATATTTCTAAAATGCCCAATTTTGATGTAAGAAACGTTAAGTTAGATCTCATGGTTAATGAAGAAGAGCAACGTGAAAAAGTGTGCATAAGAAAGCATTAATACTTCTCTAAATTATCTTTTGGTTGTTTTGGATAAGGACAGTCACCATGGTTTACATTCATTTCTTAGTTATTTACCTTGTTCAGTGTTACGCAATTTAGAGTTAGAGGCTAATCAATTTACAATAAAGCTAACAAATCATAAAACAAAGCCCTTTTGACAAGGTGTTATGTTATGTTCAGCATTTCCTTTGTCCTTATATCGATTCTAGGGTCATCAATAAATGTCATTGTATTAACATTTCATTCATTAACAAAAGTATGGAGTTCGTCGATTTACATAGTATCATTAAAATGGATTAGTGATTTCCTTTCTTCCAAATTACTTTAATAATGCTGAAATTCCTAAAAAATAGCCATAAATATACTAAACCTATAAGATATACTATGTATAATTTTAATAAAAAATAATTAACAATACCAATATGAATATTGATTCCAAAACTATCAAAAAAGCATGTAATAATAATACTGCCAAAAATTTATGAAAGATCTGGTAAGAATCTATTTTGTTCTATTGAAAATTCTGGTTAAGTAAAGGATAAATTTAAAGCTAGGGATTTCAACGCGACCAGTTTGTCTGCATATTATTTTTCAACGCTTTACACTACTAACACCATATATACTAAGCGACCTTTGGGTGGGACATAGGCAAACAGTCTATACCCAGATCAAACGACGCAGAAAGGAGCATCAGACCAGGGTTTTATATAACCGTTCCAAGGCGGTACTTCTTTTGTGGACCATTTGTGTTTTTGTGTGTCATGTGTTTCTCATGTTTTTGCCCCTGTTCATTGCTGCCTTGTGGTCACCTGCTGGGAAAGACCTGACTTCTTGGCTCTTGTTGGTGATGTTTATTGTATTATTGTATTTTTGTTACTTTCCCATGTGGTATCCTGAGTCAGGTGTGGTACATGATTGTATCGTTTCCTGATATTTGCCGTCTTACTTTTAACTATTTTCTTACAGAATATTCTATTAGAAATTGAATAAAGATGAAAATACCATCCAACAACCATTGCTACGGAAATGGACTGGTATAATTGATAAGGATGGGAAGATACATTCTGCATAAATGGGTTAACTCATAGCTTGATTTAAGATAAACTAATTGGTCTAATTAAATCAACTTTCCGTATGAGAAGTGACAAAAACTAAAGAAAACATCACACACAAAAGAGGTCAGCCCCTTCTCAGGCATGAAACACAAATAGCAAAAAAAAAAGGATCCACAAAAGAAGCACCGCCTTGGAATGGTCAGTAAAAAGTTACTGGAGTGCCCAAACATGTTTGATGGCGCCAACTGCACCCTTATCTTTGATGTGGACCAAGACAAATAGTGTTTGGTTCGAGTGAAAATTCCATCCCTATCTTATCGATGTATCGTCTCCTAGTAAATATAAATCAAGACTAAAACAGGAGATGAAACAAAGATAAGAACTCAACAGTATATACAACTGAATACTGAAGTAAAATAATTCCAACCTTTAAATCCAGGCTGGCTCAACCACAGACAAAACATCAGGCCCTAACTCTCCTATCTTTAGATAAGTCTTTAAATCAAAACCATCATAGAAGCTAAGGTCTGACCCACCAGCGTTAAAATTAAAGAGGAAAGCAAAGTTGTCAACGGCGATTGGGTTGACCACCTAGAATGCGGCTGGACGCAATACATTAATTTTATAACAAATCTTATAATGAGAAATAATTTCAATAAACTGCATTAAGAATTATTAGAGCCAACAATTTCCATTATTTTGTACCCTTAGTCGCCGTCAAACTCTGGTTCTGAAGAAAGCTTTTAGCCCAATATTGAATTTGAATACCAGATCATAGCATCAGCGATAAAATTTTGAAAAAAAGTTTTGCGAAGTTTATAAGACACATTACCTTGATTTAGAAGATTCTGAGTTTACAGTAAAGAACCTCTGACGGTGGTAATGGGAATCACAGTGTATCGCTGCCTATAATTTTAATAAAAATTAAAGTTGATCAAATGATTCCTCTTTCATATATAAGCTCGCTGTTGGTCTCTATTTTATGATTTTGTATTTAATTTCCTATTTCCATGAATGTACGGCTTTATTTTGGGGCTGAAATGATGATTTTTTGTATTATACATATAGGAAATAGAAAACTATTTTTAATACGTCATTCCACCCCCCCCCCCCCCCGAGTTCCAACTAAATCTTTTTGCACGTAAGTGTGTTCTCATATTTTACATTATATATGTGAAAAGCTAGCTGGAACTCTGGGGGGGGATGGGGGGGGGAAGATATCCCACAGCCCGAAATGTGACGTCTGGGCGAGCCTGAACATGAGCATTTGGATTTTTGGTTTGCTCTCTTGAATATCGTTTTTTCCAGTATTTTGAAATAATTAGTACAAGTAAGCTTCCTTTCCATAACCCATTACTCATGAAATATTACAACGCTTTTGGCATATTTTTCTTTAGATTATGAAAATTGTCCTTTTACCAAAATCACTTGGTAGACTATTTGCACATAAACTGTATCTATCCAATACACATAAACTACATGGCTCTTGGCTTGGTGTACTTTACGCATGGATGAGTGGTTATAGTACAATGCTGCATAATATTGCACCAGGTAAATACATTTTCATCAAAGTTGAATGTGGACTACAGTTGCGCTTCATAATATTTCTTACGAAATCAGATAGAAAAAAAAATAATAATCATCAAAATGCTTATGGTTTTGGACTTTAAAATACTTTCACTGTGATTTTTAATGGAGTATTGATGATATAATACCCTTACACGTGAAAATAATTGATTTCTAAATGTTTTGGTGAGGTCAAATTTTGCAACCTCGACCCCCTTTGGTAGCTTCTCCTGTTTTGTCGTAGGGGTCGACCTGTCTAATTATAACCTTAATTCGGTTCTAATACATCAAGCGTCCTATTCAAAATAATATCAGTCATATTTTATGCATTGGGAAGTTTTGGGAAGCATCTGAAAAATAGGCAGATACCCTATCAAAGTGTCAGAGGTCATTGCTTGTGTTGAAATCAGTAACAAAGCTAGCTCTAGCAAATCAGATGAGTTGAGAAATATAACCTACATAGGATGTCGAGCTAAGAACATCACCTTTAAAAATGGGAAATTGACAATTTCAAAATCATAATCGTCACGCTTATCCTAAATTTTGGTAGAAAAAGTAAAATTAGAAATGGTCAAATGTAAGTAAGTAAGGATGCAAAGATCAGGAATCGATACAATTAAGTACCACACCTGACCCAGGATACCAATGGGAAAGTGACAAACTCACAGTAGACACCACAAACGAGAGCCAAGAGGTCAGCCCTTTCCCAGCAGGTGACCACAAAGCACATATAAACAGACGCGCACAAAACAAAGCAAACACAAGACAGAACAAAAACATAAAAGATCCACAAAAGAAGTACCGCCTTTAGGTTTGTCACTTTCCCATTGGTATCCTTGGTCAGGTGTGGTACTTGATTGTATCGATTCCTGATCTTTGCACCCTTACTTACTTTAGTATCAGTGGTATTGGCTTTATGCAGCTGAAGTTCTGTCGGGTATATCGTCTTTAATTAAATTATGAGGTAAAGTAGTGTAAAGGGTAGAAATCATATGCAAACAATCTGGTCGCATTGGAATCCCTAGCTTTAAGTTTATCTAATATTTTAAAGAATTTATAGATTTATCTATAGATGGGATGGTAGGGGCCTGATGTAACGTCTGTTGTCAATCCCACCGAGGTTGAATTGTGGATCATTTTGCTCTGGTATTCATTTTTTGATGTACTGTTGAGTCCTTTTTGTTTGAGTTCCTTTTTATATCCTGAGTTATATGTTCTAGGAGATAGTTCATGGATAAGTTAGAGACCATTCATACAAACCAAACAGATATGTGTCCTGAATCACACCAAAACAAAGGGAAAGGCTGAGACCGTGAAATTAGTTTAAGCTGTCCAGTAATTTTTTACTGACCGTTCCAAAGTGGTGAGTCTTGTGTTTGTCATTGCCTTCTGTAATATATGTTAATTTAAGCCTTATGGACACCTGTTAGGAAAGAGCTAACTTCTTCACTCTCTTAAATGGGATGGTTCTTGTGCTTTTGTCTTTTTCCCATATGGTGTCCTGTGCCAAGTGTGGTACTTGATTTTATAAATTCCTGATCTTTGCGTTCTCTCTTACTTTGGTATAAATGGGGATTTTATAGTCTGGTATAGAAACACCCCGCTCCAAAAAACAAAATACCAAAAGCATGAATTCTCTGCAAAATGTTTTGCATTTTTGTAAAGCAGTGGTATTGTACATTTTAATTATTGGAGAGTATTGTACTCCATGTGATGGGATGGATTTAGGTGACTCAATATAAAAAAAAAAACAGACAGGAATGCGCGATTCACACACATTTAAAGACAGACAACAGTGATTTGAGAAATAAATAATTAGATGACCAATTTTCCATTGTTTTCACAAAGAATCTCATAAAATTGCAAGAAAGTCTAAACAATAATTTAAAGAGATGCAGCCGTGGACGGTTGAATGGGGTAGAAGGACAGAGTAAACAAAGCCAAAATATCAAGCAATTGTTCTTCAGAGGATCAAAAACTTAAAAAAAGTGTCCTGAGAGGCATGCATACCCCTAGTTGATATCTTTTCTAGATTTTGAACTCTTGCATGTAACCATGTATCTAAAGTAGTCAAGTGGAAGCCAGCTATGTACCAAATATGAATATGTCCAATGTTGGTCCATGTAAGATATCTACGTAAGTCAGTAAAATGAAATAGCATTTTTTAAAGATGTCCAAGATTTCACCTCTAGCCCTACCCTGGGTCATAAATTACAAGGACTGATATAGCGGAGAGAAACTCAGCCTAAAAAAGGTAAGTTGTTAAATTCAAATGATTACATACAAAAAAAAAGAAGATGCCATTGACATTAAATTTGACCTTAAACCCACCCTAGGACAAAGAACAAAGAGTTTGAAGCTGCCCAGTCGAAGCCTGCATAGAATATATTAAATGCCCATATATTTTTCTGTAAAACGAAAAGATAAAATAAGCTTTTTTAAAGGTGTCCTAGATTGTGACCCCCTACCCTCGTTAAACCCCAGGGGGTGGGCATGAACCCGTGAATGCTTTCTAATCAATGGTTAGTAAAATATATGTCAGAACAAATAAAAGAGCACTTTAAAGGTGACGTAAATGTTTTGCGTCCAACTTTTTATAGATGTCCTATAATTTGACCTCCAGCACCATCGAGGGGCAGGAACCCTAGGGACTGAAGTCATGATGTGAATGCCGACCCTCCAGGGTAACTATGTTTCAAATAAAAGTGCTTTCTCATCAGTGGTTTCTGAGATACACACCACTGGAAAAACTTTAAACAAAAACGTTGTCATTGTTAAGAACGAACAAACAAACATACCAACACACAAACGGATGAATGGAATGACGCAAACTATATACCCCTTGGCATAAATGTCGGAGTATAAATAGGTAATAACTAAATACACTGTAAAATTAGTGAACTTAGCATCCAATGGTGTGGCATCTGAACCGTCTCTGCTACTGGTGTAAACTTTTTGCTGTTTGAAATCATTGGTCTGCTTGATTGTTCTGGTCTAAAGGTTACTACAACAATGACACGTAGAAATGTTTAACATGAATCTGCCTATGTTTTGCTTTATTATCAGATTATATTTAGAATATTGCTTGTACAAATATTTGAAATATTGTATCATGTGAAACTTATCCATTTCGTCCAATTTCATTGTTCCGTCAATGGTAAATTATCAAGATGGACAACAGATCAATATGTATTTGTCATTCATTCATTCTTGAAGGCCCAGAAACTGTACCTGAGAAAAAAATCTAAAAAGATGTGATGTGATTTGTTTTGTTGATACATTAGTTTGTGCCAGTTAAAGATGCTATTACTTTTTAAATCATCAACACAGCTTTTTATTCCATGATATTTATTTATTTATTTACTTATAGTAATTTAACTCCAAACTATGCGAAAAGGAACAAAATAAACATATGTAGTGAAAAAATGCATTTACTCTGCAATTAAATTGTCTTAGCCATACCGTGACTCTCTTAGACAGACCGTTATTATATCAAAGTCCCAGCTGTGATATTGACTAAAGAAGACAATGACATCAAAACTCAGATCGCTGTCCAAACCGTCACAATTTTGTGCAAAATGCAGCAATTAAATTGGTGTTGCCTTTTCAGTTAAAAACAATATACAACTAAGAAATTCGTAGTGGGGAATACGCCTGACAGTTTTCAAACAGTTAAATTACATATTTGACATTTCTAACCGATAAGATGTTAGGTAGGTTAACTGTCTCCCTCTGTTATCCGAATTGTTTCGTGACGACCTATTGGTCAAAATTTGAAAATTGTTGTGACAGAGTTGGGCTCCGGTGCACTGGTGCCCACAACGATTTTGAATGTTCACTTATCCATCACGAACTTCACTTATAGCTATGACGAAACTATTAAGACAACATCACAGACTATAATGGAAAAATGTCAGGACACTCATGAGGTCAAAATAATTATGATAGCGCATTTGTTTTTATCCCTTATCGTCGATATCGTTATAAAAGTGATAGCAGACAGCTAGCAAATCGCATTCCAAGCTATTTACTCAGCAATTACGAAATCATTGTGTTTTATTGGCAACAACCGTGTCAAGGCTAATGCATAGGTTGGATTTAAAAAATAAGAATACTTAAACTGTTAGCATGTTTCTATTGATTCATAAAAGAAATGAATTGAATATCTCATAAACTAACAAAACAAAAAAATATAATGTCACTATCTGGCTGAGACAATGTCACGGTTTTAAACACGGTTTCGATGGAACTGTCACGGTTTATTTACGACATTTTAAAACTGTATACTGCTACTGTTTTCCTTGTAACCTTATCAAAGCAACTTTAAATGGACACTGATTGTCCATCTTTAAGCCGGCAGCTTAACTAGTACCTTGTAGAAGAAAAAAATATTTCTGCATTTATGCACAGCAACTGAGTATACCTAGGAAAGGCCGTAATCACTGACTTCAGACCAACTCACAGCTCCACGACGAAGAGACACAGAACACAGACAGCCACAATACAATCAAAGTAAAATAACCAGCTACCCCCTTTTCAGCTGAATAATTGCTAAAAAAGATCCACACCAGGAACCACTAGCCTTATTACCCAGGGTTTTGGGTTCAATTCCTAGCTTCTCCAGGATGTCAAAAGAGACTTGAAGACATGGCGTATCTCAATATGACCTTAGCTGTTGCTGGGACATTATAAGCTGGAACACACATGCACAAATTCTATGCAAATCCCAACGTGAAATAAACCATTTCATACCATAGCTGCAGTTAAAATCATGAATTATTTAAGTTGGTAAGATAGATTCCAGAAAATACAACTGGGGTAACTCCGTAACAAATGGCATATAAGGTCATTAATATTGATTGAGTATTGTACTCCATGTGATGGTATGGGGGTAGGTGACTTAATATGAAAACAAACAGGAATATGCCACTTTACACAAATTTCAAGACAGCCAATAATGATTCGAGACAAAAATATTTGAACAACCAACTTACCATTGTCTTCACAAAGAATCTCATAAATTTGCATCAAAGTCTGTTTCAACAGTTGAAAGAGATTTAGCTGTAAAGGGGCAAACCGGGTAGACAGACAGAGCACACAAAGCCAAAAAATCATACATTTTCTTTTGTTTTTGGCAGGGGATCAAAAAAATGGAAAATAACTTTACAGCTGCTTTCCAAATTTTCTCTAGATAGCGATTTTGTCATAATTATTTACATACCCCATGTACTCAAGAGGTGCAAATCATTATTTTTTCTGTGTTTTATTAAAGAACACTTATAGCATTACAAAAACAAAGCATTTTATATTGAAAATAATTTAATTTCCAGCACCAATCAGTCATCTTACACTTAGTAATACCACCATAATCCATTAGTTGTAATGACAGCTTGGATTCGTTTTGGCATAGCCGAATGCATGACTTCTAGGTCATCTGAATTCAATGTGCACTAAATTTTATAGTAATTTCTAAAAATGTCTGTCTTTTATATTTGACATCAGACTAAAGTGGTGCTTAACAATGCTACGGTCAGTATGTATGGGGGTCAGATCTACACTGTAAGGTGGCAACTCAAAAATACCACCACTCTGGTCCCTGTTGAATGCTTGGGGCATAGTGCATTTATTTTGGAGTTTTATATCTCTTTTGATATCATCCTGATATGCCTTACCGGTGATTGTTTCATTAACAAACTTAAGTAGAGAGACCCCTTTTAAAGTGACGAGATAGTTTCCTCAATATGACTCCAGTGGATTTTAACCCATCCATCAATGTAATGTGGATAGATTTGTTAGTGTTTCAGACGCCAGATGGGAATAGGTTTGGAAAAGAAATAGGTTTAGAGTGTGGATTCATCTGTAAAGATGACATTTTCATAAGTTTAATGCAATTTCAAATCCTCTAGGCCCATTTAACTATTTGGCAGTACTGTACTTTCCTTTTGGTCTTTCTCCTGATAATTGGGCTCTCAGTATGTAGCATGAAATTTGAATGAACTTAAAATATCTTTTTAGAGTAATTATGAACAATTGTAAAATTTGTGCAACCTGCTAGTGCACATAACCCACAGTCAATCAAGTGATTCATTGTTGATACACTGGATATGTTCAATTTTAAAGTATTTTCACAATGCTCCGTATACATGGCTTTATAGATTACCACCACAGTATTCTTTGCTGTTCTCCTTATTATCCCATAATTCGAAACAGAACTTTGATATGCAACTTTGTTTGCTAAAAATATATTCAACTTTTTAGAAGTTAATACTTGATAGAAAAATCTGCAAAAACAAACCATATTTTTACTCACTATAACTAGATATGTCGTGCATACAGGAGCAGAAATAAATCTTATCTCAAACAAAACACAAGTTTATTACAAACATTCAAACAAGTATAGGGTATGTAAATATGTAAATAATTATGACGAAAATCGCTATCTATAAATATTTGGTAAAAAGCTGTATAAACTATAAAATTAGGATAGCTTTACATCCAATGTGGTGGCAGCTGAACTGTCACTGCTACTGGTGTGAACTTTCCACTGCTTTAAAATTTATGTTATGTTTAATTGTCTGGTCCAGAGATCCAGCAGTAAAGCATGATGGCAACTGAACAGCTAGAAAGGTTTAACACAACGCCACCCTTGCTTTGCTTTTTTGGGGGTAAAATTTAGACTATTGTTTGTACAAACATTTATAAAAATTGCATCATGGGAAACTTTTACATTTCCACAAATGTCATTGTTCCACCATTGGTTAATTAGCAAGATGATTAGATCTTATTGTCATTCAGCCTTGATAAGTTAACCATTCGAGCGCCTACAAAATGCACCTGAAAATGCTACCTGCTGCATTTATCTACATGTACTAAGATTACTGACTAATGCAAGTTGTAGATGCAGTCTGATAATTACAGCAGACAACATGAGCAGACGACATTTGTTGCAAATAGCGCTTAATGTGTTGATTTATTTTGACACAAAACACACAGATCTTTGAATATCAAATCCTGGCACATTCATCACCTGAAAATAATTGAAATTAGGACAGCTCTACTCATGAGAGTTGTGGCCTTAGCAATTATCTTTCAGCAGCAAAGACTCAGCTGAGTCAGACCATAAAATGCAGGCTATCTGATATTTTCGGCAGGTGGTCAAATATTGGAAATAACTACATACACTGTAAAAAGTAGTGCAATTTTAATTCTAATGTGGTGGCAGCTGAACTGCCATTGCTACAGGTGTAGCGAACATGTTGCAGACAAGTTAATGAAAGTACAGAATACTATTTTGTCAGGAGGGTAGTGATAGCAGTATTCCCTGAAGCCATATCAGTGGCTCATCTATGAAAGTTTATATGGGATTCGACGTAAGGTACAATAATATAGGGATTGTCTATGCATTAACATCTGTTGGGCCCAAAAGGAGGTGCTGAAACCTGAAAGTGTAGAGCAAGGCTTTTGAGAACCCCAGGAGCCTATAGGATGCTAATGTATCAGTAAAGCATGTTTCATCGCTATAATCAGATTATTGCATTATGAAATTTTTGCTTGAAAATTTTGGACAAAAACGCATTTTGAGCATTCCAGTTTTGGAATTATCTGTCTTAGCAACAGAAGCATGAGAAATGCACAAAAGCACGAGAAATGTGTAGTTTTTAAAAACGCCTTATCCAGAGCAAAATTTTATTTCATTCTGACAACACTTAATTGTGAGCGCCTCTATGCCTGTTACTTTTTAAAACGTCACTTTTGTAATGGTTCAGAAACTGTGCATGATAATTAAAATTCTTAAAAGAGTCAGCATGTGACTTGCCTTGTTGATACATTAGTTTTTGTGCCAGTTACTTTTTTATATCATGCAACACAGCTTTTTACTCTATAATATATATTTACTCATAGTATTGAGCAATTCAACTCAAAATTGTGAGAAAAGGAACAATATAAAACATATGTAGTGAAAAATTGGAAACATGTCTTAGCCATACTGTGACTATCTTAGCCCGACCATGACTTGATCAAAGTCCAACCTTAGACATTGTCTTAAAGAGACAGTAATACCAAAACTCTGATCGTTGTCCAAACCGTCACAATGTTGTGAAAAAAGCAGCAATTAAGTTGGTGTTGTTGTTTTTCATCAGAAACGATATTCAATTAAAAAATTCGAAGTGGGAAATACATCTGGCAGAATTCAAATAATCAAAGCATATATTTGACATTTATTACCGATAAAACGCTAAATAAATTAAATTTAGCTGTCTCCTTCTGTTATCCGAATTGTTTCATGATGACTTGTTTGTGATTTTTTTTTAAATCTTTGTGACGGAGTTGGGCACCAGTGGTTATATTGTAGTCGCTCATGTCAGTCAATGATGCTCGTACTGTGGACTCCTTATTCATTTATAACAGGTGGTGTTCATATTTGGACATCTATTACCTAAGGATATAGATGGCAATATGTTATTTATGTGTAGTACTTGATTGCATCGATTGCTGATCGTTGCCTCCTTTCTTACTTATGTTATTTAGGTCACCTAGATGACCTTGGGGCCAAATAACAAGGTTACATAAAGTTAATTCCTTTCATCTTTAGATTCAAGGTATTTTAAATATTAAAATAATAGGCACAATGAAGGCTATTCAGATTACCAATATGACCTTGCGGTCAATTGTCAATGTCAGATATGCTTAAATTCTGTCTAAAACTCGTTAGGTGATCTCATTTTCTTTTTAGACTCATTGATGTTCATATCTCTCACAATAATTGCCTATGGGGTGAAATGATTATATGCTATTTATCACATGCATGACCTTGGAATGTTACATAATAAAATTTATCTTACAGTGCATAACGTTATTCTTACCTCCCAGACAGCCCAGCCTCCGAAAAGTAAGAAAGGGTGCAAAGATCAGGAGTCGACACAATCAAGTACCACACCTGACCAAGGACACCAAGGGAAAAGTAGCAAACCCACAGTAAGACATCATAAACGAGAGCCTAGAGGTCAGCCCTATCCCAGCAGGTGACCACAAGGCACATATAAACAGACGCATACACAGGCACAGCAAACAGAAGACATAAAAAACACAAAAGATCCACAAAAAAGTAACCCCCCGGAACGGTCAGTAAAATATTTTACTGGAGGGCTTAAACCGGTTTAACAGTGCACCAACCCAACCCCCAGATGGAAAGGCACGCTTCACCAACTGGTCCTATGGATTCTTTCATGGGCCTAAACAGTGTGTGTGGGTATATACGCCAGAAGATAAGCTTAGAGATGACAATTTCCCGAATGGCAGGGAAAAGATAAATACCCTTCCTTGAACCACGTTGTGCAGTATTCAGCGCCTTTCTACTTTTTATCATCAAACTGGGAGAGAGAGAGTTTGCTGCTTTACTTAAATTGTCTTCTTGACGTCGCGTTACCCTAGTTTGGTATACAGTGTGTGATTGTGGCATTTCCAAGTCATTCTCAATGTTTGCCTCTATAAATTAGAGTTTATAACTTAAACGTAGTTTAGAAACGTTCGCAGAATCTATTTTCAGAACTTTCTGTCATAGGATTTACTTTTATTTTTTAATGGTTCATGACACTGACAGGAAACCCAAATACAGCTTTTCTTAAGCCAAGGCTATATGGTGTTTGTTAACTGTGTTCTTATCTCATATATCAATAAAGTATCATAAGCATTTTTGACGTGTGAGCAAAATCATAAATTGAAGAAAAGCTATGTTTTTGCACAAAGAGATTGTCCGATATGCTTAGGTTTTTACACAGTCTAATCAGGAGAGCCTTTGTTGTCTGTAGAAAGAAAGCTAAGAATTTTAGCTATGAGAATCCGGTAATACCCAAGACTCCTGTCAGATTGTGAATGCACTGGTTTTCTGAGTCTTTACTGAATGCTTAGTGTAATGCAATAAAATCTGAACGCATACATGGCTAGAATAGAAATAACATCCTCTTCAATGAACATTCTGAGCTCTTGGGCCCATTCAGTGGAATCGGATCTAGGATGTACATGGAGGGTCATGAATATAACATCATAGAAACCATGTTAAACACAATTACATCTTCGATTTTAGGGAAACTTAGTAACAATATACAACTTAGAATATTTATTTTATTTTCGTGGCATTACAGTTACACCTATAATAGGAAAGTTATTTGAGACAGTATTACTGCCCCGGATCACTAAGGACTTTGAGCAATCCCCGCTACAATTTGGTTTCACTAAAGGTCTATCGCCGGTAATGTCAGCATTGATTGTATCTGAAGCCCGAGCCGAAGCCAGAATGGACCAAAGCACACCCTTGTTTTTAATGACGCTGGACAGCCAGAAGGCATTTGACGTGGTCAACCACATAATACTTCTTGACAACTTATATGAAGCAGGGATACATCCCTCCCTCTGGACAATAGTTAAAGATCTCTACTCAGGACTATCATCAAAAGTCAAATGGATGGGGGATTTGAGCGATAGCTTCAGTATACAACAGGGGGTCTGGCAGGGAGCCATACTCTCCCCTCCTTTCTATAACATATATCTAAACCCATGCCTAAAGGAACTTGAACAGCAACGGCTGGGATTGTGTATTGGCAGCGTGTACTATGGATGTCCAACATGTGCTGATGATGTAGCGCTTCTCGCAAGATGTGAAAATGAACTCCAGTTAATGTCAAATGTTGTGCAAAGAAACTGCAGGCAAAAACGTGTTACGATCCACCCAGTAAAATCAAATATCGTGCTGCTTCAACCTCATAAAACAGTAACAAAAAAGACTTTCACACATAACCTGAACGGAAATGACATTCAGTTATCCACCTCAACAACTCATCTGGGACTCTTTAGATCAGAAATAAAGGAAAATACTATAAATATTGACGAACGCTTAAGTCTAGCCAGGAGGACATTATATTCATTAATAAATACCGGTTTACATGGTTCAAATGGATTAAATCCCCAAACTTCATTCAAAATATATCAGTGCTATGTACTCCCAAGATTGTTATTTGGACTAGAGGTACTACCATTAACTGCCACTCAAATTAGCATCCTTGCAAAGTTTCATATCAGTAACCTACGTAGATTCCAATCGCTGCCATTACGAACTGCGACTAGTGCTGTTTATCTTCTCTTGGGTGCTCTTCCGATCGAAGCAGAACTACATAAACGTCACTTGAGCCTACTGCACAATATATTGACAACAAATAACACAACTATTAGGGATCTATCGACTAGACAAATAGCCATTAATCTTGACAACAGTAAAAGTTTCTTCAGTAGAGTGCAAGACATCCTGGACATATACCAGTTACCTCATATAAGAGAACTGAAATTTAACAACCTGTCAAAAGAACAATGGAAAATTCAAATTAAAAATGCAGTGAACAAATTCTGGACTGAACATTTTCAAAGTGAAGCTAGAGAAAAGTCTACACTCAAATATTTAAACATTGACTCGCTGAAAATTGGATCAACGCATCAAGTATGGTCAACGTTAGAATCAACTGTCTCTGAAGTTCGTATGGGAATCACAAAATGTCGGATGCTTACAGGCACATACCTACTACAGTCCAATAAAAACAAGTTCAGTAAATCAAACGAGAGTGCCACTTGTAAATGTTGTGGTCTGGGTGACGAGGACGTGATACATATGCTCTTAGAGTGCCCTGCTTTATATGTTCAGAGGAAACAGTACTTTTCGAATGTCAAATCGATGGTGTCAGACTGTATAGGACTAGGGCAATGGGAAGAAACTTTTAATAATAAAACAAATTTAGTCCAACTGATTCTTGACAGCTCCAAGTTGCCAATTTTCCATAATAAACCAGAGTATCTCAAAATCGTAAGAGCAACAACTGAATTATGTCACAATCTGCATGTGGCAAGGCTTCATAAACTTAACGCTTAATCTACAAATGTCGCGGAGCGAAGTACAGTGTCTTCAACCCTCGTGTATATACGACAGTGTTTTATGTGTTTACTCTACCAAGTGTATATAGTCATTCAAGCCCTCATGGACTTTTAATTTTTAATAAAGTATAACTTTTACGTTCACTCAAGAAGATTTACAGACTTTCGTCTGGTGTTCCTTACTGGAAGCTAATACAGATACAAGAAGAAGAAGAAGAAGAAGCTTAAAAAACTGTCAAACTATTTTTTATCTATATTCCATAGGGAACAATGTTAAACACATCAATATAAACAAATTCAAAATGGTGGAACAGAGACTATGTAGTTGATACTAAAGTACATGTTTTTTCTTGAAAAAGGCCTTTGGCCGAAATATTGAAATAGAGTAAATCTATCATATGTATTTTTTATCACACCAATAATTGTCTACTGAAGAAACCCTTCTATTCCAAGAGTTCAATAAAATGCAACATAATATATGCATATTTTAAAAACTAAATCCAGTGTACTACAACCATAGGAAACATCTAGGTCAGGGCTATACGGGTTATACTATGTTATGTGCTGGCTATATAATATTTAAAGTGGAGCTGAGCATGTATATTATACAACCTATACAAAATATAACCTATACCTTTATCATAGAAATGCAAAATAAATAAATAAGCCACTTGAATGGCATATACCTAGAACAACAATCAAGGATATTAAAATTATTTTGACTATATATATATATCATTTGAGAAAATAACTTCTATGCAATGCATTTTTGTATCTGATAGAACTACCAATATGCAATTCAGCAGAATGCAAAATAAAATTTACAGGCCATTGGTTATGATACAGGACCACACCAAATGTACAAACCCGCTTTACCCAAAGTTCACAAGCAAAAAATAGCGTTTTTATTTTTGCAGCAACCTTTACCTGGTCATTACTTATGTTCTAATTCTGACTGCAGGCAAGTGTTCACACCCATTTATAAGTAATTGTACCTAATAACGTGACAACTTCTTCATTGAAAATGCACAGATATGGCATACCCTAGTCAATATGACAACAAATTGGAAGTAAAACACTAACAAAAACTACAAAATCAGGTGTGACACCTTTGGCTGAGAGCAAGCAATAATTTTGGATCCAGCCATTATGGAATACAAAGGATAAAATGGGTTTCAATCATTTTTGAATGCTTGTGACTTTTCACTATAGAGGGTTGCACCATTTGGACATGAACTGTACTTTAATCATTGAAGCGTGGCTTAACTCAAACATTCATTTTGATTGCAGATATCTGGAACTATAAATTGCATGCATAATAAGTTTAGTTCTTATTGTATTAAATGTTAGAGATGGAATTGAATCTAAATATCCTTCGGTTGTTTTTCTAAGTATATAAACCTGCTGGACATATAGGATACTGGCTTGTTTCCTAAAACTGTGCCAGTGATGCCTTAAAAGTAATTCATAATCCTCTGACGACTAAGGAAGTAGAATCAAATCTGATACTTCTGCTTGGTATCCTAAAACTGATCATCACAGTTATTTTTATGGGGCAGCACAGCAATACTGATCATCACACATGTCATTGAATCATACCAAACACCCGTTGTACTGGATTGTACTAAGAAGTAGTCACTAGAGCCAAGTGCAATGGATATATGATATATAACATCTTGTGTTGCAGACTGCACGTCACTGCTGTTCTTGGCCTTGATTCTGTGACAGATCAAGTAACTACAGAATATGTCTAAGTGATTTTTTTATAACATTTGAGATATAGAACCATGATGGTCGTAGTTAGCATTATAAATTGTTATCGCATTTACTAGATCTTTCTACTAAAATAATGCGCATTACACAGCTCCACATTGCTTCTTTTATCTGATTTGCAGAAGAACGACATACAGAAAAGCTTCTTGATCCTGCAACTTTATCATCATGTTGATATCTTAGTAGAATTCGAATGTCTTTCACAGGCGAGTTTTCTGTGCCAGCCTCTCTTCTTATCATCCTTGTGATTCTCCTGATTTGCTTTATGTGCTTGTATTCGTTATACAGTCTTGCCACATACTTGGGATTTTTTGGTGTAAAAAGTCTGAGCTACACAGTATCTCCCTGGATAACCTATCTTTAGCACTATGAATGAGAAATCCATATGGTAGGAAAGTGTAATAACTACCCATATGTACCAAAAAATTGGGGCCACGCCTTCTTTGTTTGTGAATACTACGAAGTCGTTCACCATCAGGATCCATTGTCTTTAAAATGAATCTTACTGTTTTCTGTTGTACTCTTACACGACATATTGTATCCATGAAGATCTATAACCATGAAAAATGTAAACAAAAACAGTAAAATTTCATTATTTTTGATACGGCAGCTCTGATAGAACTTTGAGATTGTCAGCACCATGAATTGTGTCTTGTTGATATTTGTTGTTGTAATTTTCTGACACTGATTGATAGCTAGTGCACAGTTAACATGATGTCTGTATTTATGTAGCCTTGTGCAAATAGTACCAAACGAATCTGTTATACTCGTATTTTACCAGGCTCTGGGAACACTGCATCCACACTTCCAACCGTAGACACAATGTCAATCACCTATAAAATATAACAATTATTAAGTAGTATCAAATAAGTCTTTGTTTTGCCAGTTTAAGGGTTATTTTAGTTATAATTATTTTTTTTCAGAAACATCATAATATTATAAAATGTGCAAGCACAAGTCATATTAGCATGCACAAGTATAAGGTAGCTATAGAGTAAAATGTGAATATTAAGGTATCACAACATGGGTAAAGGGTTGCGACTTCGATCCCGGCCTGGTCCCATACTTTCGTGACGATTGATCATGAAATAATTTTTATGGTCATTGTCCTCCCTACCGCTGAATCATTCAAGAAGAGTTGTTGTCAGTTACAAACAAAATTATGTGCACAAAGTACTGGTTAGCTGCTTGTTCAAGCTTGCCCATAGCCATGACCATAGCTGTTGACTTGGGACGTAAAGCAATAAAACAAAAAACAACATTGGTAAAAACATCAGAAAATGTATTCGTTATGTCAATGCCTCCCATCAGTCTAAGACCCTTGCACTGACAGCCACTTAAGTACATAGTGGGTCATCATTTAGTGGGAATCTTGTTCAACTTTGAGAATAGTAAAGATCTTGTCAGCATGAGTGTAGCTTTTTGGTAACGCTTTAACGTATGAACCGTTTGGTGGATTTCAACAAAACGTGCTTAGGTATTTACTTAGTAATCTAAGAATATACATGTAATTTAAAAATAACAGGGTTTCAAAAAATAACTGTCATGGTGGTCATTTAGATTTTCATATTTTATTCCCCAACTTCCAGTTGTATAATGCTGGCATTTTGTTAGTTGCATCTAGACATAATAGAGGTTCAAAGATGAAACAACAAATATATAATCACCATGGTGGTCATCTGTATAATGTTTCATATTGACACATCAAGCTGATATTTTGGGGCATCAGGTTATGGGAATGGGGTCAGGAAGGTCTAAAGTCATCTTTTTTCAGAAAATGGTCATGCCGCATATCAAATTAAAGAGAATCACGAATGCAGCCGCAAGGTAGCAAATACTTTGCCCACAGACAGCCTCGACCCTGGGATGGGGCTAATAGGTTAAAATTCAACTTTTTCAGAACATGGTCATGTTGCATATCAATTTAAAGAGTATCACAAAATGAAGCAGCAAGGTAGCAGATACTTTGTCCAGAGACCCCTTCCCCCACCCCAGACCCTGGGGATGGGGTCAGTAGGTCAAAATTTAACTTTTCTAGAACATGGTCATGTTGCATATTCATTTAAAGGGAATCACAAGCTGTAGGTAGCAAATATATTGCCCGCAGATCCCTACCCACCCCAACCCTCCGGATGGTGTCAGTCAGTAAAAATCCAACTTTTTAGAATATGGTCATGTTGCATATCAATTTAAAGGGAATCGCAAAATTAAGCAGCATGGAAGCAAACATTTTGCTCTCAAACCCCTACCCAACTACCCTCACCACCCCCGACCCTGGGGATTGGGTCACTCGGTCATTAACAACTTTATCAGAACATGGTAATGTTACATATCAAATTAAAGAGTATCACAAATGCAGCAATATGGTAGCAAATATTTTGCTTGCAGACCCCCTAACCCCCCACCCTGGAGATGGGGTCAGTAGGTCAAAATTTAACTTTTCTAGAACATGGTCATGTAGCATATCCATATAATGAGAATCACGAGCTGTAGGTAGCAAATATATATATATTGCCCGCAGATCCCTACCCAACCCCCACACTCCCCTGACCCTTTGTGATGGTGTCAGTAGGTAAAAATCCAACTTTTTCAGAACATGGTCATGTTGCATATTAAAATAAAGAGAATCATGAATGCAGCAACATGGTAGCTAATATTTTGCTTGCAGACACAACTGACCAAGGGGATGGGGTCAATAGGTCAAAATTCAACTTTTTTAGAACATGGTCATGTTTCATATCAATTTAAATCGAATCACGAAATGCAGCAGCATGGTAGCAACCACCAACCCCGAGGATGGAGTCAGTAGGTCAAAATGTAACTTTTTCAGAACATGGTCATGTTGCATATCAAATGAAAGAGAATCACGAATGCAGAAACATGGTAGCAAATATTTTGCCTGCAGACACTCCCAATATGTTCTTCAAAGGGTATCCTTTGGAAGCAAAGACTGCACCAAAGAACTGAAACTAGAGTGTGCATATTTTCCAGGCCAGACTAGCTAGTTTCTGCCATTTAGGCTTCATCAGTGACCCTCATATAGTTTTAAACTTCCGCAATGAAACCCATGATCCAAAAGGACAAGAAAATAAAATCTACACTATAGTGAAGGGCAGGTGGTGGTTCTACCGCCACCCACACAGTCCCAGTCACCAGCTGTAGTGAAGTCAAATATGTTCTTAAAAGGGTATCCTTTGGAAGCAAAGACTGCACCAAAGAACTGAAACTAGAGTATGCATATTTCCTGGGCCAGACTAGCTAGTTTCTGCCATTTAGGCTTCATCGGTGACTCTCATATAGTTTCAAAGTTTCACAATGAAACCCATGATCCCAAAGGACAATTTCAATTATTTCAGAACATGGTCATGTTTCCAATCAAATTAAAGAGAATCACGAATGCAGCAACATGGTGACAAATATTTTGCTCACAGACCCCCTTACCCCCGGCCCTGGGGATGGGGTAAGTAGGTCAAAATTAAACTTTTTTAGAACATGGTCATGTTGCGTATTAGATTAAAGCTTATCACAAAACCAGCAACATGGTAGCAAATATTTTGCCCACAGATAGCCCTGACCCTGGGGATGGGGTCAATAGATCAAAATTCAACTTTTTCAGAATATGGCCATTTTGCAAATCAGATTAAAGAGAATCACGAATGCAGCAAAATTGTAGCAAATATTTTGCCGGTAGACAGCCCTGACCCTTGGGATTGGGTCAGTAGGTCAAAATTCAACTTTTCAGAACATGGTCCTGTTGCATATCAAATTAAAAAAAATCACGAATGCAGCGACATAGTAGCAAATAATCTGCCCACAGACAGCCTTGACCCTGGGGATGGGGTTTATAGGTAAAAATTCAACTTTTTCAGATCATGGTCATGTTGCATATCAATTAAAAGGGAATCGCAAAATTAAGCAGCATGGTAGCAAATATTTTGCTCTCAGACCCAACTACCCTCCCCAACTCCGACCCTGGGGATTGGTTCACTAGGTCAAAAACAACTTTTTCAGAACATGGTCATGTTACATATCAAATTAAAGAGAATCACGAATGCAGCAATATGATGGCAAATATTTTGCTCGCAGATCCCCTAGCCCCCGACCCTGGGGATGGGGTAAGTAGGTCAAAATTCAACTTTTCTAGAACATGGTCATGTTGCATATCTATTTAAAATTAAGTGGGAATCACAAGCTGTAGCAGCATGGTAGCAAATATTTTGCCCGCAGATCCCTACCCACCCACCCACACACACCCCGACCCTGGGGATGGTGTCAGTAGGTAAAAATCCATTTTTTCAGAACACGGTCATGTTGTATATTAAATTAAAGAGAATCACGAATGCAGCAACATGGTAGCTAAAATTTTGCTCGCAGACACATCCGACTCTGGGGATTGGGTCATTAGGTCAAAATTCAACTTTTTTAGAACATGGTCATGTTGCATATCAAAGTGAATCACTAAATGCAGCAGCATGGTAGCAAATAAGTTGCTCCCCGAAGACCTCTACCCCCCTCCCCCCTCCACCGACCCTGAAAACGGGGTCAGTAGGTCAAAATTTTACTATTCCAGGACATGGTCAGGTTACATATCAAATTAAAGAGAATCACGAATACAGAAACATGGTAGCAAATATTTTGCCCGCAGACACTCCCGACCCTGGGTATGGAGTCAGTAGGTCCAAATAAAACTTTTTCCGAACATGGTGTTGTTGCATATCAGATTAAAGAGAATCACGAATGCAGCAACATGGTAGCAATTATTTTGCCCACAGATACCCCTGACCCAGGGGATGGGGTCAATAGGTCAAAATTCAACTTTTTTCAGAATATGGTCATGTTGCATATCAGATTAAAGAGAATCACAAATGCAGCAACATCATAGCAAATATTTTGCCCGCAGACAACCCGACCCTGGGGTCAGTAGGTCAAAATTCATTTTTTTAACATGGTCCTGTTGCATATCAAATTGAAGAGAATCACGAATACAGCAACATCATAGCAAATATTTTGCACGCAGACAGCCTCGACCCTGGGGATGGGGTTAATAGGTAAAAATTCAACTTTTTCAGATCATGGTCATGTTGCATATTAATTTAAAGGGAATCAGAAAATTAAGCAGCATCGTAGCAAATATTTTGCTCTCAGACCCCTACCCAACTACCCTCCCCACCCCGACCCTTGGGATCGGGTCACTAGGTCAAAAACAACTTTTTCAGAACATGGTAGTGTTACATATCAAATTAAAGAGAATCACAAATGCAAAAAACACGGTAGCAAATATTTTGCCGCAGACACCCCCGACCCTGGGAATGGGGCCAATAGGTCAAAGTTCAACTTTTTCAAGATATGGTCATGGTGCATATCAAATTAAAGAGAATCACGAATGCAGCAACATGGCAGCAAATATTTTGCTCGCAGAACCTCTCCCCCAAAACCCTAGGGATGGGGTCAATAGGTCAAATTGAATGGAATCACGAATTGCAGCAACATGGTAGCAAATAATTTGCCCGCAGATCCCCCCCCCCCCTCCCCCAGCGCCGGTGGCCCAGTCAATATGTCAAAAGCCAGAACGTGGTCATGTTGCATATCAAATTAAAGGGAAACATGAATGCAGCAACATGGCAGCAAATATTTTGCACGCAGACCCCCTACCTGCAGGACCCTAGTGTGTGGGATCAATAGATCAAAATTCAAGTTTTTCAAAACATGGTCATGTTGCATGTCAATTTAAAGAGAATTATGAAAGCATCAACATAGTAACACATATTTTGTCGCAGACACCCCCACCCAAGGTGAACTTAGGGGTTGGAGGGAAGGGATTTATGTTTAGTGATTTATAAGTTTCTCTAAAATAAACCTTCGCCTGGGATATAAATTCGACAAATTTGCCTTGTTTGACCTCTATTCGGCCAGGCGACACATCCGATTCTTGGAATTCTAATGTGAGTATATGGTACTAATTCCTCTTTCATGTGTGAAAAATTGGTACCAATTCCTCTCACATGTGTGAAAAATTGTAACCAATTCATCTTACATGTGTAGAATGGTACCATTTCCTCTTACATGTTTGAATAATTTTAACCAATTAATCTTACATGTGTAGAATGGTACCTATTTCTCTAACATGTGCGAAAAATTGTAACCAATTCATCTTACATGTGTAGAATAGTACCATTTCCTCTTACATGTGTGAACAATTTTAACCAATTCATCTTACATGTGTAGGATGGTACCAATTTCTCTAACATGTGCGAAAAATTGTAACCAATTCATCTTACATGTGTAGAATTTGTACTAATTCTCTTACATATGTGAAAAATTGTAACCAATTCATCATACATGTGTAGAATTGGTACCAATTCTATTTACATGTAAAGAATTGGTACCAGTTCCTCACGCATGAGAAGAATTGGCATCAATTCCTCGCGCATGAAAAAAAATTGCTACCTATAATTCACACATGTGAAGAATCTCATTTAGATATATAGTTGTCTGCAACTTCTAACTATGGTATGCGTGCCAATGTAGAATGCAGAAGTTTTGTATGGTACTTTTTCGATGTGAGGAATTTTCATGATTGCCACATGAATTTTGACTACGTGCGTATTTCTCTCACACATGAAAAATATTTGTATGAAATCTGAGACGTATTGGTACCAATTATTCACGCGATGTGAGAATTGGTAGCAATTATTCGGCCTGAAATTTACGAATTGTAAAGAATTACGTTTCAAAATAACCCTACAACAACGCACCTAACTTAATTCATAATGTGAATTATTGTCATAATTATAAAGACACTCACTTGCACACACCGTTGAAACTTTCCTCAACCAACCCAATTCAAACCACCACGCCACGTGGCATGTGGAGGCAAAACAATGATCTAAAATCTGTGATTTGCACAGTTAATATATATAACACTGTACAGTACGTCACCTTATCTGTATTATGAGCTATATACTACTATAAAAACACTTTAAAATAATTAAATACTTACCTTTTGTTTCAGAAAAATCCTTTTTTCGACCATCGTCAGACCTCCCGTCTTCAACAGCCTCAGAGTACTAAAGGTGTGGCGTAGGCAGCTAAAACTCTTCTCGCAAAACGCTTTAATGAATTGTTTAATAGCGATTTCTTTTCGAATTGCATGAACATTTTATCGAAGGATTTTTAATTATGTAACAATAAACGAAAATATCAAGACATTGCGACATAATAATGGCACATTGCAATAACTTTATGCATCTTGTCGTGTTGTTTATTAGCCTTTTCAAGTAAAACATATCGAAAAGGTAGATTTTTACGCCAGAAAAAATAAAATATTTAGCGAGAAAAACATTCTTTTTCTGTCGGATTTAAGTAGCAAGTGGTGGCGTATATACGCTTCCGTACGTTCCCACGACATAAGATCTCGTGCCCACGACATAAGATCTTTTGCCCACGACATAAGATCTCGTGCCCACGACATAAGATCTCGTTTCTACGACATAATTATCTCGTTCTCATGACATAATATTTCGTTCCCAAGACATAATATCTCGTTGCCACGACATAATATCTCGTTCTCACGACATAATCCGCCAATCAGTTAAGCTTATACTTTTAATGGATTCATGATGGTCGCAATGCATTCCGAGACTGTGGTTTATTTGATAACTAAATACTTTAATAAAGGATTATGTTACAGAGATATACTGTATGTATTGAAACACGAACATTTGATTTTTTAAGATTAAGACATCTTCAACTTCAAAGAAGAAACTATCACTGCGTACACGCAGCTGTTAATAGCTTTCTGGATCAGGACAACTTCACGGTATCGCATGATGTGGTCACGTTGTAATGAATATATGGAATCAACATCAAAATGAAAGATGCTAGATTGATACTACACTATTTGGAGGCTAAATCAATGTAAGATGTGTTCACCATGCATGCAGGATAAAGTTCATATGGCATATAGACGGTTTGTGTATCAACGGGTGCATATGTGGATTTTCTCGCAAAATTATATGGTTAAATGTTTATCAGACCAACAATGACCCCAAAAAACATTGGTGGCTACTTTTTAGATGTTAAAGCTAATCGTGGGTGGCCTATAAAAATAAGAACAGACTACGGAACAGAAAACGGACATGACAGTTCGAAGGCGGTACTTCTTATGTGGATCTTTGTCTTTCAAGTTTTTGTTATGCTTTCGTGCGCGTCTGTTTTTTTGATGGCTTGTGGTCACCTGCTGGGAAAGGGATGATCTCTTGGCTCTCGTTTGTGATGTCTTATAGTAAGTTTGTTACTTTCCCATTGATATCCTGGGTCAGGTGTGTTACTTGATTGTATCGATTCCTTATCTTTGTCCTCTTCCTTACTTTTATGTAAATATAGCAGTATTTTGAACATTTCTAAGGCGCATCGATCCTGATGATAACATACCATACATATATGGTATAAGTACAAGTAACCAAATACTGAGAGCTGGTGGGGATATTTACGAAAGGAACACATGCAATTTTTGACTGAATTGTTTAAGCACCTACTGTACCAGACATCGGGAGTTTCACTGGAGACATGTTGTATAGGAATCCTGTATTGTTTTGTTTCAAATCATTAATTTAGTTAAGGCTTACAAATCACAAATATATAGAATTTATTTACTGTTTATGATGAATGCTAAATATATTTCGTCAAGTGCGGTGAAAAATCAATATTATCATGAGTGCGTAGCACGAGTGAATCTGCTGATATTTTCACCGCACGTTTGGTATTTACCAAAAAAAAAAATCTCTTAATTTTATGCATTTTATACTCAGGAGAATTAAAGAAAGCAAACTTAACTTTCTGGTCGTTTCTTGTCCGATTTGGCAGTTTCCAGTAACATTGGATTTTCACCATAGTTTACACCTAGAAAATGGCTTAGAAGAAAATTTTAATGAATGAAACTAAAGACGTCAGCCTTTTGAGAAAGTCTTTCAAGTGCGCAGGGCTAAAGATTGGCGTAATGTGCAAACTAACGATAGCCCAGCCAAAAGGTGACGTCATTTGCTTTGAAATTGACGTCATAACGCCAGTAGTGTTATGTCTGAAAAATACTTTTTATTAAGAACCGTTTTGAAAAAGTTCCAGTCCCAAAATAAATTTAAAAAAACTTGTTTGGCTACAGTGAAAAGATATGTAGATGATATTTTTTGTATAAAATTTTAAAGCTTAAAATATTTTTTGCACTTATGACGTCATACATTATCATAAATGATGTCATATTTATGATGACGTTTCATAATGTGCCTGTCTTCCAAAAGTGACACCACAGGAGTTAGAGTCTCTAAAGATCCATCACAGGCTGCACCTCCATGTGTTGCAGCCACCTGTGAAGTTCCATGACGTATTTTTAAACGATAGACCTGAGACCAAGAGAGATATTTCAAAAACTGAGATACCTTGCCTTTATATGTCGCACAGGCCTATGAAGCTGCATGCTATAATTACAAATGGTACTTGAGATATGATTTGGAAAAGGCTCTCAGACCAAGGAGATGAACCGCTGATATGAAAGACCAGTGGTGACTTCATACTTCACACTTTGAAACATAAACTTAATTTAATTAATGGAAGACAACGGAAAGTGACAATTCACAGTTCATATTCCATGGTTCATACTTAACGCTTCACACTTCATACTTCAAAGTTTACCTTTCAAACATTACTCTTCAGACGTCATACTTCTCACTTCATAGTTCAGACATCATACTTCACACTTCATTGTTCATACTTCATAGTTCAGACTCTACACTTCACACTTCACACCTCACAGTCTCCAATCTGTAAACACTTGACTGTGACTTATTACTGATTAACATATTGAGTGTTTTTTCTATGGTACGTTTGATAAAGTGTGAGGTATGAAGTCTGACATGTGAAGTCAGAACTATGAAGTGTGAAGTATAAAATTTGAACAGTGAAGTGTAAACTATAAAGTATGAACTGTGAACTTTGATGCATTGATAAGTTAGGGGTCTTTCATGCAAACCAAATATCTATGTGTTTTGATCCACATCTGAATTAAGGGTGAGGTTGGCGCCGTTAAACTGGTTTAAGCCATCCAGTGAATATTTCACTGACCGTTCCAAGGCGGTAATTCTTTTGTGGATCGCTTTTGTTGTTATGCTTCATGTTGGTGTGTGTTGTGCTGTCGTGTCTGTTCCTTGTAGCCTGCTGGGAAAGGGCTGACCTCTTGACTGTCGTGTGTGTTGTGTTTTCTTGTGTTTTGTCCCTTTCCCAAATGTTTCCTGGTCCACATCAGAATTAAGGGCGAGGCTGGCGCCGTAAAACTGGTTTAAGCCCTTACTGACCGTTCCAAGGCGGTACTTCTTTTGTTGATCTTTTATGTTTTTATTCTGTCTTGTGTTTGCTTTGTCTTTGTACGCGTCTGTTTATATGTGCTTTGTGCTCACCTGCTGGGAAAGGGCTGACCTCTTGGCTCTCGTTTGTCGTGTCTAACTGCAAGTTTATTACTTTCCCCAATCGATCCTGGGTCAGATGTGGTAATTGATTGTGTAGATTCCTGATCTTTGCACCCTTACCTACTCTGAAATGTCACTTTCTGTTGTCTTTCATACATTAAATAACGTTTAGTTTAGAAAACTATGAAGTGTTAAATATGAGTGCTCGTATGAACTGAGACCTTTGAAATGAAGTGTCACTCTCTCTTTCACACACACACACACACACACACACACACACACACACACACACACACACACACACACACACACACACACACACACACACACACACACACACACACACACACACACACACGCGTTAAAGAAATCTATGAAATGGTAAGTATCACGTCTGAACTATCAATAATGAACTCATCACTGGTATTTCGCAGTTTTCATATTAAGTGTTTCAATTGATTCCATTTTTTATTTCAGTCAGTACCATATGTGCGCCCCAACGCAATGCACACTGTACCCAGTCTCTGGAACAGTGAAGATCATCTTTGTCAAGCTTCATCAGATGACATACAATTGTGTGCAGAAGAAGCAGAATTTCGCCCTATCATACCAAGTGACGAAGATATCTACCCTGCATGCATATCCATCATGAAAGATAAAAACTGGGTGCCAGCATCTGATGCCCAAGAAGCTACAGACATATTATTAGCTTAAATAATTAAGGCCACACATAAGGATTTCAACTGCATAAAAAATATAGAAAGACAAATCTTCCAGTGAAACGGGTATTGGTCAGCTATTTTTTAAACATTGAATTTTATTTGAAGAAATATCAAATATTTGAAGAGAATGGTGGCCTGTGGTTGAGTCTTTTTAGGTTTTTTTCGAACGTTTACTGAAAATGATTGGTTTAAAACCAAATCAAGAACATTAAGAATGATGACAGAAAGCCTTGGCTGTTTGCTACTTATATTAAGTAAATGGATTTACTTTGGAGGTCGATTAATGGTATTAAATGTTTAGATCACTATGACGAATGTTAAAGGATGGTAATGCTTAATACACGATTTTTCAATACATTCTGAAAAAGAAGCATGTATACACTCTAAGGGAAACAACATTTTGTGATTTACAGTAGAAATACCGACCTCTTGTGACTGGGGCTTGGGACTATGTACGGTAGTACTGATATAAGTGACAACCATCTATTGATGAGATGGTAGGGGCCTGATGCTTTGGCTTTTGTCAGGCCCACCGGGGTTTACCTGTTGGATTTCCTTTGCTCTGGTATTCAGTTTTATTTACTGTCAAGTATTATCTTCGCTTTATCTCCTTTTATATCTTGATTCATATGTTCTAGGAGACGTTGCATTTATAAGTTAGGGATCTTTCAGGCAAACCAAACATCTATGTGTCTTGATCCACATCTGAACTAAGGGTGAGGTTGGCACACCGTGAAACCGGTTTAAGCCCTCTTGTTAAATATATTTACTGACCGTTCCAAGGCTGTACTTCTTTTGAAGATCATTTATGTTATTTCTGTCTTGTTTTTGTTATGCTTTAGCGCGCGTCTGTTTATTGATGTCTTGTGGGCACCTGATGGGAAAGGACTGACCTCTTGGCTCTGGTTTTTGATGTCTAATTGTGAAGTTGTCACTTTCCCATTGGTATCCTGGGTCAGGTGTGGTACTTTATTGTATCGATTTCTGATCTTTGCCCTCTTTCTAACTTCATAGCATTTCACCAACCTCTAGTGACAGGTACTGGAGCTTAGGGTGGTGTACTGACCTCTAGTGGCAAGTACTGGCACTCAGCTTAATATCACTGTCCTCTACTTGCAGATACTACGACTAATAGTAGGAGTACTGACATATTGTGACAGTAACTGTTATTCCTTGTATAAGTACTGACCTATAGTGCCCTGTACTGGGACTCTGGGTAGCAGTGCTGTCCTCTTGTGACATTTACTGAACTCAAGGCAGTAGAACTTACCTCTAGTGACAGGGACAGGGGAACTCAGTACAATAGTACATTAGTACTGACATCTCATAACAGTTACTGTGACTCTAGAAAAAGTGACAATTAATGACAGGTACTAGGATTCAGGGTATTATACTGACTTCTAATGTCAGGTTTTGGGACTCCAGCACTGACTTCTAGTTAGAAGCATTGGGAATCAGCGTAGTACTAGTAGTTTCAACCTCTAGTGACAGGTACTTTCAATGTAGCAGTGCAGTGCTAGAGTTATTAGCACTGTCATCTTGTGACAAGTTAAAGTACTCTGGGTAGTTTACTTGCCTCTAGTGGCAGTTACATGTACCAGAACTCTGGGAGGTAGTTTTGAACTCTGAGGAAAGTACTGGTACTTAGTTTGTTAGTACTTACCAATTGTGACAGGTACTGGGGTTCAGGGTAGTGTATTGACCTCTAGTTACAGTAACTGGAACTCTGAACGGTATAGATACGCAGGCTACAAGTACTGACCGCATGTGACATGTACTGATATCTAGGATAGTGTAATAACATCAAGTGACATGTACTGAGACTCAGCGTAGTGTACGTTAAACATCAGATTTTTGCACCCTAAAAGTGGTGCCACTCACTAGGGGCAATGCCAGGCAGTTCAAAGGCAATTTTTTAGGAGGTTATTATGAAATTAGATCTCATGAAGGGATTATGTTCTTTGCCTCTTCCTCGCGGTGCCGTGGGTTGGTCTGTAGTGTGTGATTGTGGCATTTCCTGGTCTAGTGACAGGTACTGAGATCCAGGGCAGTGTATTTACATCCAGTGACAGGTACTGCGACTCAGACTCTAATGGTAGCTACTGGAAGTCTGGACAGTAGTGCTGACCACTTGTGACAGGTACTATTGCTCTGAAAAGTGTTCTGACAGTGTACTGACAACTAAGTACTGGAGCTCTAGACAGTAGTTGTGACCTCTAATGGTAACCAGGGTATTAGTACCGGCCATTACAGTGTCTCAGGGTAGTGTACTGACATCTAGTGACAGGTACTGGGACTTATAGTAGTAGTATGAACCACCTAATGACAACGAAAGGAACTCCGGTCAGTAGTACTGACCACTAGTGTCATGTGCTGGTACTCAGGGTATGAGTGCTGACAGAGACTAGCTTCTAGTCTGATTAATAATAGTTTGATTTTTTTCTGTAAAGTTAGAAACTGTTTGGCCCTTTTTGATAGCGTGTCTACGTTTAACACACCTTCGCTTAAATTTATGTTAAAATTGAGACAACAGAGTAGACTAGCCATGTGGTGTACGTCTTAGATTTTATAGATTTCCCCTTTTGTATATATTTACATTTTAACGCCTAGAGGCCATGCTAGAGCTGACCACTTGTAACAGGTACTGAGACCGATGGAGAGTACTGATATCTAGTGACATATACTGGAAATATAGTGACCTCAAGTGAAAGGCACTTGACTCAGATGACAGTAACTGGAACTCTTGCCAAAATATTTACCGCTTATGACAAGTACTTGTACTTCAGTCATAAATTTTCTGCTGTAGAGACAATAACTAGAACTCTATGCTGACATCTGGTCACAAACGCCAGTGCTCATACTGTTAGTACTGACATTGGTCTGTAGTATGTGATTGTGACATTTCCTGGTCAAACTCATTTACTTTTTGAGCAGATACGTCAATCGCTAATGACAGCTACTGGTACTCAGGATGTTAATACTCGCCACTTGTGACAGGTACTGAGATTCAGCTGTGAAAACATCTAGTGACGGATACTGAGGCTCTGAGTAGATCTTAAGTGACAACTACAATATACTGTAACTCAGGGTGATATAAGTACTATCCTCTTGTGACAGGAACGGTGACTCAGGGTACAAATATGTAGAATAGTGACCTTTTATGAAAGACACTTGCACTACTAGATTTGTATACACAATTCCAAACCCTGCCACCAGATGTCACTACTACTGCTCAGAGCCCTAGTAATTGCCACCTGTGGGCAGTACTACAACACGGGTGCCCGTAACTACCACTAGGGGTCGTAAGTACTGACCAGTGCCCAAGTCCTTGTCTTCATAATGAAAATGAAATATATAAATAAGAGTTTCAAGCATCTGTCCGTCCATCTGACCAACATTATCTAACCACTGGCATGTGTAACATCCATTTTTGATTGACAAGGTTTGCTGATCATCATATCGGCTGGTTGTGGTCAGTTAGTGAAAATGCTCATAATTCCTGAACTGCATGGTATATTTGATTACTTATACATTTTTTTGAAATTTGCAGGGAAAATGACAAAGAAAAGAAAATATATAAAGAAAAAATATTAGTAATGCAAGGATTTGAACCACTGTGCGCCAGGCTGTTGGATTACAAGAAAGCCTCCTAGACCAACACATATGAAATACACACTAAAGCATTTTTACCTATATACCCTTTACCTGTACTCCTCAGGTTAAAATTGCACGACCCTTAAGTCAGTACTATAGCATGAACCTTGGTTAACTCGTCAGATTAAAATAGCATGACCCTTGGGTCTGGACTATATTGCAGGACCCTTGGGTCTGCACTATAGTCACTATGAGAGTCTTACAGGGCCCTTGGTCTGCACTATAATCTTGCACGACCCTTATGATATAAACCTTAGAGCAATTTACCTATATACCCTTTACCTGTATTCGTCAGATAAAAATTGCACGACCATTGGTTTGCTGACCAGATTAAAACTGCAATGAAAGTCTAAATTAACTGTAAAAATGCAATTTCAGATATAAACCAGTAAACTATGACTTTAATCATATAAACTTGTTTGCAGGCTTTAAATATTAATGAAAGAGAAGTTACTGCTTCTCTTATTGTGTGTTCTAAAGATGAAGGAACTAGTTGTGAGCATAAATAGCAAGAGCGTTTGACACAATGGAATAAAATGGCACTAAAATGCTATTATTTTTCCATAGCATGAATTTAATATAAATGATTTGTATTGGTTTCTGCCAAATTCAACATATTTGCAATAAAGCATGTTAAATGACTACTTGGAAGAAAAAAATATCTTTATTGTAAAAGTTTATTCCAGATACGGGCTTGTTTAGAATGACATACTATGCCTCTTGTCGATAAATGTTCAGTGTAATTGATAAGACCTTAAACACTGTACTCGTTTGGATGCAGAAAATCACTTAGTTAGTCAGGTTTTCTTTCAATTTAAACACGATAATTGTATTACTTTGAAATAATAGTTTCAAATAGTTCAAATACCAGGATAATTTTAAAAATCACCCTAAACAACAATAGCATTTGTAAGTAAGCTGCATGACATTCTTTGGTGACATCAATTTATGAATTTGTAAAAACACAATAGAAACTAATAGCTGAAGAAAATGTTTTTCCTAAAACAAGTCATAATCACTCATTAAGACAGGAACAGTTAATATAATGGCATAACCGTCGTATTCATCCACTGGGTTCGGATGATGAAATTTAAGTCTTGGACTTTGGTCGAACCCAAGAGAGGGTATGGTATTGAATCATTTTACAAATCCTTATAAAGCTGCAACCCATCTGATTCATCTAAAAGAAGAAAAAAAGGCAATTTGACTTATATAGGGAAAATTGATATACGAGGGATGTTCCGAAAGTTATGATCCTGGCGTGATATCTCTGTTACCAGCAATGCAGCATGGCTGAAAATTGTACTAAATAATAATATATTCTTTGTCTATCACCGCTTGACAAGTATTATGTAACTTGAAGGAGCGACCGGCTATCTACCCCAAAAAACAGTCATACCTTCAGTGCACTGATCTATCAAGCAGAATGTGCATATTAGAGATCTCATAATTCAGACAATAGTAGTCTCCGCAATTTGTTTCATGGCTGCTCAATATTCATTCATAAGCCAACATGTCCTGTACATATGGCGAACTTTTTATATGATCTGGGTTTCCTAAGCCCTTTAATGTATGGCTATGCAACTGTCAGCTATAATCAAATTTTGACCACTTGAAAGTTTGACAGGCCCAAACTGCCATAACAACAGCTGTATTAAAGGAAAAAAAACAATGAGGCAAATTCAGATGAACTTACTTTTGTCCGAAGCAATTATGAATAGTCAGTATTGCGGGAGACTGATAGTAACCCACATAAGAAAATTCAAACGAGACCACAAATTAGGTCAATATTCGGAGGTACAAAAATTTGCGTGTGTATATCTAAAAATAAAACCCAATCAATTGTCCAAAGGTGCACTACATCGTAAAATGATGCAATATGGGATTTAATTGAGCACAAAGCATCCATCTGAAACCAATAACAATTTTAATTTTTTTTATCTAAAATCAATCATTTTTTTTGGTAAAAAATGAAACTTTTTACAATATGATATTTATTAATCAAAATAATATTGGTCTTAAATATTTTGCCGATATTAAGTTCGGCATGTTTTAGTCCAACTTGATAGACAAAAATATAAAATTCTCAGAAATAAAAATTCTGCAATATATTAAAATTACGTGGTTGTCAATTTCATTGACGTCATAAGAATTGCGCATTGTGCTATAAATATTGATTTGACACGACCTATCGCCATTCTAACATTTGAATTGACATTATAAGTAACAAAAAGGAAAACTACAATGCAGGTTTATTTTGTGGTTTTAAAGATGCCGGGCTTGAAATATTCAGATTCAAATATTATTATAATTCTATAACATGAAAACGAGTGGGCGATATATAATATGCTGTAATTATAAGACGAAACAGTACAGCGAGAAAATATTAGCATCATTTGAACGGTGCATAGTATGCCTCAAAAATGCCTCTGGACAAAGCTTCAAGGTAAAGATCGGAAAATTTGGAATGTCCCTCGTAAAATATAATGTCATGAATACTCGTATTGGGTTCTGGCAGATAGCAGAAATCAATTTAAACTGATGCAAGGGGACTTAAAATGAATGTTGACGCCTTATCTACTAATAATCACAAACAGATACTATGAAAACGAGTATGTCATGTACAAAAGACTACGTTCATTCATGGGGCTATTTTAGCCCCCCTATGAGGCTAAAAATGAAAATTGTTTTTCACCAATTTCTTCCCATTAGCCCAAGTGTAAAAGTCTGGTACTCATTCGGCTTTTACCGTTAAGGACTATGGTAACAAGAGGGCATATGGGCACAAGACCGCTCACCTGAATCCTTGTCAGGAGAAGATGATGTTTTCCATAATAAATCCCATTCTCCAACGCATAAGTACATCTTGGATATCACTCAGATCATAACCAAAGCCTATCAAGTTCAATCAAATTATACTTATCTGCACAGTTTCAATGTCTGACATTTTTACCTAACCCAAAAGGTCAGGGGTGTGCATAATGTCAAACATTTTAATGCCTTAATGTGATGTTCACCATAACCTTCTTCAGAAAAAAAAAACTGTTTTTTTACATTTTATCCCCATACAGGAGCCAATGGTGTGTAAAAGGCCAGAACATTTGCATGCATGGTGTCATATGCTTCATTCTAATTGATTTGATTATGCAACATTACTACTTTCAGAAAAGAAAACAAATCAACCTTTTGAGTGTAAGTGTAAGAGTAAAACATTTGCTAATATGTTATTGTAAGCTGCTTTAAGCCCCAGTTACACAGTCAGGATTCCGGCCACGAATCATCACGATCACCCCGATTTTACCATCTGGCTCAAATCGGGATGCATCAGGATGCGTCGGGATGGTAAAAAAATCCAGCATTAATACGTTGTCTCGCGATGCTCCTACAGTGTCTGCGCGATTCATCTACGGATCCACTACGACTCATGACGACAGCGCTACGATGCACCATGGTGGAGCTACGAATGCTCATGATACCTCCAAGATTCGATAGGAGGCTAGTACGATTCAAGCCGGTAGCGCTACGGTAGCGTCACGACCTCCCACGAATCTTCACGATAAAGTGGTTGTCATGCGACAGTCCTAGGGGGGGGGGGAGGGGGTACTCTCATTTTTTCTTCATACTTAGGCCCGGGCCCAGCATCTTCCGTTCATCCCCCCCCCCAAAAAAAAAACAAAAAAAAAACAAAAAAAAAAAAAAAAAAAAAAAAAACAGGAATTTCAAAACCCCCCAAAAATATTTTAAATTTTAGCACCCCCCCCCCCAAAGTACCCACATTCTGTCCTTGACCTTAAAAATGACCCAAAATGCATAGAAATGACCCCTAAATATAGTCTAATTTTGTGATGACCACCCCACCCCCCAAAAAAAAAATATCCACAAAATCTTCATGCTCAAAAAATATTCATTTTTCTGAAAACCCGAAAAAAACTGAAATTTTAAATTTTGAACCCCAAAAAATTACCCACGCCTACGTATGTACAATGTATGAAGATATCAGAGTACCATCCCCGGGCGACAGCTTGCAAAATTATGTCACCAAATATCATTATCTCTTCAATCTTTGACGAAGTCAGTCATGCGATTAAAAAGAAAAGCTGCAGTAAAATCACAGCAGTCACCAGACCCACGGGCTAGGCTCAGTCCTGTCCCTATTCCAGTGTCATGTTCAGTTGTATCAGATGACGTCCAGTTCAAGCTGCAAATTAGCAATTTGAAGTCTCTGGACATAATCCATGATGCGCTTCACTAAAATTCACTTTTAAAAATGATCTTCAGCAATGATACCTCTGTTTTTATACCAGAATATTGTGTCAGTGATAACCCGATTCGCCACGAACGCCCACGAATGACCACGAATACTACCACAATACCACTAGGAATGATCCCGATCCCGCTACGGTAGAGCTACGACTTAGGCCACGCCCACAATCAAACACGATTCACCCCAAACCGTTGTTTGAAGAAAAAGATTACCGACGAAAGGACGCACGATGCACCAAGACCAATCAGAATAGCTCACCTTGAGCCTTCGGCTCAGGTGGGCTTACAAAAATGGCCCCCAAAATAAGCTAAAGATAGGAAAGTGACCATTTTTGACCAAATTTGAGACATTTGACAGAGAAATCAACATAGAACACTGACAAGCAAATACCAAAATGATATTTAAACTGATGACGAGTATTATCAGGAAACACAAGATATTAATTTTTTGTATTTATCTGCTGATTTCCAATTCTTTAAACATCCCTCTCCCAAAGCCTTAAATTTGAGCCAAAATGGCAATTTTTCTTTTTTAAGCCTATTTCGTCAGCCATTTTGTTACCATAGCAACGGTTATAGTTAAATAAATGCCAGAATTTTACACTTGGGTTATTTGTCTATTGTCAGGCCCACCAGGTTGTACCTGTTGGATTTCTTTTGCTCTGGTTTTCAGTTTTATTTACTGTTGAGTCCTTATGTTTGCTTTATCTCCTTTTTATACCTTGATTTATATGTTCTAAAGTACTGCCGCATTAATAAGAATGATGATGGAATTTTGGCATATTTTTGGTTCTTTTCAACAAGGGAGTATTACTGTTGGTAGAATGGACATAAACTGACCCAGTTTATTAATAATATGCAACGGTTGACTAAAGTACTGCCGCATTAATAAGAAACGCGAAAAATAGACTTTAAGTGTATCTTTTCACGCTATTTTCTCTTGAACTTTTCGGTATGCGGGTAGAAAAAGCTGCAGTATTTTTTGACAAAATTTTCAACCTGATGGTTTTGCTGTGTTTTTCTGTAATTAGATGGAATTTTGGCATATTTTTGGCTCTTTACAACGGGAGAGTATTACTGTTGGTAGAATGGACATTAACTGACCCGGTTTATTACAAATATGCAACGGTTGACTAAACCATTCGATCGTTTCAGGTCAGTGATCGCCGTGTAGGTTATATACTGAACAAAAGTGTAAACGCTACATCTGAATTGTTTGCCATTTATATTCAAAATGGTGCAAGCCAGTAAAGCAAATGAAAGTGTATCTGAATGTTCAAAGACCTGGTTATGCATAAAGTAAAAGGTTTACGGATGTTGTCACGAGGAAACACATAAAAGTCATTTAAATGTGGCAGGGGCCAATTTTTCAGGTTACAAATTTGAACAGAAATCTCACACAGTTAAGGCCTTCAGAAATCCACTGCCAACCAGATCCGACTGACAGAAATGGTAGTCTTAGACATGTGACAACCAGAAATGTTTTTGATCGTTTAGAAAAGCAACCTTAGAAAGCAGGTTTATCGTCAAATTGGCCAAGCTTGAAATTTTATCTTTGAAATCTCTTTAGGAAAATCAGTGGAAAAATGATAGGAACAATGTGCTGATAGGTCTACATGATTTGGCAAAAAAAGAAAGTTATCGAAAATCGTGATAAGTCGAAGATTACCAAATATTTAATATTCCCTTTTTGTTTTTGTCAAAGGGAGACACTTTACATTTTTTTTACAAAATTGATAAATTCGAAATTGATTTCTGAGCTTGTTTCACGTGATAAGTTTTTTTCTTGTTTAGTAATGCAACACATGTATGACGAATCTGATAATCATAACAGTCTTTTTTGCGCATGCGCAACTGCAAAATTCAGTGAATAAAGCTTTAAACACAAAAAGGAACATACATCAAAAGAGACAAATTGATGGAGTTTTGACGAATCGCTTGCTGGATGTCTGGAAAACATTAATAAGCTTTAGTAAATACTTTTCGTCGAATACTTTCTCACAAAATATAAAATATTGTAGTTTAGCGTTTTCACTTTTGTTCAGTATAGCATAAAGTGTATCGCACATATATAGTACTGCTGCATAAATTAGAACCGCGACTAAATGACTTAAGATGTACGTTTTCAATTTATATCACATTGAGCATTCAACAATCGTGAATCATGTCAGCAAGTGCGGATCCAGAGGGGGGACAGGGCGTCCGGACCCCCCATGGAAAATCACAAGTTATATGGGTTACTATAGGGAATAAGCAATTGGACCCCCCCCCCCCCCTAGAAATAGTTGGACCCCCCCTCTCTGAAAATGTTGGACCCCCTCTGGAACCTTGAAAAATGATAGATTTCTTTGAAATTGACCATTTGACTTCTGTAAAATAAGCTAAGGACTAAAAAAAACAAATAACCGTTGTTAGAGCTTTTTTTGTTAGACTGACCTGGACCCCCCCCCCCCCCCCCCTGACGAAAATTTCTGGATCCGCGCACGATTTCAGGCAGTATTTTGACATTGCCTGGTATTAAGGCTAATTTTTGCTCGAATAGTTCTGATGGTAGAATTTGGGCATTTTATTCTACTTATTTGACACTCGACAGGGATAATCCTTGGGATAGGCCTAATTCATTTTGTGAGAAAACTATTAGTGTTCTGCTAAAATGGACTTTATTCAAATCTCATGTCAATTATGCTCGAATATAGATATTAAGGATTCTTGGGCCCATCAAATTTTGCAAAGGGCCCGTAGAAATTTCAAAAGGCCCATTTAAATTATGTAATTTGCATGTATTTGAATGGGATATGTGCCATTGACCCATTTTAAAGAACCATCATCATTTAGGTCCAGGATTATCCCTGACTTCAGTGTTGCATAGAAAGAATGTATGTAAACAGCTCAAATTAATTAATTACAGAAAATGAATGGTTGATTATAAAATTACACATGTAGTTGATAATGTTTAGGCAGTTTACCTCTGTAAAAACCGGGCCGCGACGCGCGGTCGGTAACATGTCTGGCTACAGATGCGTGTCTGACTGCAGATCCAGGAGTTGCGAGTTCGATCTTGGACCGGTCCCATACTTTCGTGGAGTTTGATCATAAAATAATTTCTACAGCCATTCTCCTCCCTTCCGCTGAATCATTCAAGAAGGGTTGTTGTCAGTTACAAGTGAAAGTATGTGCATGAAGTACTGGTTAACCGCTTGTTAAAGCTTGCCCAGGAAAAAGTGTGGTAAGGTGAACTGACCGTCCCGCCATGACCTTAGCTGTTGACTTGGGACGTAAAGCAACAATACAAATAACCAAAAACCACTGTAAAAGTTGTTTTATAAAACTACCACTGTAAAAGTTGTTTTATAAAACTGTCCATAAGCTGTTTTAGTAGAAAATTTCCTTACAAACATAGCAAACAGTATTTACCCGGATCAAACTGATCGTATTGGATCAGTTGGATCTGTGTCTACGCTGATTGAATCGATACTAGCAAATGAATGGCTTAAAAATAAAACTGGCATGAACAAAGCAATCACGATTTTAAAATGTGTGATGCTTTTGACATTTACCTGTAGAAATTTAAGTACAGGAATATAGGTCGTCACTTGGCTGTTACATCGTTTAAATTCCCCCCGCTTTTCAGACAGCCTAAAATGTCGAAATTCCCAAGAGATTAGGGGTCAGGGCAGTGGTAGTAGATTCTTCAAACAATTTTCTTCTGACACTGCAGGATATTCTAAATCCAGATTTGAGCTTAATGTTCGGAAAAATGCAAGTAATGAAATAATATTCCAGATTTTCGCGTTTCTTATTATTGCGGCAGGACTATAACTCATTCGATGGCGCTTCAGGTCAGTGGTCGCCGTGTATGTTATATACTGAACAAAAGTGAAAACGCTACACCTGAATTGTTTGCCATTTATATGCAAAATGACGCAAGTCAGTAAAGCAAATGAAAGTGTATCTGAATGTTCAAAGACTGGGTTATGCATAAAGTAAAAGTTTACGGATATTATTAGGAGGAAACACATGAAAGTCATTTAAATGTGACAGGAGTCCAATTTTTCAGCTTACTAATTTAAACAGAAATCTAACACAGTTTAGGCCTACAGAAATCCACTGCCAACCAGATCCGACTGAACGAAATGGTAAGACATTTGACAACCAGAAATGTGTTTTGATTGTTTAAAAAAGCAACCATAGAAAGCGGAGATTTCATCAAATTGGCCAAGCTTGAAATTTTATCACTGAAATCTCCATAGGAAAATAAATGTGTTGTTGCATCTTAGTCTGCGCACATTACTGGCCGAGAAATGGTAGGAACAATGTGCTGATAGGTCTACCTGATTTGGTAAAAGAAAGAAAGTTATCAAAAATCGTGATAAATCAAAGATGACCAAATATTTATTATTATAGCTCACGTGAATTTCCCATACATAACTTCCATATCACCCACTACTATAGCGACGGCGAACACTGTCATTCGTTTGTCATAACAGCGGGTGATAGTCAAAAATATCAGTCTTTCGTCTGATGCACAACGCGGATGCACGTACGGTTCGTTCACGTCAAGAGACGTTATACATAAGGCATGATTTTGCCACTTTCCAATCCCAATAACGTTGTTGTTTATGGTCAGAAAATTAATTGTAGGTACTCGTTTTCTTAGTCAGGACAAGAGGAACATGTTGAGACCAAATTTGAGCCAATTTGGCGAAATTTTCTATTTTGCAACAAAACCACATCTTGTACAGTATCCCATCTAAATGACGCTGCTTGGTATTAGGTTTGGTGTCATCGACTTTTTATGACGTAATTTGTTTGACCGAACGTCATGATCAGTTTGAGCATTCAAACTAATTAAAAGAACCATTTTTGTGAAAGATGTTTTTTCATTCATGCATATAGATAAGAGGCTATGCATCATTTTCCCTTTGGAACTCACCTCACCACGGTAGGCCTAGGACGGTAGAAAATAAAGGATCATATTTTCGGTATAATGAAATAAATATTACATTCTCTGATAAGGTGATAGTCGAAAATATCATCTCTGGAAATGTGATAATCACATTCCTCGAGATGATATTTTCGACTATCACCCAATCAGGGAACGTAATATCTATATAATATTCCCTATTTGTTTTTGTCAAAGGGAGACACTTTCCTTTTTTTTTTTACAAATTTGATAAATTCGAAATTGATTTCTGAGCTTGTTTCAAGTGATAAAACAGTTTTTCTTGTGTAATAATGCAACACAAGTATGACGAATTCTGATAAGCATAACAATCTTTTTTGCGCATGCGCAATTGCAAATATCATAGAATAAAGATTTAAACACAATAAGGAACATAACTCAAACATCAAAAGAGACAAATTGGTGGCGTTTTGACGAATCGCTTGCTGGATATCTGGAAAACGTTATTAATCTTTAGCAAATACTGTTCGTCCAATACTTTCTCACAAAATATAATATATATAGAATATTGTAGTGCAGCGTTTTCACTTTTGTTCAGTATAGCATAAAGTGTATGGTACATATAAAGTACTGCTGCATAAATTAGGATCGCGAACAAATGACTTTAGATGTACGTTTTCAATTTATATCACATCGAGTATTCAATAATCGTGAATCATTTCAGGCAGTATTTTGACAAAAGATATTGCCTGGTATTACGGCTAACTTTTGTTCTAATAATTCTGATGGTAGAATTTGAGTATTTTGTTCCACATATTTGACACTTGACAGGGATAATCCTGGGATAGGCCTAATCCATTTTGTGAAAAAAAATATTATTGTTCTGAACTACTTGAATGGCTGACTATAAAATTACATATGTGTAGTTGAAAATGTTTAGGCCGTTTAACACTGTAAAAGTTGTTTTATAAAACTGTCAATAATACCCACATCACACTGTTTTAGAAGAAAATGTCCTTACACATTTAGCAAACAGTATTTACCCGGATCAAACTGATCATATTGTATCAGTTGGATCTGTGTCTTCGCTGATTGAATAGGTACTTTCAGCTGAATGGCATTGCTTAAGAAAATAAATCTGGCATGTACACTGAAAGCAATCACGATTTTAAAATGTGTGATGCTTTTGACACTTACCTGTAGAAATTTAAGTACTGATATATAGGCCGTCACATGGCTGTTACACCATTTGAATTCCCCCCGCTTTTCAGAAAGCCTAAAAATGTCGAAATTCCCAAGAGATTAGGGGTCAGGGCAGTGGTAGTAGATTCTTCAAACAATTTTCTTCTGACACTGCAGGATATTCTTAATCCAGATTTGAGCTTAATGTTCGGAAAAATGCATGTAGTAAAATAATGTTCCCAATTTTCGCGTTTCTTATTATTGCGGCAGGACTATAGGAGATGATGCATCGATAAGTTAGGAGTGTTCCATACAAACCAAATATCTATGTGTCTTGATCCACATCTGAACTAAGGTTGACGTTGGCACACCATGAAACTGGTGTAAGCCCTCCAGTAAAATATTTTTACTGACCATTGCAAGGCAGTGCTCTTTTGTGGATCATTTATGTAATTTCTGTCTTGTTTTGTTATGCTTTTGTGTGTGTCTGTTTATTGATGCCTTGTGGTCACCTGCTGGGAAAGGGCTGACCTTTTGGCTCTCGTTTGTGATGTCTAATTGTGAAGTTGTCACTTTGCCATTGGTATCCTGGGTCAGGTGTGGTGCTTGATTGTATCGATTCCTGATATTTGCCCTCCTTCTTACTTAAATTCTTTAAATACCAATCAGAAGAAATTGGTGAAAAGCAACTGTCTTTTTTTTGCTCCAGAGGGGGCCAAATTAGCCCCTTAATGCACTTAGCTCTTTTGTAGAATCTCTCTATTTCTAAAGTGTCCATTTTTCTAGATTATTCGTTGTGTCATTTCGCGTTGGTAGAATTTAACTTCTTCTTGTAATAATGACATTCTTTCATATTATGATCGTAAAAATACGTTGGGCTAGGCAGAAAGCAGAATAAATCAGTGCTAAGGGATGTGATGGTTGTGATATAGTTCACGTTTAGAGGTCAGTGCCATGAGAGATTAGCTTTAAAATAATTATAAAAAGGCCAAATCAAAAATACCGTACATCTTAGATATGGATGCCAGGCCAGACTATAATAGAAAAAAATAACGCCCAGGGTGTTGTTGTTTTCATTTTGACAGACAGGCAGAGGAAAGAGCGAAAGCCTGATACTAAAAATTCAGGACAATTAACCAAATTCAATTATCAGAAAATGTTATTATTCTATGCATCTCTTCCGGTGATAAATTCGACATTTAGGCCACAGGAGCTAACAAACCCTTAGAATAGAAAAAGTAAGCCCATATTTACTTTTATATTTTACAGATACACGCCTTCTTTTCAAAAAAAAAATTGTTTGACTAGTTCCTGTTATTGAGGTTTATTCCAGCTTGTCGATGTAGTGTCTCTAATAAGACATCCACGAACATGACCATGCAAACTTTGCACAATGTGTAGCCTAGTATGAGTTGAAATAACTCAGGACACCATTTAATTTCAAGCGCTATCTTGTTTTTCTTAAACTTTGGAAATGTTTTCAGGATATTATGTCTTCCATGGCTTTGATATATCTAATTATGCATGTATTAGGTTAGCAAGTTAATATGTTTTAAGCTTATATTGACGTCTTTTCGCCTGGCATTATTTTCTCAAGTTTCATTTAGCGTTACTTCATTATTTTGCAGGTGTTATTTCGTCTTTTCAATTTGCGTCTTTTCACTTGGCGTCTTTTCGTTTTATCGCCTGGCATTATTTGGTATCTATACATATACCGTAAAAATAAGTGCAACCACCATCGTTTGTGTCTGTGACCTTTCAATTGATTCAAAAACTATATTCTGTGCTATTGTATTGATGCTGATAATGACTCCAACAATAACGGGTAAAAATATTTACCTTTTGTCACTGGAGAAATGTTGGTTTCAAGTTGTTGAGTAAATGTAAGTTATACCAAAAGGGATTGGAGTGACGTTGCTATCTCTTTTGATCTAAACTCACACGTATCGTGCACAGTGTAAGTTTAGAGAACACAAAATGAAAAGAACCTACAACATTGTAGTATGTCCTGATCATACTCACGTACTATTTTTGGAGGGGGCCACCCGTCATTTTTCTCAATATAACTACAAATGTTTGGAGAACATAAGCTAAAAAGAACCTACAAAAGTTGGGTCATTTGGAAGGAACCACCAGTCTTATTTCTCAATATAACTACAAATGTTAAAACCCTATTCTCGGAAAAGATAGCTAATGAGCCATCCCTTAACATTTTGGTACTTATTGACGGGCCAACCTACCCTGTTAATGTACCCAGCAAACATGCCTATATGGGTCCCATATATGCTACCCATATGGGACCCATATGGGGAGTGCAACCAGGTTCAGCATGGGTCCCATATGGGTAAGCCCATATGCGGGTTGCCCAGATGGGTCCCATATAACAGTCTCATAAAGAAAAAAATGATATAATCATCTTTGTATAAACTTTTTTCCTTGTTTATAATGCATGGCTAGCTTCTAAAGTTGCTGATATAGAGGGAATTCATGTGGTTTGCTTGAACCCCATTTGAGACAAAATTATTCCATTTTTATGAGGAATTTCAATCAAAATCAGCATTAAGTATCAAATAATCATATACAATTTTCATTCGAAACCTCCTTTGTAAATTTGAACCCCCTAGCAAGAAATCCTGGATCCGCCCCTGCTTCTACCATTTATTTTATTTTATTTACATGGGCCAGCCCATATTGGACCCATATGGAACCCGGTTGCACTGCCCATATGGGTCCCATATTGATTGTTAGCTTGGTGTATATACAACGTATGGATGTAGATGAGTGAGACACAGACCAAAAGCTAAGCATCTAGCCACTTTGGATAGCTAGGCATGCTGTGACTTAACACATCAGGTGTGATAAATAAGTTTTACTTTCTCATGTGCTGCTTAAAAACATGTTAACAAAATGCATAAAGAGGCAACCTTAATTAAGCAGGAACAACAAAGCCAGGTAAAGACAAATTTTTAAAAATGTCAAAAATAAAGTGAGGACAAAAACTAAGCCAAGCTATTCAATCTGAGAAATCACCGTAAAAATATAAAAGATGAATAATAATTAAAACAAAAACATTCATCAAAATTCTCATTTGGGGTGGTAATCGTTAGACATATGGAAGGAAAATTTAGTTTTTCGGCGACACGTTAGCGGAGCCAGAAACGTGACCTCTAAGCGCATATCCGACGACATACCTCCAAAAATGATAATTTTGAGTATGGTTATCCCCATTCTAATGCACAAGTAACATTTTCCTTCAAAAAGACAGTGACAATGTAGTATGTTGCGCCTACAGCCTGTAGCTGCAAGCTGCACAAAACCACTTGTCAGGCATTGAAACGAGACGTTGCATAATGCTGTCGCAGGATATACTGTTGCAATAAGTAAATGGGTATGATCAGGAAATAGCACAATTACTCACTGCATACCAACTCACGGCATTGGGAAGAAGAACCACAGAATACCAAGAGTCACAAAACATCAGGAAGACAATTAAAGTAAAGCAACCAGCTCTCTCTTCCTCAAGATGATTGCAAACTAGAAACGACACTTCAGTAATGCATAACAAAACAAGGACCAAACACAGAGCCCCCACAATCCAATGGGAGGAACATTAAACAATGAATTGTGTACGTGAATAAATCCCTTCTCACAGACAGAATAGTAAATAAAGTTGTAAACAAAAAGGTTGTAAAAAAGTTAAGAGTTGATACTGTTCGCCTTGGTAAAGCTGAGAAAATGTTAAAAAGATTCAGAATGTGGCCAGCCTTTCGCCCCAAAATTGCGTTTTTTTATTGTTTTTTTTTTCAATAGAAATACAACATTCAAAATTGCATAATCTTTGGTATCCGTTATCTGACACATGATGAAACATAATATTATCCATTTGATGATATCTCCACTTTGCTGTTTCACTCTTTGGAAGAGTACAAATTCTTTTTAAGTTTGCACGGATTTCAAATTTTGTACAAATGTGATATCTGTGCAATTTTGAACAGATTTTTTAAAAAATATCATTTGAGTGTACATTGACCGATTGCATTACATGTAGCGGGTAAAACGTTTTGAATGTCTTTTAAGATTTGACTCCACAGAGATAAATTGCTTATTGATTAACGTACTATACATAAAAATTATATAATGCCATATACCGACTTGATTTTATTTTATGACAATGCAAGGTTGAGCTTTTAAAAAATGGGTTCTAATTTTCTGATTTACACAGTTTTTACTTCTTTGGCTATATATCTATGCATTTTTGTTGCAGCATTTTATTGATATTCATTTCTTGATGCTTGCTCTTGTAAATGTATATTTTGTCTACACTTCTTGTTATAGCTTGTGCCTTTCTTAGTGTTCCTCAAGTTTTATAATCAAGACTCAAATTAATAATCACCTTGTTCAGAATGAGTATTTTTAAAGACCTTTTAATTTTACAAAATCAAGTCTGTTTCCATGGTAACCAACATGCTGTAATTTTAATAATATGTAAAAATACTGAAGAGAATGCTCTTATATTTGGCCCAATTCATTTAGATGATACAGTTGCTTTAACTAAACGTATTGACAATATCATTAGGTGTGCACTTTATTGTTACCCCACCCACTTTTCTCTATAAAGGCCACTGATACCTGGTGTTTAGTTTGAACTTTCATATGACAGTCAAGTGTGCATGTAATAAATCAAAAACAATCGATGTGTTTGTATGACACTATTGTTTTGTTTTATTCCTTAACATAAAGAATAGGGGTTATGCTGTGAAACCGGCTTAAGGCCTCCAGTGACTATTTCACTGATCGTTCCAAGGTGGTGTTTCTTTTGTGGATCGTTTTTGTTAGTTATGCTTCATGTTGATGTGTGTTGTGCTGTCGCGTCTATTCCGTGTAGCCTTGTGGTCACCTGCTGGGAAAGGGCTGACCTCTTGGTTGTTGTGTGTGTTGTGTTTTGTCACTTTCCCAAATGTGTCCTAGTCTGCATCTGAATTAGGGGTGAGGTTGGCGCTGTGAAACTGGTTTAAACCCTCCAGTTAAATATTGTACTGACCGTTCCAAGGCGGTACTTCTTTTGTGGATCTTTTATGTTTTTCTGTCTTGTGTTTGTTATGCCTTTGTGTGCGTCTGTTTATTTGCGCCTTGTGGTCACCTGCTGGGAAAGGGCTGACCTCTTGGATCTGTGTCACTTTCCCATGATATTTTAGGTCAGGTGTGGTACTTGATTGTATCGATTCCCGATCTTTGCATCCTTACTTACTTTAAATAGTGAACAATTTCATAACAAGTAACGCATTTGCCTAAAATATCACGTGTATGCATATTTCAGTTCAAAAAATCATTTAAATTGACTTATTTGGTGACACCATATTTGACGTTACCAGAAAAATTCTGTTTACAGAGGATAATGCTAAAGCAATGCCTTGAAATAATTTTTTGACATATATTATTTTATATTTAGGGTATTTAGGTGTGCCAAGCTTACAGGTTGGACTTTTATTCAAGTTTAGAAACGTTTCATACCTTTTGGGGCACCATGTATATAGCCATTATTTAAAACCAATTTTTTCAAAAAAATACTGGACAACAAAAATGACACAGGCACTCCAATAGTTGCATGGCTCGCTAAAATCTGCAATTTTGACAGAACATTCATTAAATTGTGCTTGTACAAGTATATGATGCAGTACATGACAGAACGAATACAATGAAACATGCGCCAAGCCAATATTCAGAACAACTTTTGCATGAACCCAGATAAATCTGAGTGTACACTGACTGGGTACAGGTAGTTTAAATCGTAAGGATTAGTGTTTCCCATGCACTCAGAAAAAGTATTCGCTGGTTGGACAGGTCATTTTATTGGTTTTGGCATGCACTGTCTGTTGCAGAAGGCAATGTGTACGGTCTAGTTTTAACCCCATTTCCCAGAATTAACGTGTCGTCTGTTTTCTCATCTGCTGATGTGCTTTAGTTGCATTTATTGCTAAAATATGGACCAATATCAGACTGCTTCTAAGGTTCATGGTGTTCATATTGTTTGCTTCCATGTTTAAAATGGTTTTTAGTCGTTTAAATATATGCAGCAGACATAATAAGCAGATGACATTTTCAGGACAAAACATATCATAATATCAGAATGGGAAATCGATTGAATAGACCGACCAGAAAATGGATCAGTTTGATGGGACCCAATTGATATTGAGTTTCGTTACCCTTTTAAATTCAGATCAGCTTTTGTATTGTCATGTTCACAATGTGGATCGTTTGATCCAGCATATGTTAGAACAGTTCTTAAATAAATCAACAGCTTGTTTAACATGGCAAAACGAACTTACATTTTATATATCTAGCATTGTTATCTAACACATTGTGGGCATAACAAAAATGGCGAAGGTCATTAATGGCTCATTTTCATTGGATAAAGATGTCGTGGGAACGAGATAATTATGTCGTGGGAACGAGATATTATGTCGTGGGAACGAGATAATATGTCGTGGGAACGAGATAATCATGTCGTGGGAACGAGAACTTATGTCGTGGGAACGAGATCTTATCTCATGGGAACGAGATAATTATGTTGTGGGAACGAGATCTTATGTCGTGGGAACAAGATAAATATTTTTTTCACATGTCCCCTCAGTGCTGTACGGCAGCACTAAGGAGACATGTGAAAAAAATTATTTATCTCGTTCCCACGACATAATTATCTCGTTCCCACGACATAAAATCTCGTGCCCACGACATAAGACCTCGTGCCCACGACATAAGATCTCGTGCCCACGACATAAGATCTCGTTCCCACGACATAATATCTCGTTCCCATGACATAATTATCTCGTTCCCACGACATAATGTCTCGTTCCCACGACATAATCCGCCAATCAGGTAAGCTTAATGGTCTTATGATGGACGCCATGCATTCCGAGACTGTGGCTTATTCATATTGGATAACTGAATACTTTTATAAATGTTACAGAGATATACAGTATGTATTGAAATACGAACATTCGATTTGATTAAGATTAATACATCTTCAACTTCAAAGAAGAAACCATCACTGCGTACACGAAGCTGTTAATTTCATACAATGACAGCTTTCTGGATCAGAACAACTTCATGGCATCGCATGATTTGGTCACGTTGTAATGAATATCTGGAATCAACATCAAAATGAAAGATGCTAGATTGATGCTACACTATTTGGATCCAGTCAGGGTAGTTTCGAGATTTGTGAGGCAAATTTAATGAGAAGATGTGTTCACCATGCGTGAAGACCAAAGTTCATATGGCATATAGACGGTTTGTGTATCAATGGGTGCTTATGTGGATTTTCTCGCAAAATTATATGGTTAAATGTTTATCAGACCAACAATGACCCAAAAAATCATTGGTGGCTACTTTTTAGATGTTAAAGCTAATGGTGGGTGCCCTCTAAAATAAGGACAGACTACAGAACAGAAAACAGACATGACAGTTCGAAGGCGGTACCTCTCTTGTGGATCTTTGTCTTACAAGTGTCTGTTATGCTTTCGTGCGCGTCTGTTTTTTTTATGGCTCGTGGTCACCTGCTGGGAAAGGGCTGACCTCTTGGCTCTCGTTTGTGATGTCTAATAATGAGTTTGTTACTTTCCAATTGATATCCTGGGTCAGGTGTGGTACTTGATTTATCGATTCCAGATCTTTGTCCTATTTCTCACTTTTATGTACATGTAGCAGTATTTCAAACATTTATAAGGCGCATCGATCCTGATGATGACAGACCATACATATATGTATAAGTACAAGTAACCAAATACTGAGAGCTGGTGGGGACATTTAAGAAAGGAACACATGCAGTTTTTGACTGAATTGTTTAAGCACCTACTGTACTAGACATCGGGGGTTTCACTGGAGACATTTTGGAAAGGAATCTTGTATTGTTCTGTTTCAAATCATTAATTTAAGTAAGGTTTACAAATCATAAATATATAGAGTTTATTTACTGTTTATGATGAATGCTAAATATATTTCGTCAAGTGCAGTTAAAAATCAACATTATCATGAGTGCGTAGCACGAGTGTATCTGCTGATATTTTCACCGCACGTTTGGTATTTACCGAAAAAAATCTTTTAATTTTAAGCATTTTATACGCAGGAGAAACAAAGAAAGCAAACTTAACTTTCTGGTCGTTTCTTGTCCAATTTGGCAGTTTTGAATTACATTGGGTTTTCACCATAGTTTACACCTAAAATGGCTTAGAAAATTATTTTAACGAATGAAACTAAAGAAGTCAGCCTTTTAAGAAAGTCTTTTAAGTGTGCAGGACTAAGGATCGGCGTAATGTGCAAACTAACGATAGCCGAGCCAAAAGGTGGCGTCATTTGCTTTGAAATTGACGTCATAACGCCGGTAGTGTTATGTCTGCAAAATACTTTTCATTAAAAACCGTTTTGAAAAAGTTCCAGTCCCAGAATTTATTAAAAAAACTTGTTTGGCTACAGTGAAAAGATATATAGATGATATTTTTTGTATACAATCTTAAAGCAAAAAATATTTTTTGGATTAATGACGTCATACATTATCATACACGATGTTATATTTATGATGGCGTTTCATAATGTGCCTGTCTTTCAAACGTGAAACCACAGGAGTTAGAGTCTCTAAAGATCCATCGCAGACTGCACCTCCATGTGTTGCAGCCACCTGTGAAGTTTCATGACGTAGTTTCAAACGGTAAACCTGAGACCAAGAGAGATATTTCAAAAACTGAGGCACCTTTCTTGTTAGAGATACCTTGCCTTTATATGACGCACAGGCCTATGAAGTTGCATGCTATAATTACAAATGGTACTTGAGATATGATTCGGAAAAGGCTCACAAACCAATGAGATGAACCGCTGGTATGAAAGACCGGTGGTGACTTCATACTTCACACTTTGAAACAAAAACTTAATTTAATTAATGGAAGACAACGGAAAGTGACAATGCACAGTTCATACTCCATGGTTAATACTTAACGCTTCTCACTTCATACTTCAAAGTTTACCCTTCAAACATTACTCTTCAGACGTCATACTTCTCACTTAATAGTTCGGACATCATACTTCACACTTCATTGTTCATACTTCATAGTTCAGGCTCTACACTTAACGCTTCACGCCTCACAGTCTCCAATTTTTAAACACGTGACTGTGACTTATTACTGATTAACATGTTGAGTGTTTTTGCTATGGTACGTTTGATAAAGTGTAAAGTATGAAGTCTGACATGTGAAGTCAGAACTATGAAGTGTGAAATATAAAATGTGAACTGTACATGAACAGTGAAGTGTAAACTATAAAGTATGAACTGTGAACTTTGAAATGTCACTTTCTGTTGTCTTCCTTACATTAAATAACGTTTAGTTTAGAAAACTATGAAGTGTGAAATATGAGAATTCGTATGAACTTAGACCTTTGAAAGAAGTGTCACTCTCTCTTCACACACACACACACACACACACACACACACACACACACACACACACACACACACACACACACACACACACACACACACACACACAATAACGTTTAATAAAACTATGAAATGTTAAGTATCACGTCTGAACTGTCAAATATGAACTCATCACTGGTATTTCGCAGTTTTCATATTAAATGCTTCAATTGATTCCATTTTTTATTTCAGTCAGTACCATATGTGCACCCAACGCAATGTACACTGTACCCAGTCTATAGAACAGTGAAAATCACCATTTTGTCAAGCTTCATCAGATGACATACAATTGTGTGCAGAAGAAGCAGAATTCCGTCCTATCATTCCATATGACGAAGATATCTACTCTGCATGCATATCCATCATGAAAGATAAAAACTGGATGCCAGCATCTGATGCCCAAGAAGCAACAGACATATTATCAGCTTAAACAATTAAGGAAACACATTAGGATTTCAACTGCATAAAAAATATAGAAAGACAAATCCTCTAGTGAAACAAGTATTGGCCAGCTATTTTTTAACATTGAATTTTATTTGAAAAAATATCAAATATTTGAAGAGAATAGTGGCCTGCGGTTTGAGTCTTTTTGGTTTTTTTTTCCCAACGTTTACTGAAAATGATAGGTTTAAAACCAAATCACGAACGTAAAGAATGATGACAGAAAGCCTCGGCTGTTTGCTACTTATATTAAGTAAATGGATTTACTTTGGAGGTCGATTAATGGTATTAAATGTTCAGATCACTATGACGAATGTTCTAGGATGGTCATGCTTAATACACGATTTTTCAATACATTCTGAAAGAGAAGCATGTACACAAGCTAAAGGAAACATTATTCTGTGATTTACAGTAGAAATACCGACCTCTTGTGACTGGGGTTTTGGACTATGGACGGTAGTACTCTATTGATGAGATGGTAAGGGCCTGATGCTTTGGCTGTTTTCAGGCCCACCAGGGTTTACCTGTTGGATTTCCTTTGCTCTAGTATTCAGTTTTATTTACTGTCGAGTATTTATCTTCGCTTTATCTCCTTCTATATCTTGATTCATATGTTCTAGGAGACGATGCATTGATAAATTAGGGATCTTTCATGCAAACCAAACATCTATGTGTCTTGATCCACATCTGAACTAAGGGTGAGGTTGATGAACCGTGACACTGGTTTAAGCCCTCTTGTAAAATATATTTACTGACCGTTCCAAAGCGGTGCTTCATTTGTGGATCATTTATGTTATTTCTGTCTTGTTTTTGTTATGCTTTCGCGTGCGTCTGTTTATTGATGTCTTGTGGTCACCTGATGGGAAAGGGCTGACCTCCTGGTTCTGGTTTGTGATATCTAATTGTGAAGTTGTCACTTTTCCATTGGTATCCTGGGTCAGGTGTCGTACATTATTGTATCGATTACTGATCTTTGCCCTCTTTCGAACTTGGAGTAGCAGTACAGATCTCCAGTGACAGGTACTGGAACTCAGGATAGTAGAAATGATCTCTAGTATAAAAAACATGTACTGGGATTCATCGCATTTCATCGACCTCTAGTGACAGGTACTGGAACTCAGCTTAATAGAACTGTCCTCTACTTGCAGATACTACGACTAATAGCAGTAGAAATGACATATTGTGACAGTAACTGTGATTCAGTGTATAAAGTGACATGTACTGGGACTCGGGGTAGCAGTACTGACCTCTAGTGACATTTACTGAACTCAAGGCAGTAGAACTTACCTCTAGTGACAGGGACGAGGTAACTCAGTACAATTATACTGACATCTCATAACGGTTACTGTGACTCTAGAAAAAGTGGCAATTAATGACAGGTACTAGGATTCAGAGTATTATACTGACCTCTAGTGTCAGGTTTTGGGACTCTAGTACTGACTTCTAGTTAGAAGCATTGGGAATCAGCGTAGTACTAGTAGTTTCAACCTCTAGTGACAGGTACTTTGAG
>CAXHUL010000111.1:0-55000 GCA_964019695.1 Loripinus fragilis
ATTTCTTCTTGTCGCCTTTCATATTTATTACTAATAGAATGAAAAGAAAAAAAATCTTGTGCTATTTATACCCATTTTTACAAAATGTCAGATTTTGGGGTATTCTAAATAGTGAATGGCATCATATTTATAGTGACCTTGCCACTTTTGATGACACGGATTAGCATATGCACATGTCGTCCAGGTGGTGGTGTGTATTCCGTTGACACTTTATTGACACATACCGCGTTTGACTGCTTTGCATTCTTCAGCATCATATACACAGAAGCTGAAAGGGCTCCTATCTTCTTTAGCATTGTTATAGAAATAATTTAGACTAAAATTTAGTTGTTTAAATTTTCATTTTTATTTTTAAAATTTGAATTTAAAGTTTAAATTTTTTTAAAAATATTGAAATTTGATTTTAAAATGCCCTAGACCTGCTGGGAGGATATTTTTTTCATCAATTTTGGATCATGTTGAGAGAGGGCACTTCAGAGACTCTGACATTTTTTATTTCATTCCAAAATTTTAAGAAATAAGAAAGTTATTGCAAAAAAACTGATGATTCGACCAGAAAAAAATGTCTTCTCGGGAGGCTCTTTTTTCACAAATATGGTGCATGTGATTAAATGGCTGTCACATTAAGTGATCTCATTCTATTGTTCTAATATTACTATCACATACTCATTGAATATGCTGTTGATGGTAGATAGGTTCCTTTTCTCAATATGGGGTAAAATGAGGGGCTGATAGGAATCAGACCACAATTATTTCCCTTGATTGGTTGTATAGAAAACGGATATAATTCCACACAAGATAGTTCCCTTTTCAATGGGCTGTAAATCTGCCAGTTGATGTGAGCATCCTTGTTCTTGGGCTTGTCTGGGCTGACCAATGATTAAGCTTCTAGAGAGTGTTGCTTCTGTCCCTGTAGCTGTTCATTCTGGATAGATTGGGGCCTCTGCACACCCTGGGTAAAATATTGCCGAAATGACCCTAGAGAGCTGCTGAGTCAAAGAGGGTTTGTTTACATTCCGATTGTAAACAAACGAGCCGAACTTCCCCTATCTAAACACCCATTGGAGTGATTGTCAGGCCATGCAGAATTGGGGACAAGCTATAGCAGAAAGCCAGGTTCGTCATGTTAAAATGTAGGTGTTGTAAGGAATGATTAAATTATATAGTAGAAATAATTGCGGTCTCGTGCCTGATAGGAATCAGACCACAATTATTTCCCTTGATTGGTTGTATAGAAAACGGATATAATTCCACACAAGATAGTTCCCTTTTCAATGGGCTGTAAATCTGCCAGTTGATGTGAGCATCCTTGTTCTTGGGCTTGTCTGGGCTGACCAATGATTAAGCTTCTAGAGAGTGTTGCTTCTGTCCCTGTAGCTGTTCATTCTGGATAGATTGGGGCCTCTGCACACCCTGGGTAAAATATTGCCGAAATGACCCTAGAGAGCTGCTGAGTCAAAGAGGGTTTGTTTACATTCCGATTGTAAACAAACGAGCCGAACTTCCCCTATCTAAACACCCATTGGAGTGATTGTCAGGCCATGCAGAATTGGGGACAAGCTATAGCAGAAAGCCAGGTTCGTCATGTTAAAATGTAGGTGTTGTAAGGAATGATTAAATTATATAGTAGAAATAATTGCGGTCTCGTGCCTGTTCTGATGTTAGTGTGTGGTAGATTCATTTTTTATTTTCCAATTTTTGAGATGTTTGTGTCCAGAATGAGTTGACAGTTGGTCCAGAGATAAGAAATTAGATAAGTTTCAAGCCTTTCAAGATAAAATAAGCAAAAAATTAGGAATATTTTGTTAAAATTGAGATTTCTAGGGCCTTGATAGTGTCGAGAATTAGTGCCTGTCAGAATGATGTCATTTTGCAGTTGCCAAATGTATTCTTACTCCATCTGAGTTTCTAAAAGTCATAAATGGAGGGATTTTTTGAAAAATATAAGTGTCTTTTTGAAACAGAATGCGTCCCGGCCCCAAATGGAGAGTGTCTCTTGTGGCCTCGGAAACCTCAAAAAAATGGTTACGGGGCCGTAAAATATAAATGTCCGATATCTGGCCTGTGGCGATGCACCACAGCACATCGGCTAAGTTTTATGGTTTTCAACCAGAATATGGACATTACTGGCCAAGATATAAGCCACCTTTGCCATAACAAGCTGTGCGTTCGCGGCGAGCATCTTAGTGCCGAGCCCCATGCAGTGAATAATGCACGGCAAAAATGTGTGAACCGTTGCTGTTGTAGTGGACATGGGGAGTTTCGTGATTGTGTTTTGTATTTGAAGTTTTGATTTTAGGTAAATAGTAGGCTCAAAATGGCTTAATTTGTGCTCACATGTTGGTAATCTGTTCTTCAAATTCACTTCGATTGGTTTTGGAAAAGGTTGATTTTCTTGGTGTCTGGCAATGTAAGTGTAAGGTCTTTTTTGGTGTAAGTGGGGTGGGGGTGGGGGGTGGGGGCAAGTTTTCTTCTCTTCATTTTCTTTAATTTGATGTACAACATGACAGCTTTCTGAATAATGTTGCAAAAAACATATGCCGGGTGCTGACATTGGAGACATTTCAATGAGACTCTGAAGGGTCTCATATTGTGATGCTTCCAATGAGTACCCACAACAAATGTTTACTTTAAGTATCTCTTCCTCTGGGTGCCATTGGTTGGTCTGTTGTCTGTGATTGTGGCATTTTCTGGGCATATAATTATATATTTTTTGTCACAAGGCTCAAATATGGTGTCTACCGTATCTACCCTAAACATCAGTCCAGCTCATCTCCCCCAGTGACCAAACGCATCGTAAAATTTGAACATGCCCCTTTACAAATCCGACAAGGTTAAATGTAGCATTGGAATGACAACTAGTGTAAACCCTGACCAGACCTCCATGAGCAGTTTGATCTGGGTTGACATTACATAAGCTGGCAATTTAGGATAGATATGGTAACACCAGTTTTGTTTCAAACTCCAGTTAAGGTGGGTTTTTTTAGTGCAGTAATGATGTGTGATGGAAGATTCCATTGTTGATGAGAGAGTCCAGGAGTCAAACCTTGAAGACATGTTTATTTGTCGTCATGTTCAAATGGTTTGGATACCGTATTTACCATAAATATTGGGACTTCTCAGTTACCCTGCAAACTTTTTCTTAAGTCTTTTAAAAATGATTTTTTTAAAATTTGATGAGGTCAAGTTTTGTAAGCCCAGACCAGAATATTCCTATGCAGGTTGTCTGATCTTGGTTGACACTACTTGCTCATGCCTGTTAATATTTAGGATTTATACGGTATCATCTGTGCGGCCTCAAACTTCAAGTGTGGTTCACAAGCAGTCTGGACTCTGATCAAACTTTTCCTCTCAGAACTGTCTGATCTGAATCTAAACCGATTGTGATTATATCCGCACCATGTTAGCTTGTATTGATTTGTATCTTCTGCTTATGAGTGTAGACCCATATCAGAGTGCTCTTAAAGGGCACTTTGATCTGGGTCTGCACTATTTGCTAAGAAGGTCAAAATTGCTATATCAGTAACTGACAAATGTCAGTAACTGACAACTGACAACAACAAGATTTTTTTTTTCCTTTTTTTTTTTTTTAGTACACATGTAAGATTGTGCAATATGCTTTACTATAAATACAGGTTAGATTGTCAAGTTACATTTTTAAATTTTAGGAATTGGAGACAACGGGAGTGATCTGACTGCAATGCATCACAGACAGTACTGACAGCCTACACAGAAGACAGTTCTAAGAGCTACAATCTCCAGACCTTTTCAGTAAGTATGATCATTTTTTAGTCCGCTAGTTGATGGAGATGCATCTAGCTGTCCTTTTCTATAGTCTGATTTGGTTTTAGTTACACGCTTATATTCCGAATGTTCTTGAATTTTGTTACTGTGTTGAATGAGTTTATGTTTAACAACTTCTGATCGCGTAGCATAATCTCTGGAATATTCTGCCTCAACATCAAATGATCGCAAAGCTCTCTTCGCCCGTGTTGACAGCTCAATACCCGCACTTTCACATTTCTTAATTGAAGATGTTCCTGGATCATTATTAATCCTGTGAATTGCTGATGAAGCTCTCCCTTCCATCGTTGCAGAAAAATTGACATTTTTCGGCAGGGAAACACTTAAAGCTCGATTGACTGCTTCACATTTCTGGGTATCAGTATATAGTTTCATTTGCTCAACTGCAGCTACACTCAATTTCATCTTCAGTATTTCAAGGAGTAACTGTTTATCATTTTCAATAAGGCTCCTGCCTATGGAGCCTGTATGCTGTATTCCATGATTCTACCATTTTGTCATTATCAACAAGTCTCATTCCATCAGTGTCTTGAGCTTTTCTGTCTGTTTTCAGGTCTGATGAAGGCGTTCGTGCTGGTCGAAGAAGTCTAGTAGAGCCAGTTGAGCTAGTTGATCCCTCACAGTCTGGCATGGTTCTTGAAGTACCATCTCTTGATTTGTTGGTTACCAGGTAATACTCTTCCTCTGTCATTCTTACTGTTCTGTTAGCCTTTATCTGAGTGCTAGGTGGGTCTGAAACATCACTGGAGTCTACACAAGCCTCATTAGAGTCAGCACAATGAGTGGATATGCCCTTGTTCCAGGGCACATTGCCCTTTTTGAACTTATGTGATTTCTTCTTGTCGCCTTTCATATTTATTACTAATAGAATGAAAAGAAAAAAAATCTTGTGCTATTTATACCCATTTTTACAAAATGTCAGATTTTGGGGTATTCTAAATAGTGAATGGCATCATATTTATAGTGACCTTGCCACTTTTGATGACACGGATTAGCATATGCACATGTCGTCCAGGTGGTGGTGTGTATTCCGTTGACACTTTATTGACACATACCGCGTTTGACTGCTTTGCATTCTTCAGCATCATATACACAGAAGCTGAAAGGGCTCCTATCTTCTTTAGCATTGTTATAGAAATAATTTAGACTAAAATTTAGTTGTTTAAATTTTCATTTTTATTTTTAAAATTTGAATTTAAAGTTTAAATTTTTTTAAAAATATTGAAATTTGATTTTAAAATGCCCTAGACCTGCTGGGAGGATATTTTTTTCATCAATTTTGGATCATGTTGAGAGAGGGCACTTCAGAGACTCTGACATTTTTTATTTCATTCCAAAATTTTAAGAAATAAGAAAGTTATTGCAAAAAAACTGATGATTCGACCAGAAAAAAATGTCTTCTCGGGAGGCTCTTTTTTCACAAATATGGTGCATGTGATTAAATGGCTGTCACATTAAGTGATCTCATTCTATTGTTCTAATATTACTATCACATACTCATTGAATATGCTGTTGATGGTAGATAGGTTCCTTTTCTCAATATGGGGTAAAATGAGGGGCTGATAGGAATCAGACCACAATTATTTCCCTTGATTGGTTGTATAGAAAACGGATATAATTCCACACAAGATAGTTCCCTTTTCAATGGGCTGTAAATCTGCCAGTTGATGTGAGCATCCTTGTTCTTGGGCTTGTCTGGGCTGACCAATGATTAAGCTTCTAGAGAGTGTTGCTTCTGTCCCTGTAGCTGTTCATTCTGGATAGATTGGGGCCTCTGCACACCCTGGGTAAAATATTGCCGAAATGACCCTAGAGAGCTGCTGAGTCAAAGAGGGTTTGTTTACATTCCGATTGTAAACAAACGAGCCGAACTTCCCCTATCTAAACACCCATTGGAGTGATTGTCAGGCCATGCAGAATTGGGGACAAGCTATAGCAGAAAGCCAGGTTCGTCATGTTAAAATGTAGGTGTTGTAAGGAATGATTAAATTATATAGTAGAAATAATTGCGGTCTCGTGCCTGTTCTGATGTTAGTGTGTGGTAGATTCATTTTTTATTTTCCAATTTTTGAGATGTTTGTGTCCAGAATGAGTTGACAGTTGGTCCAGAGATAAGAAATTAGATAAGTTTCAAGCCTTTCAAGATAAAATAAGCAAAAAATTAGGAATATTTTGTTAAAATTGAGATTTCTAGGGCCTTGATAGTGTCGAGAATTAGTGCCTGTCAGAATGATGTCATTTTGCAGTTGCCAAATGTATTCTTACTCCATCTGAGTTTCTAAAAGTCATAAATGGAGGGATTTTTTGAAAAATATAAGTGTCTTTTTGAAACAGAATGCGTCCCGGCCCCAAATGGAGAGTGTCTCTTGTGGCCTCGGAAACCTCAAAAAAATGGTTACGGGGCCGTAAAATATAAATGTCCGATATCTGGCCTGTGGCGATGCACCACAGCACATCGGCTAAGTTTTATGGTTTTCAACCAGAATATGGACATTACTGGCCAAGATATAAGCCACCTTTGCCATAACAAGCTGTGCGTTCGCGGCGAGCATCTTAGTGCCGAGCCCCATGCAGTGAATAATGCACGGCAAAAATGTGTGAACCGTTGCTGTTGTAGTGGACATGGGGAGTTTCGTGATTGTGTTTTGTATTTGAAGTTTTGATTTTAGGTAAATAGTAGGCTCAAAATGGCTTAATTTGTGCTCACATGTTGGTAATCTGTTCTTCAAATTCACTTCGATTGGTTTTGGAAAAGGTTGATTTTCTTGGTGTCTGGCAATGTAAGTGTAAGGTCTTTTTTGGTGTAAGTGGGGTGGGGGTGGGGGGTGGGGGCAAGTTTTCTTCTCTTCATTTTCTTTAATTTGATGTACAACATGACAGCTTTCTGAATAATGTTGCAAAAAACATATGCCGGGTGCTGACATTGGAGACATTTCAATGAGACTCTGAAGGGTCTCATATTGTGATGCTTCCAATGAGTACCCACAACAAATGTTTACTTTAAGTATCTCTTCCTCTGGGTGCCATTGGTTGGTCTGTTGTCTGTGATTGTGGCATTTTCTGGGCATATAATTATATATTTTTTGTCACAAGGCTCAAATATGGTGTCTACCGTATCTACCCTAAACATCAGTCCAGCTCATCTCCCCCAGTGACCAAACGCATCGTAAAATTTGAACATGCCCCTTTACAAATCCGACAAGGTTAAATGTAGCATTGGAATGACAACTAGTGTAAACCCTGACCAGACCTCCATGAGCAGTTTGATCTGGGTTGACATTACATAAGCTGGCAATTTAGGATAGATATGGTAACACCAGTTTTGTTTCAAACTCCAGTTAAGGTGGGTTTTTTTAGTGCAGTAATGATGTGTGATGGAAGATTCCATTGTTGATGAGAGAGTCCAGGAGTCAAACCTTGAAGACATGTTTATTTGTCGTCATGTTCAAATGGTTTGGATACCGTATTTACCATAAATATTGGGACTTCTCAGTTACCCTGCAAACTTTTTCTTAAGTCTTTTAAAAATGATTTTTTTAAAATTTGATGAGGTCAAGTTTTGTAAGCCCAGACCAGAATATTCCTATGCAGGTTGTCTGATCTTGGTTGACACTACTTGCTCATGCCTGTTAATATTTAGGATTTATACGGTATCATCTGTGCGGCCTCAAACTTCAAGTGTGGTTCACAAGCAGTCTGGACTCTGATCAAACTTTTCCTCTCAGAACTGTCTGATCTGAATCTAAACCGATTGTGATTATATCCGCACCATGTTAGCTTGTATTGATTTGTATCTTCTGCTTATGAGTGTAGACCCATATCAGAGTGCTCTTAAAGGGCACTTTGATCTGGGTCTGCACTATTTGCTAAGAAGGTCAAAATTGCTATATCAGTAACTGACAAATGTCAGTAACTGACAACTGACAACAACAAGATTTTTTTTTTCCTTTTTTTTTTTTTTAGTACACATGTAAGATTGTGCAATATGCTTTACTATAAATACAGGTTAGATTGTCAAGTTACATTTTTAAATTTTAGGAATTGGAGACAACGGGAGTGATCTGACTGCAATGCATCACAGACAGTACTGACAGCCTACACAGAAGACAGTTCTAAGAGCTACAATCTCCAGACCTTTTCAGTAAGTATGATCATTTTTTAGTCCGCTAGTTGATGGAGATGCATCTAGCTGTCCTTTTCTATAGTCTGATTTGGTTTTAGTTACACGCTTATATTCCGAATGTTCTTGAATTTTGTTACTGTGTTGAATGAGTTTATGTTTAACAACTTCTGATCGCGTAGCATAATCTCTGGAATATTCTGCCTCAACATCAAATGATCGCAAAGCTCTCTTCGCCCGTGTTGACAGCTCAATACCCGCACTTTCACATTTCTTAATTGAAGATGTTCCTGGATCATTATTAATCCTGTGAATTGCTGATGAAGCTCTCCCTTCCATCGTTGCAGAAAAATTGACATTTTTCGGCAGGGAAACACTTAAAGCTCGATTGACTGCTTCACATTTCTGGGTATCAGTATATAGTTTCATTTGCTCAACTGCAGCTACACTCAATTTCATCTTCAGTATTTCAAGGAGTAACTGTTTATCATTTTCAATAAGGCTCCTGCCTATGGAGCCTGTATGCTGTATTCCATGATTCTACCATTTTGTCATTATCAACAAGTCTCATTCCATCAGTGTCTTGAGCTTTTCTGTCTGTTTTCAGGTCTGATGAAGGCGTTCGTGCTGGTCGAAGAAGTCTAGTAGAGCCAGTTGAGCTAGTTGATCCCTCACAGTCTGGCATGGTTCTTGAAGTACCATCTCTTGATTTGTTGGTTACCAGGTAATACTCTTCCTCTGTCATTCTTACTGTTCTGTTAGCCTTTATCTGAGTGCTAGGTGGGTCTGAAACATCACTGGAGTCTACACAAGCCTCATTAGAGTCAGCACAATGAGTGGATATGCCCTTGTTCCAGGGCACATTGCCCTTTTTGAACTTATGTGATTTCTTCTTGTCGCCTTTCATATTTATTACTAATAGAATGAAAAGAAAAAAAATCTTGTGCTATTTATACCCATTTTTACAAAATGTCAGATTTTGGGGTATTCTAAATAGTGAATGGCATCATATTTATAGTGACCTTGCCACTTTTGATGACACGGATTAGCATATGCACATGTCGTCCAGGTGGTGGTGTGTATTCCGTTGACACTTTATTGACACATACCGCGTTTGACTGCTTTGCATTCTTCAGCATCATATACACAGAAGCTGAAAGGGCTCCTATCTTCTTTAGCATTGTTATAGAAATAATTTAGACTAAAATTTAGTTGTTTAAATTTTCATTTTTATTTTTAAAATTTGAATTTAAAGTTTAAATTTTTTTAAAAATATTGAAATTTGATTTTAAAATGCCCTAGACCTGCTGGGAGGATATTTTTTTCATCAATTTTGGATCATGTTGAGAGAGGGCACTTCAGAGACTCTGACATTTTTTATTTCATTCCAAAATTTTAAGAAATAAGAAAGTTATTGCAAAAAAACTGATGATTCGACCAGAAAAAAATGTCTTCTCGGGAGGCTCTTTTTTCACAAATATGGTGCATGTGATTAAATGGCTGTCACATTAAGTGATCTCATTCTATTGTTCTAATATTACTATCACATACTCATTGAATATGCTGTTGATGGTAGATAGGTTCCTTTTCTCAATATGGGGTAAAATGAGGGGCTGATAGGAATCAGACCACAATTATTTCCCTTGATTGGTTGTATAGAAAACGGATATAATTCCACACAAGATAGTTCCCTTTTCAATGGGCTGTAAATCTGCCAGTTGATGTGAGCATCCTTGTTCTTGGGCTTGTCTGGGCTGACCAATGATTAAGCTTCTAGAGAGTGTTGCTTCTGTCCCTGTAGCTGTTCATTCTGGATAGATTGGGGCCTCTGCACACCCTGGGTAAAATATTGCCGAAATGACCCTAGAGAGCTGCTGAGTCAAAGAGGGTTTGTTTACATTCCGATTGTAAACAAACGAGCCGAACTTCCCCTATCTAAACACCCATTGGAGTGATTGTCAGGCCATGCAGAATTGGGGACAAGCTATAGCAGAAAGCCAGGTTCGTCATGTTAAAATGTAGGTGTTGTAAGGAATGATTAAATTATATAGTAGAAATAATTGCGGTCTCGTGCCTGTTCTGATGTTAGTGTGTGGTAGATTCATTTTTTATTTTCCAATTTTTGAGATGTTTGTGTCCAGAATGAGTTGACAGTTGGTCCAGAGATAAGAAATTAGATAAGTTTCAAGCCTTTCAAGATAAAATAAGCAAAAAATTAGGAATATTTTGTTAAAATTGAGATTTCTAGGGCCTTGATAGTGTCGAGAATTAGTGCCTGTCAGAATGATGTCATTTTGCAGTTGCCAAATGTATTCTTACTCCATCTGAGTTTCTAAAAGTCATAAATGGAGGGATTTTTTGAAAAATATAAGTGTCTTTTTGAAACAGAATGCGTCCCGGCCCCAAATGGAGAGTGTCTCTTGTGGCCTCGGAAACCTCAAAAAAATGGTTACGGGGCCGTAAAATATAAATGTCCGATATCTGGCCTGTGGCGATGCACCACAGCACATCGGCTAAGTTTTATGGTTTTCAACCAGAATATGGACATTACTGGCCAAGATATAAGCCACCTTTGCCATAACAAGCTGTGCGTTCGCGGCGAGCATCTTAGTGCCGAGCCCCATGCAGTGAATAATGCACGGCAAAAATGTGTGAACCGTTGCTGTTGTAGTGGACATGGGGAGTTTCGTGATTGTGTTTTGTATTTGAAGTTTTGATTTTAGGTAAATAGTAGGCTCAAAATGGCTTAATTTGTGCTCACATGTTGGTAATCTGTTCTTCAAATTCACTTCGATTGGTTTTGGAAAAGGTTGATTTTCTTGGTGTCTGGCAATGTAAGTGTAAGGTCTTTTTTGGTGTAAGTGGGGTGGGGGTGGGGGGTGGGGGCAAGTTTTCTTCTCTTCATTTTCTTTAATTTGATGTACAACATGACAGCTTTCTGAATAATGTTGCAAAAAACATATGCCGGGTGCTGACATTGGAGACATTTCAATGAGACTCTGAAGGGTCTCATATTGTGATGCTTCCAATGAGTACCCACAACAAATGTTTACTTTAAGTATCTCTTCCTCTGGGTGCCATTGGTTGGTCTGTTGTCTGTGATTGTGGCATTTTCTGGGCATATAATTATATATTTTTTGTCACAAGGCTCAAATATGGTGTCTACCGTATCTACCCTAAACATCAGTCCAGCTCATCTCCCCCAGTGACCAAACGCATCGTAAAATTTGAACATGCCCCTTTACAAATCCGACAAGGTTAAATGTAGCATTGGAATGACAACTAGTGTAAACCCTGACCAGACCTCCATGAGCAGTTTGATCTGGGTTGACATTACATAAGCTGGCAATTTAGGATAGATATGGTAACACCAGTTTTGTTTCAAACTCCAGTTAAGGTGGGTTTTTTTAGTGCAGTAATGATGTGTGATGGAAGATTCCATTGTTGATGAGAGAGTCCAGGAGTCAAACCTTGAAGACATGTTTATTTGTCGTCATGTTCAAATGGTTTGGATACCGTATTTACCATAAATATTGGGACTTCTCAGTTACCCTGCAAACTTTTTCTTAAGTCTTTTAAAAATGATTTTTTTAAAATTTGATGAGGTCAAGTTTTGTAAGCCCAGACCAGAATATTCCTATGCAGGTTGTCTGATCTTGGTTGACACTACTTGCTCATGCCTGTTAATATTTAGGATTTATACGGTATCATCTGTGCGGCCTCAAACTTCAAGTGTGGTTCACAAGCAGTCTGGACTCTGATCAAACTTTTCCTCTCAGAACTGTCTGATCTGAATCTAAACCGATTGTGATTATATCCGCACCATGTTAGCTTGTATTGATTTGTATCTTCTGCTTATGAGTGTAGACCCATATCAGAGTGCTCTTAAAGGGCACTTTGATCTGGGTCTGCACTATTTGCTAAGAAGGTCAAAATTGCTATATCAGTAACTGACAAATGTCAGTAACTGACAACTGACAACAACAAGATTTTTTTTTTCCTTTTTTTTTTTTTTAGTACACATGTAAGATTGTGCAATATGCTTTACTATAAATACAGGTTAGATTGTCAAGTTACATTTTTAAATTTTAGGAATTGGAGACAACGGGAGTGATCTGACTGCAATGCATCACAGACAGTACTGACAGCCTACACAGAAGACAGTTCTAAGAGCTACAATCTCCAGACCTTTTCAGTAAGTATGATCATTTTTTAGTCCGCTAGTTGATGGAGATGCATCTAGCTGTCCTTTTCTATAGTCTGATTTGGTTTTAGTTACACGCTTATATTCCGAATGTTCTTGAATTTTGTTACTGTGTTGAATGAGTTTATGTTTAACAACTTCTGATCGCGTAGCATAATCTCTGGAATATTCTGCCTCAACATCAAATGATCGCAAAGCTCTCTTCGCCCGTGTTGACAGCTCAATACCCGCACTTTCACATTTCTTAATTGAAGATGTTCCTGGATCATTATTAATCCTGTGAATTGCTGATGAAGCTCTCCCTTCCATCGTTGCAGAAAAATTGACATTTTTCGGCAGGGAAACACTTAAAGCTCGATTGACTGCTTCACATTTCTGGGTATCAGTATATAGTTTCATTTGCTCAACTGCAGCTACACTCAATTTCATCTTCAGTATTTCAAGGAGTAACTGTTTATCATTTTCAATAAGGCTCCTGCCTATGGAGCCTGTATGCTGTATTCCATGATTCTACCATTTTGTCATTATCAACAAGTCTCATTCCATCAGTGTCTTGAGCTTTTCTGTCTGTTTTCAGGTCTGATGAAGGCGTTCGTGCTGGTCGAAGAAGTCTAGTAGAGCCAGTTGAGCTAGTTGATCCCTCACAGTCTGGCATGGTTCTTGAAGTACCATCTCTTGATTTGTTGGTTACCAGGTAATACTCTTCCTCTGTCATTCTTACTGTTCTGTTAGCCTTTATCTGAGTGCTAGGTGGGTCTGAAACATCACTGGAGTCTACACAAGCCTCATTAGAGTCAGCACAATGAGTGGATATGCCCTTGTTCCAGGGCACATTGCCCTTTTTGAACTTATGTGATTTCTTCTTGTCGCCTTTCATATTTATTACTAATAGAATGAAAAGAAAAAAAATCTTGTGCTATTTATACCCATTTTTACAAAATGTCAGATTTTGGGGTATTCTAAATAGTGAATGGCATCATATTTATAGTGACCTTGCCACTTTTGATGACACGGATTAGCATATGCACATGTCGTCCAGGTGGTGGTGTGTATTCCGTTGACACTTTATTGACACATACCGCGTTTGACTGCTTTGCATTCTTCAGCATCATATACACAGAAGCTGAAAGGGCTCCTATCTTCTTTAGCATTGTTATAGAAATAATTTAGACTAAAATTTAGTTGTTTAAATTTTCATTTTTATTTTTAAAATTTGAATTTAAAGTTTAAATTTTTTTAAAAATATTGAAATTTGATTTTAAAATGCCCTAGACCTGCTGGGAGGATATTTTTTTCATCAATTTTGGATCATGTTGAGAGAGGGCACTTCAGAGACTCTGACATTTTTTATTTCATTCCAAAATTTTAAGAAATAAGAAAGTTATTGCAAAAAAACTGATGATTCGACCAGAAAAAAATGTCTTCTCGGGAGGCTCTTTTTTCACAAATATGGTGCATGTGATTAAATGGCTGTCACATTAAGTGATCTCATTCTATTGTTCTAATATTACTATCACATACTCATTGAATATGCTGTTGATGGTAGATAGGTTCCTTTTCTCAATATGGGGTAAAATGAGGGGCTGATAGGAATCAGACCACAATTATTTCCCTTGATTGGTTGTATAGAAAACGGATATAATTCCACACAAGATAGTTCCCTTTTCAATGGGCTGTAAATCTGCCAGTTGATGTGAGCATCCTTGTTCTTGGGCTTGTCTGGGCTGACCAATGATTAAGCTTCTAGAGAGTGTTGCTTCTGTCCCTGTAGCTGTTCATTCTGGATAGATTGGGGCCTCTGCACACCCTGGGTAAAATATTGCCGAAATGACCCTAGAGAGCTGCTGAGTCAAAGAGGGTTTGTTTACATTCCGATTGTAAACAAACGAGCCGAACTTCCCCTATCTAAACACCCATTGGAGTGATTGTCAGGCCATGCAGAATTGGGGACAAGCTATAGCAGAAAGCCAGGTTCGTCATGTTAAAATGTAGGTGTTGTAAGGAATGATTAAATTATATAGTAGAAATAATTGCGGTCTCGTGCCTGTTCTGATGTTAGTGTGTGGTAGATTCATTTTTTATTTTCCAATTTTTGAGATGTTTGTGTCCAGAATGAGTTGACAGTTGGTCCAGAGATAAGAAATTAGATAAGTTTCAAGCCTTTCAAGATAAAATAAGCAAAAAATTAGGAATATTTTGTTAAAATTGAGATTTCTAGGGCCTTGATAGTGTCGAGAATTAGTGCCTGTCAGAATGATGTCATTTTGCAGTTGCCAAATGTATTCTTACTCCATCTGAGTTTCTAAAAGTCATAAATGGAGGGATTTTTTGAAAAATATAAGTGTCTTTTTGAAACAGAATGCGTCCCGGCCCCAAATGGAGAGTGTCTCTTGTGGCCTCGGAAACCTCAAAAAAATGGTTACGGGGCCGTAAAATATAAATGTCCGATATCTGGCCTGTGGCGATGCACCACAGCACATCGGCTAAGTTTTATGGTTTTCAACCAGAATATGGACATTACTGGCCAAGATATAAGCCACCTTTGCCATAACAAGCTGTGCGTTCGCGGCGAGCATCTTAGTGCCGAGCCCCATGCAGTGAATAATGCACGGCAAAAATGTGTGAACCGTTGCTGTTGTAGTGGACATGGGGAGTTTCGTGATTGTGTTTTGTATTTGAAGTTTTGATTTTAGGTAAATAGTAGGCTCAAAATGGCTTAATTTGTGCTCACATGTTGGTAATCTGTTCTTCAAATTCACTTCGATTGGTTTTGGAAAAGGTTGATTTTCTTGGTGTCTGGCAATGTAAGTGTAAGGTCTTTTTTGGTGTAAGTGGGGTGGGGGTGGGGGGTGGGGGCAAGTTTTCTTCTCTTCATTTTCTTTAATTTGATGTACAACATGACAGCTTTCTGAATAATGTTGCAAAAAACATATGCCGGGTGCTGACATTGGAGACATTTCAATGAGACTCTGAAGGGTCTCATATTGTGATGCTTCCAATGAGTACCCACAACAAATGTTTACTTTAAGTATCTCTTCCTCTGGGTGCCATTGGTTGGTCTGTTGTCTGTGATTGTGGCATTTTCTGGGCATATAATTATATATTTTTTGTCACAAGGCTCAAATATGGTGTCTACCGTATCTACCCTAAACATCAGTCCAGCTCATCTCCCCCAGTGACCAAACGCATCGTAAAATTTGAACATGCCCCTTTACAAATCCGACAAGGTTAAATGTAGCATTGGAATGACAACTAGTGTAAACCCTGACCAGACCTCCATGAGCAGTTTGATCTGGGTTGACATTACATAAGCTGGCAATTTAGGATAGATATGGTAACACCAGTTTTGTTTCAAACTCCAGTTAAGGTGGGGTTTTTTAGTGCAGTAATGATGTGTGATGGAAGATTCCATTGTTGATGAGAGAGTCCAGGAGTCAAACCTTGAAGACATGTTTATTTGTCGTCATGTTCAAATGGTTTGGATACCGTATTTACCATAAATATTGGGACTTCTCAGTTACCCTGCAAACTTTTTCTTAAGTCTTTTAAAAATGATTTTTTTAAAATTTGATGAGGTTAAGTTTTGTAAGCCCAGACCAGAATATTCCTATGCAGGTTGTCTGATCTTGGTTGACACTACTTGCTCATGCCTGTTAATATTTAGGATTTATACGGTATCATCTGTGCGGCCTCAAACTTCAAGTGTGGTTCACAAGCAGTCTGGACTCTGATCAAACTTTTCCTCTCAGAACTGTCTGATCTGAATCTAAACCGATTGTGATTATATCCGCACCATGTTAGCTTGTATTGATTTGTATCTTCTGCTTATGAGTGTAGACCCATATCAGAGTGCTCTTAAAGGGCACTTTGATCTGGGTCTGCACTATTTGCTAAGAAGGTCAAAATTGCTATATCAGTAACTGACAAATGTCAGTAACTGACAACTGACAACAACAAGATTTTTTTTTTCCTTTTTTTTTTTTTTAGTACACATGTAAGATTGTGCAATATGCTTTACTATAAATACAGGTTAGATTGTCAAGTTACATTTTTAAATTTTAGGAATTGGAGACAACGGGAGTGATCTGACTGCAATGCATCACAGACAGTACTGACAGCCTACACAGAAGACAGTTCTAAGAGCTACAATCTCCAGACCTTTTCAGTAAGTATGATCATTTTTTAGTCCGCTAGTTGATGGAGATGCATCTAGCTGTCCTTTTCTATAGTCTGATTTGGTTTTAGTTACACGCTTATATTCCGAATGTTCTTGAATTTTGTTACTGTGTTGAATGAGTTTATGTTTAACAACTTCTGATCGCGTAGCATAATCTCTGGAATATTCTGCCTCAACATCAAATGATCGCAAAGCTCTCTTCGCCCGTGTTGACAGCTCAATACCCGCACTTTCACATTTCTTAATTGAAGATGTTCCTGGATCATTATTAATCCTGTGAATTGCTGATGAAGCTCTCCCTTCCATCGTTGCAGAAAAATTGACATTTTTCGGCAGGGAAACACTTAAAGCTCGATTGACTGCTTCACATTTCTGGGTATCAGTATATAGTTTCATTTGCTCAACTGCAGCTACACTCAATTTCATCTTCAGTATTTCAAGGAGTAACTGTTTATCATTTTCAATAAGGCTCCTGCCTATGGAGCCTGTATGCTGTATTCCATGATTCTACCATTTTGTCATTATCAACAAGTCTCATTCCATCAGTGTCTTGAGCTTTTCTGTCTGTTTTCAGGTCTGATGAAGGCGTTCGTGCTGGTCGAAGAAGTCTAGTAGAGCCAGTTGAGCTAGTTGATCCCTCACAGTCTGGCATGGTTCTTGAAGTACCATCTCTTGATTTGTTGGTTACCAGGTAATACTCTTCCTCTGTCATTCTTACTGTTCTGTTAGCCTTTATCTGAGTGCTAGGTGGGTCTGAAACATCACTGGAGTCTACACAAGCCTCATTAGAGTCAGCACAATGAGTGGATATGCCCTTGTTCCAGGGCACATTGCCCTTTTTGAACTTATGTGATTTCTTCTTGTCGCCTTTCATATTTATTACTAATAGAATGAAAAGAAAAAAAATCTTGTGCTATTTATACCCATTTTTACAAAATGTCAGATTTTGGGGTATTCTAAATAGTGAATGGCATCATATTTATAGTGACCTTGCCACTTTTGATGACACGGATTAGCATATGCACATGTCGTCCAGGTGGTGGTGTGTATTCCGTTGACACTTTATTGACACATACCGCGTTTGACTGCTTTGCATTCTTCAGCATCATATACACAGAAGCTGAAAGGGCTCCTATCTTCTTTAGCATTGTTATAGAAATAATTTAGACTAAAATTTAGTTGTTTAAATTTTCATTTTTATTTTTAAAATTTGAATTTAAAGTTTAAATTTTTTTAAAAATATTGAAATTTGATTTTAAAATGCCCTAGACCTGCTGGGAGGATATTTTTTTCATCAATTTTGGATCATGTTGAGAGAGGGCACTTCAGAGACTCTGACATTTTTTATTTCATTCCAAAATTTTAAGAAATAAGAAAGTTATTGCAAAAAAACTGATGATTCGACCAGAAAAAAATGTCTTCTCGGGAGGCTCTTTTTTCACAAATATGGTGCATGTGATTAAATGGCTGTCACATTAAGTGATCTCATTCTATTGTTCTAATATTACTATCACATACTCATTGAATATGCTGTTGATGGTAGATAGGTTCCTTTTCTCAATATGGGGTAAAATGAGGGGCTGATAGGAATCAGACCACAATTATTTCCCTTGATTGGTTGTATAGAAAACGGATATAATTCCACACAAGATAGTTCCCTTTTCAATGGGCTGTAAATCTGCCAGTTGATGTGAGCATCCTTGTTCTTGGGCTTGTCTGGGCTGACCAATGATTAAGCTTCTAGAGAGTGTTGCTTCTGTCCCTGTAGCTGTTCATTCTGGATAGATTGGGGCCTCTGCACACCCTGGGTAAAATATTGCCGAAATGACCCTAGAGAGCTGCTGAGTCAAAGAGGGTTTGTTTACATTCCGATTGTAAACAAACGAGCCGAACTTCCCCTATCTAAACACCCATTGGAGTGATTGTCAGGCCATGCAGAATTGGGGACAAGCTATAGCAGAAAGCCAGGTTCGTCATGTTAAAATGTAGGTGTTGTAAGGAATGATTAAATTATATAGTAGAAATAATTGCGGTCTCGTGCCTGTTCTGATGTTAGTGTGTGGTAGATTCATTTTTTATTTTCCAATTTTTGAGATGTTTGTGTCCAGAATGAGTTGACAGTTGGTCCAGAGATAAGAAATTAGATAAGTTTCAAGCCTTTCAAGATAAAATAAGCAAAAAATTAGGAATATTTTGTTAAAATTGAGATTTCTAGGGCCTTGATAGTGTCGAGAATTAGTGCCTGTCAGAATGATGTCATTTTGCAGTTGCCAAATGTATTCTTACTCCATCTGAGTTTCTAAAAGTCATAAATGGAGGGATTTTTTGAAAAATATAAGTGTCTTTTTGAAACAGAATGCGTCCCGGCCCCAAATGGAGAGTGTCTCTTGTGGCCTCGGAAACCTCAAAAAAATGGTTACGGGGCCGTAAAATATAAATGTCCGATATCTGGCCTGTGGCGATGCACCACAGCACATCGGCTAAGTTTTATGGTTTTCAACCAGAATATGGACATTACTGGCCAAGATATAAGCCACCTTTGCCATAACAAGCTGTGCGTTCGCGGCGAGCATCTTAGTGCCGAGCCCCATGCAGTGAATAATGCACGGCAAAAATGTGTGAACCGTTGCTGTTGTAGTGGACATGGGGAGTTTCGTGATTGTGTTTTGTATTTGAAGTTTTGATTTTAGGTAAATAGTAGGCTCAAAATGGCTTAATTTGTGCTCACATGTTGGTAATCTGTTCTTCAAATTCACTTCGATTGGTTTTGGAAAAGGTTGATTTTCTTGGTGTCTGGCAATGTAAGTGTAAGGTCTTTTTTGGTGTAAGTGGGGTGGGGGTGGGGGGTGGGGGCAAGTTTTCTTCTCTTCATTTTCTTTAATTTGATGTACAACATGACAGCTTTCTGAATAATGTTGCAAAAAACATATGCCGGGTGCTGACATTGGAGACATTTCAATGAGACTCTGAAGGGTCTCATATTGTGATGCTTCCAATGAGTACCCACAACAAATGTTTACTTTAAGTATCTCTTCCTCTGGGTGCCATTGGTTGGTCTGTTGTCTGTGATTGTGGCATTTTCTGGGCATATAATTATATATTTTTTGTCACAAGGCTCAAATATGGTGTCTACCGTATCTACCCTAAACATCAGTCCAGCTCATCTCCCCCAGTGACCAAACGCATCGTAAAATTTGAACATGCCCCTTTACAAATCCGACAAGGTTAAATGTAGCATTGGAATGACAACTAGTGTAAACCCTGACCAGACCTCCATGAGCAGTTTGATCTGGGTTGACATTACATAAGCTGGCAATTTAGGATAGATATGGTAACACCAGTTTTGTTTCAAACTCCAGTTAAGGTGGGTTTTTTTAGTGCAGTAATGATGTGTGATGGAAGATTCCATTGTTGATGAGAGAGTCCAGGAGTCAAACCTTGAAGACATGTTTATTTGTCGTCATGTTCAAATGGTTTGGATACCGTATTTACCATAAATATTGGGACTTCTCAGTTACCCTGCAAACTTTTTCTTAAGTCTTTTAAAAATGATTTTTTTAAAATTTGATGAGGTCAAGTTTTGTAAGCCCAGACCAGAATATTCCTATGCAGGTTGTCTGATCTTGGTTGACACTACTTGCTCATGCCTGTTAATATTTAGGATTTATACGGTATCATCTGTGCGGCCTCAAACTTCAAGTGTGGTTCACAAGCAGTCTGGACTCTGATCAAACTTTTCCTCTCAGAACTGTCTGATCTGAATCTAAACCGATTGTGATTATATCCGCACCATGTTAGCTTGTATTGATTTGTATCTTCTGCTTATGAGTGTAGACCCATATCAGAGTGCTCTTAAAGGGCACTTTGATCTGGGTCTGCACTATTTGCTAAGAAGGTCAAAATTGCTATATCAGTAACTGACAAATGTCAGTAACTGACAACTGACAACAACAAGATTTTTTTTTTCCTTTTTTTTTTTTTTAGTACACATGTAAGATTGTGCAATATGCTTTACTATAAATACAGGTTAGATTGTCAAGTTACATTTTTAAATTTTAGGAATTGGAGACAACGGGAGTGATCTGACTGCAATGCATCACAGACAGTACTGACAGCCTACACAGAAGACAGTTCTAAGAGCTACAATCTCCAGACCTTTTCAGTAAGTATGATCATTTTTTAGTCCGCTAGTTGATGGAGATGCATCTAGCTGTCCTTTTCTATAGTCTGATTTGGTTTTAGTTACACGCTTATATTCCGAATGTTCTTGAATTTTGTTACTGTGTTGAATGAGTTTATGTTTAACAACTTCTGATCGCGTAGCATAATCTCTGGAATATTCTGCCTCAACATCAAATGATCGCAAAGCTCTCTTCGCCCGTGTTGACAGCTCAATACCCGCACTTTCACATTTCTTAATTGAAGATGTTCCTGGATCATTATTAATCCTGTGAATTGCTGATGAAGCTCTCCCTTCCATCGTTGCAGAAAAATTGACATTTTTCGGCAGGGAAACACTTAAAGCTCGATTGACTGCTTCACATTTCTGGGTATCAGTATATAGTTTCATTTGCTCAACTGCAGCTACACTCAATTTCATCTTCAGTATTTCAAGGAGTAACTGTTTATCATTTTCAATAAGGCTCCTGCCTATGGAGCCTGTATGCTGTATTCCATGATTCTACCATTTTGTCATTATCAACAAGTCTCATTCCATCAGTGTCTTGAGCTTTTCTGTCTGTTTTCAGGTCTGATGAAGGCGTTCGTGCTGGTCGAAGAAGTCTAGTAGAGCCAGTTGAGCTAGTTGATCCCTCACAGTCTGGCATGGTTCTTGAAGTACCATCTCTTGATTTGTTGGTTACCAGGTAATACTCTTCCTCTGTCATTCTTACTGTTCTGTTAGCCTTTATCTGAGTGCTAGGTGGGTCTGAAACATCACTGGAGTCTACACAAGCCTCATTAGAGTCAGCACAATGAGTGGATATGCCCTTGTTCCAGGGCACATTGCCCTTTTTGAACTTATGTGATTTCTTCTTGTCGCCTTTCATATTTATTACTAATAGAATGAAAAGAAAAAAAATCTTGTGCTATTTATACCCATTTTTACAAAATGTCAGATTTTGGGGTATTCTAAATAGTGAATGGCATCATATTTATAGTGACCTTGCCACTTTTGATGACACGGATTAGCATATGCACATGTCGTCCAGGTGGTGGTGTGTATTCCGTTGACACTTTATTGACACATACCGCGTTTGACTGCTTTGCATTCTTCAGCATCATATACACAGAAGCTGAAAGGGCTCCTATCTTCTTTAGCATTGTTATAGAAATAATTTAGACTAAAATTTAGTTGTTTAAATTTTCATTTTTATTTTTAAAATTTGAATTTAAAGTTTAAATTTTTTTAAAAATATTGAAATTTGATTTTAAAATGCCCTAGACCTGCTGGGAGGATATTTTTTTCATCAATTTTGGATCATGTTGAGAGAGGGCACTTCAGAGACTCTGACATTTTTTATTTCATTCCAAAATTTTAAGAAATAAGAAAGTTATTGCAAAAAAACTGATGATTCGACCAGAAAAAAATGTCTTCTCGGGAGGCTCTTTTTTCACAAATATGGTGCATGTGATTAAATGGCTGTCACATTAAGTGATCTCATTCTATTGTTCTAATATTACTATCACATACTCATTGAATATGCTGTTGATGGTAGATAGGTTCCTTTTCTCAATATGGGGTAAAATGAGGGGCTGATAGGAATCAGACCACAATTATTTCCCTTGATTGGTTGTATAGAAAACGGATATAATTCCACACAAGATAGTTCCCTTTTCAATGGGCTGTAAATCTGCCAGTTGATGTGAGCATCCTTGTTCTTGGGCTTGTCTGGGCTGACCAATGATTAAGCTTCTAGAGAGTGTTGCTTCTGTCCCTGTAGCTGTTCATTCTGGATAGATTGGGGCCTCTGCACACCCTGGGTAAAATATTGCCGAAATGACCCTAGAGAGCTGCTGAGTCAAAGAGGGTTTGTTTACATTCCGATTGTAAACAAACGAGCCGAACTTCCCCTATCTAAACACCCATTGGAGTGATTGTCAGGCCATGCAGAATTGGGGACAAGCTATAGCAGAAAGCCAGGTTCGTCATGTTAAAATGTAGGTGTTGTAAGGAATGATTAAATTATATAGTAGAAATAATTGCGGTCTCGTGCCTGTTCTGATGTTAGTGTGTGGTAGATTCATTTTTTATTTTCCAATTTTTGAGATGTTTGTGTCCAGAATGAGTTGACAGTTGGTCCAGAGATAAGAAATTAGATAAGTTTCAAGCCTTTCAAGATAAAATAAGCAAAAAATTAGGAATATTTTGTTAAAATTGAGATTTCTAGGGCCTTGATAGTGTCGAGAATTAGTGCCTGTCAGAATGATGTCATTTTGCAGTTGCCAAATGTATTCTTACTCCATCTGAGTTTCTAAAAGTCATAAATGGAGGGATTTTTTGAAAAATATAAGTGTCTTTTTGAAACAGAATGCGTCCCGGCCCCAAATGGAGAGTGTCTCTTGTGGCCTCGGAAACCTCAAAAAAATGGTTACGGGGCCGTAAAATATAAATGTCCGATATCTGGCCTGTGGCGATGCACCACAGCACATCGGCTAAGTTTTATGGTTTTCAACCAGAATATGGACATTACTGGCCAAGATATAAGCCACCTTTGCCATAACAAGCTGTGCGTTCGCGGCGAGCATCTTAGTGCCGAGCCCCATGCAGTGAATAATGCACGGCAAAAATGTGTGAACCGTTGCTGTTGTAGTGGACATGGGGAGTTTCGTGATTGTGTTTTGTATTTGAAGTTTTGATTTTAGGTAAATAGTAGGCTCAAAATGGCTTAATTTGTGCTCACATGTTGGTAATCTGTTCTTCAAATTCACTTCGATTGGTTTTGGAAAAGGTTGATTTTCTTGGTGTCTGGCAATGTAAGTGTAAGGTCTTTTTTGGTGTAAGTGGGGTGGGGGTGGGGGGTGGGGGCAAGTTTTCTTCTCTTCATTTTCTTTAATTTGATGTACAACATGACAGCTTTCTGAATAATGTTGCAAAAAACATATGCCGGGTGCTGACATTGGAGACATTTCAATGAGACTCTGAAGGGTCTCATATTGTGATGCTTCCAATGAGTACCCACAACAAATGTTTACTTTAAGTATCTCTTCCTCTGGGTGCCATTGGTTGGTCTGTTGTCTGTGATTGTGGCATTTTCTGGGCATATAATTATATATTTTTTGTCACAAGGCTCAAATATGGTGTCTACCGTATCTACCCTAAACATCAGTCCAGCTCATCTCCCCCAGTGACCAAACGCATCGTAAAATTTGAACATGCCCCTTTACAAATCCGACAAGGTTAAATGTAGCATTGGAATGACAACTAGTGTAAACCCTGACCAGACCTCCATGAGCAGTTTGATCTGGGTTGACATTACATAAGCTGGCAATTTAGGATAGATATGGTAACACCAGTTTTGTTTCAAACTCCAGTTAAGGTGGGTTTTTTTAGTGCAGTAATGATGTGTGATGGAAGATTCCATTGTTGATGAGAGAGTCCAGGAGTCAAACCTTGAAGACATGTTTATTTGTCGTCATGTTCAAATGGTTTGGATACCGTATTTACCATAAATATTGGGACTTCTCAGTTACCCTGCAAACTTTTTCTTAAGTCTTTTAAAAATGATTTTTTTAAAATTTGATGAGGTCAAGTTTTGTAAGCCCAGACCAGAATATTCCTATGCAGGTTGTCTGATCTTGGTTGACACTACTTGCTCATGCCTGTTAATATTTAGGATTTATACGGTATCATCTGTGCGGCCTCAAACTTCAAGTGTGGTTCACAAGCAGTCTGGACTCTGATCAAACTTTTCCTCTCAGAACTGTCTGATCTGAATCTAAACCGATTGTGATTATATCCGCACCATGTTAGCTTGTATTGATTTGTATCTTCTGCTTATGAGTGTAGACCCATATCAGAGTGCTCTTAAAGGGCACTTTGATCTGGGTCTGCACTATTTGCTAAGAAGGTCAAAATTGCTATATCAGTAACTGACAAATGTCAGTAACTGACAACTGACAACAACAAGATTTTTTTTTTCCTTTTTTTTTTTTTTAGTACACATGTAAGATTGTGCAATATGCTTTACTATAAATACAGGTTAGATTGTCAAGTTACATTTTTAAATTTTAGGAATTGGAGACAACGGGAGTGATCTGACTGCAATGCATCACAGACAGTACTGACAGCCTACACAGAAGACAGTTCTAAGAGCTACAATCTCCAGACCTTTTCAGTAAGTATGATCATTTTTTAGTCCGCTAGTTGATGGAGATGCATCTAGCTGTCCTTTTCTATAGTCTGATTTGGTTTTAGTTACACGCTTATATTCCGAATGTTCTTGAATTTTGTTACTGTGTTGAATGAGTTTATGTTTAACAACTTCTGATCGCGTAGCATAATCTCTGGAATATTCTGCCTCAACATCAAATGATCGCAAAGCTCTCTTCGCCCGTGTTGACAGCTCAATACCCGCACTTTCACATTTCTTAATTGAAGATGTTCCTGGATCATTATTAATCCTGTGAATTGCTGATGAAGCTCTCCCTTCCATCGTTGCAGAAAAATTGACATTTTTCGGCAGGGAAACACTTAAAGCTCGATTGACTGCTTCACATTTCTGGGTATCAGTATATAGTTTCATTTGCTCAACTGCAGCTACACTCAATTTCATCTTCAGTATTTCAAGGAGTAACTGTTTATCATTTTCAATAAGGCTCCTGCCTATGGAGCCTGTATGCTGTATTCCATGATTCTACCATTTTGTCATTATCAACAAGTCTCATTCCATCAGTGTCTTGAGCTTTTCTGTCTGTTTTCAGGTCTGATGAAGGCGTTCGTGCTGGTCGAAGAAGTCTAGTAGAGCCAGTTGAGCTAGTTGATCCCTCACAGTCTGGCATGGTTCTTGAAGTACCATCTCTTGATTTGTTGGTTACCAGGTAATACTCTTCCTCTGTCATTCTTACTGTTCTGTTAGCCTTTATCTGAGTGCTAGGTGGGTCTGAAACATCACTGGAGTCTACACAAGCCTCATTAGAGTCAGCACAATGAGTGGATATGCCCTTGTTCCAGGGCACATTGCCCTTTTTGAACTTATGTGATTTCTTCTTGTCGCCTTTCATATTTATTACTAATAGAATGAAAAGAAAAAAAATCTTGTGCTATTTATACCCATTTTTACAAAATGTCAGATTTTGGGGTATTCTAAATAGTGAATGGCATCATATTTATAGTGACCTTGCCACTTTTGATGACACGGATTAGCATATGCACATGTCGTCCAGGTGGTGGTGTGTATTCCGTTGACACTTTATTGACACATACCGCGTTTGACTGCTTTGCATTCTTCAGCATCATATACACAGAAGCTGAAAGGGCTCCTATCTTCTTTAGCATTGTTATAGAAATAATTTAGACTAAAATTTAGTTGTTTAAATTTTCATTTTTATTTTTAAAATTTGAATTTAAAGTTTAAATTTTTTTAAAAATATTGAAATTTGATTTTAAAATGCCCTAGACCTGCTGGGAGGATATTTTTTTCATCAATTTTGGATCATGTTGAGAGAGGGCACTTCAGAGACTCTGACATTTTTTATTTCATTCCAAAATTTTAAGAAATAAGAAAGTTATTGCAAAAAAACTGATGATTCGACCAGAAAAAAATGTCTTCTCGGGAGGCTCTTTTTTCACAAATATGGTGCATGTGATTAAATGGCTGTCACATTAAGTGATCTCATTCTATTGTTCTAATATTACTATCACATACTCATTGAATATGCTGTTGATGGTAGATAGGTTCCTTTTCTCAATATGGGGTAAAATGAGGGGCTGATAGGAATCAGACCACAATTATTTCCCTTGATTGGTTGTATAGAAAACGGATATAATTCCACACAAGATAGTTCCCTTTTCAATGGGCTGTAAATCTGCCAGTTGATGTGAGCATCCTTGTTCTTGGGCTTGTCTGGGCTGACCAATGATTAAGCTTCTAGAGAGTGTTGCTTCTGTCCCTGTAGCTGTTCATTCTGGATAGATTGGGGCCTCTGCACACCCTGGGTAAAATATTGCCGAAATGACCCTAGAGAGCTGCTGAGTCAAAGAGGGTTTGTTTACATTCCGATTGTAAACAAACGAGCCGAACTTCCCCTATCTAAACACCCATTGGAGTGATTGTCAGGCCATGCAGAATTGGGGACAAGCTATAGCAGAAAGCCAGGTTCGTCATGTTAAAATGTAGGTGTTGTAAGGAATGATTAAATTATATAGTAGAAATAATTGCGGTCTCGTGCCTGTTCTGATGTTAGTGTGTGGTAGATTCATTTTTTATTTTCCAATTTTTGAGATGTTTGTGTCCAGAATGAGTTGACAGTTGGTCCAGAGATAAGAAATTAGATAAGTTTCAAGCCTTTCAAGATAAAATAAGCAAAAAATTAGGAATATTTTGTTAAAATTGAGATTTCTAGGGCCTTGATAGTGTCGAGAATTAGTGCCTGTCAGAATGATGTCATTTTGCAGTTGCCAAATGTATTCTTACTCCATCTGAGTTTCTAAAAGTCATAAATGGAGGGATTTTTTGAAAAATATAAGTGTCTTTTTGAAACAGAATGCGTCCCGGCCCCAAATGGAGAGTGTCTCTTGTGGCCTCGGAAACCTCAAAAAAATGGTTACGGGGCCGTAAAATATAAATGTCCGATATCTGGCCTGTGGCGATGCACCACAGCACATCGGCTAAGTTTTATGGTTTTCAACCAGAATATGGACATTACTGGCCAAGATATAAGCCACCTTTGCCATAACAAGCTGTGCGTTCGCGGCGAGCATCTTAGTGCCGAGCCCCATGCAGTGAATAATGCACGGCAAAAATGTGTGAACCGTTGCTGTTGTAGTGGACATGGGGAGTTTCGTGATTGTGTTTTGTATTTGAAGTTTTGATTTTAGGTAAATAGTAGGCTCAAAATGGCTTAATTTGTGCTCACATGTTGGTAATCTGTTCTTCAAATTCACTTCGATTGGTTTTGGAAAAGGTTGATTTTCTTGGTGTCTGGCAATGTAAGTGTAAGGTCTTTTTTGGTGTAAGTGGGGTGGGGGTGGGGGGTGGGGGCAAGTTTTCTTCTCTTCATTTTCTTTAATTTGATGTACAACATGACAGCTTTCTGAATAATGTTGCAAAAAACATATGCCGGGTGCTGACATTGGAGACATTTCAATGAGACTCTGAAGGGTCTCATATTGTGATGCTTCCAATGAGTACCCACAACAAATGTTTACTTTAAGTATCTCTTCCTCTGGGTGCCATTGGTTGGTCTGTTGTCTGTGATTGTGGCATTTTCTGGGCATATAATTATATATTTTTTGTCACAAGGCTCAAATATGGTGTCTACCGTATCTACCCTAAACATCAGTCCAGCTCATCTCCCCCAGTGACCAAACGCATCGTAAAATTTGAACATGCCCCTTTACAAATCCGACAAGGTTAAATGTAGCATTGGAATGACAACTAGTGTAAACCCTGACCAGACCTCCATGAGCAGTTTGATCTGGGTTGACATTACATAAGCTGGCAATTTAGGATAGATATGGTAACACCAGTTTTGTTTCAAACTCCAGTTAAGGTGGGTTTTTTTAGTGCAGTAATGATGTGTGATGGAAGATTCCATTGTTGATGAGAGAGTCCAGGAGTCAAACCTTGAAGACATGTTTATTTGTCGTCATGTTCAAATGGTTTGGATACCGTATTTACCATAAATATTGGGACTTCTCAGTTACCCTGCAAACTTTTTCTTAAGTCTTTTAAAAATGATTTTTTTAAAATTTGATGAGGTCAAGTTTTGTAAGCCCAGACCAGAATATTCCTATGCAGGTTGTCTGATCTTGGTTGACACTACTTGCTCATGCCTGTTAATATTTAGGATTTATACGGTATCATCTGTGCGGCCTCAAACTTCAAGTGTGGTTCACAAGCAGTCTGGACTCTGATCAAACTTTTCCTCTCAGAACTGTCTGATCTGAATCTAAACCGATTGTGATTATATCCGCACCATGTTAGCTTGTATTGATTTGTATCTTCTGCTTATGAGTGTAGACCCATATCAGAGTGCTCTTAAAGGGCACTTTGATCTGGGTCTGCACTATTTGCTAAGAAGGTCAAAATTGCTATATCAGTAACTGACAAATGTCAGTAACTGACAACTGACAACAACAAGATTTTTTTTTTCCTTTTTTTTTTTTTTAGTACACATGTAAGATTGTGCAATATGCTTTACTATAAATACAGGTTAGATTGTCAAGTTACATTTTTAAATTTTAGGAATTGGAGACAACGGGAGTGATCTGACTGCAATGCATCACAGACAGTACTGACAGCCTACACAGAAGACAGTTCTAAGAGCTACAATCTCCAGACCTTTTCAGTAAGTATGATCATTTTTTAGTCCGCTAGTTGATGGAGATGCATCTAGCTGTCCTTTTCTATAGTCTGATTTGGTTTTAGTTACACGCTTATATTCCGAATGTTCTTGAATTTTGTTACTGTGTTGAATGAGTTTATGTTTAACAACTTCTGATCGCGTAGCATAATCTCTGGAATATTCTGCCTCAACATCAAATGATCGCAAAGCTCTCTTCGCCCGTGTTGACAGCTCAATACCCGCACTTTCACATTTCTTAATTGAAGATGTTCCTGGATCATTATTAATCCTGTGAATTGCTGATGAAGCTCTCCCTTCCATCGTTGCAGAAAAATTGACATTTTTCGGCAGGGAAACACTTAAAGCTCGATTGACTGCTTCACATTTCTGGGTATCAGTATATAGTTTCATTTGCTCAACTGCAGCTACACTCAATTTCATCTTCAGTATTTCAAGGAGTAACTGTTTATCATTTTCAATAAGGCTCCTGCCTATGGAGCCTGTATGCTGTATTCCATGATTCTACCATTTTGTCATTATCAACAAGTCTCATTCCATCAGTGTCTTGAGCTTTTCTGTCTGTTTTCAGGTCTGATGAAGGCGTTCGTGCTGGTCGAAGAAGTCTAGTAGAGCCAGTTGAGCTAGTTGATCCCTCACAGTCTGGCATGGTTCTTGAAGTACCATCTCTTGATTTGTTGGTTACCAGGTAATACTCTTCCTCTGTCATTCTTACTGTTCTGTTAGCCTTTATCTGAGTGCTAGGTGGGTCTGAAACATCACTGGAGTCTACACAAGCCTCATTAGAGTCAGCACAATGAGTGGATATGCCCTTGTTCCAGGGCACATTGCCCTTTTTGAACTTATGTGATTTCTTCTTGTCGCCTTTCATATTTATTACTAATAGAATGAAAAGAAAAAAAATCTTGTGCTATTTATACCCATTTTTACAAAATGTCAGATTTTGGGGTATTCTAAATAGTGAATGGCATCATATTTATAGTGACCTTGCCACTTTTGATGACACGGATTAGCATATGCACATGTCGTCCAGGTGGTGGTGTGTATTCCGTTGACACTTTATTGACACATACCGCGTTTGACTGCTTTGCATTCTTCAGCATCATATACACAGAAGCTGAAAGGGCTCCTATCTTCTTTAGCATTGTTATAGAAATAATTTAGACTAAAATTTAGTTGTTTAAATTTTCATTTTTATTTTTAAAATTTGAATTTAAAGTTTAAATTTTTTTAAAAATATTGAAATTTGATTTTAAAATGCCCTAGACCTGCTGGGAGGATATTTTTTTCATCAATTTTGGATCATGTTGAGAGAGGGCACTTCAGAGACTCTGACATTTTTTATTTCATTCCAAAATTTTAAGAAATAAGAAAGTTATTGCAAAAAAACTGATGATTCGACCAGAAAAAAATGTCTTCTCGGGAGGCTCTTTTTTCACAAATATGGTGCATGTGATTAAATGGCTGTCACATTAAGTGATCTCATTCTATTGTTCTAATATTACTATCACATACTCATTGAATATGCTGTTGATGGTAGATAGGTTCCTTTTCTCAATATGGGGTAAAATGAGGGGCTGATAGGAATCAGACCACAATTATTTCCCTTGATTGGTTGTATAGAAAACGGATATAATTCCACACAAGATAGTTCCCTTTTCAATGGGCTGTAAATCTGCCAGTTGATGTGAGCATCCTTGTTCTTGGGCTTGTCTGGGCTGACCAATGATTAAGCTTCTAGAGAGTGTTGCTTCTGTCCCTGTAGCTGTTCATTCTGGATAGATTGGGGCCTCTGCACACCCTGGGTAAAATATTGCCGAAATGACCCTAGAGAGCTGCTGAGTCAAAGAGGGTTTGTTTACATTCCGATTGTAAACAAACGAGCCGAACTTCCCCTATCTAAACACCCATTGGAGTGATTGTCAGGCCATGCAGAATTGGGGACAAGCTATAGCAGAAAGCCAGGTTCGTCATGTTAAAATGTAGGTGTTGTAAGGAATGATTAAATTATATAGTAGAAATAATTGCGGTCTCGTGCCTGTTCTGATGTTAGTGTGTGGTAGATTCATTTTTTATTTTCCAATTTTTGAGATGTTTGTGTCCAGAATGAGTTGACAGTTGGTCCAGAGATAAGAAATTAGATAAGTTTCAAGCCTTTCAAGATAAAATAAGCAAAAAATTAGGAATATTTTGTTAAAATTGAGATTTCTAGGGCCTTGATAGTGTCGAGAATTAGTGCCTGTCAGAATGATGTCATTTTGCAGTTGCCAAATGTATTCTTACTCCATCTGAGTTTCTAAAAGTCATAAATGGAGGGATTTTTTGAAAAATATAAGTGTCTTTTTGAAACAGAATGCGTCCCGGCCCCAAATGGAGAGTGTCTCTTGTGGCCTCGGAAACCTCAAAAAAATGGTTACGGGGCCGTAAAATATAAATGTCCGATATCTGGCCTGTGGCGATGCACCACAGCACATCGGCTAAGTTTTATGGTTTTCAACCAGAATATGGACATTACTGGCCAAGATATAAGCCACCTTTGCCATAACAAGCTGTGCGTTCGCGGCGAGCATCTTAGTGCCGAGCCCCATGCAGTGAATAATGCACGGCAAAAATGTGTGAACCGTTGCTGTTGTAGTGGACATGGGGAGTTTCGTGATTGTGTTTTGTATTTGAAGTTTTGATTTTAGGTAAATAGTAGGCTCAAAATGGCTTAATTTGTGCTCACATGTTGGTAATCTGTTCTTCAAATTCACTTCGATTGGTTTTGGAAAAGGTTGATTTTCTTGGTGTCTGGCAATGTAAGTGTAAGGTCTTTTTTGGTGTAAGTGGGGTGGGGGTGGGGGGTGGGGGCAAGTTTTCTTCTCTTCATTTTCTTTAATTTGATGTACAACATGACAGCTTTCTGAATAATGTTGCAAAAAACATATGCCGGGTGCTGACATTGGAGACATTTCAATGAGACTCTGAAGGGTCTCATATTGTGATGCTTCCAATGAGTACCCACAACAAATGTTTACTTTAAGTATCTCTTCCTCTGGGTGCCATTGGTTGGTCTGTTGTCTGTGATTGTGGCATTTTCTGGGCATATAATTATATATTTTTTGTCACAAGGCTCAAATATGGTGTCTACCGTATCTACCCTAAACATCAGTCCAGCTCATCTCCCCCAGTGACCAAACGCATCGTAAAATTTGAACATGCCCCTTTACAAATCCGACAAGGTTAAATGTAGCATTGGAATGACAACTAGTGTAAACCCTGACCAGACCTCCATGAGCAGTTTGATCTGGGTTGACATTACATAAGCTGGCAATTTAGGATAGATATGGTAACACCAGTTTTGTTTCAAACTCCAGTTAAGGTGGGTTTTTTTAGTGCAGTAATGATGTGTGATGGAAGATTCCATTGTTGATGAGAGAGTCCAGGAGTCAAACCTTGAAGACATGTTTATTTGTCGTCATGTTCAAATGGTTTGGATACCGTATTTACCATAAATATTGGGACTTCTCAGTTACCCTGCAAACTTTTTCTTAAGTCTTTTAAAAATGATTTTTTTAAAATTTGATGAGGTCAAGTTTTGTAAGCCCAGACCAGAATATTCCTATGCAGGTTGTCTGATCTTGGTTGACACTACTTGCTCATGCCTGTTAATATTTAGGATTTATACGGTATCATCTGTGCGGCCTCAAACTTCAAGTGTGGTTCACAAGCAGTCTGGACTCTGATCAAACTTTTCCTCTCAGAACTGTCTGATCTGAATCTAAACCGATTGTGATTATATCCGCACCATGTTAGCTTGTATTGATTTGTATCTTCTGCTTATGAGTGTAGACCCATATCAGAGTGCTCTTAAAGGGCACTTTGATCTGGGTCTGCACTATTTGCTAAGAAGGTCAAAATTGCTATATCAGTAACTGACAAATGTCAGTAACTGACAACTGACAACAACAAGATTTTTTTTTTCCTTTTTTTTTTTTTTAGTACACATGTAAGATTGTGCAATATGCTTTACTATAAATACAGGTTAGATTGTCAAGTTACATTTTTAAATTTTAGGAATTGGAGACAACGGGAGTGATCTGACTGCAATGCATCACAGACAGTACTGACAGCCTACACAGAAGACAGTTCTAAGAGCTACAATCTCCAGACCTTTTCAGTAAGTATGATCATTTTTTAGTCCGCTAGTTGATGGAGATGCATCTAGCTGTCCTTTTCTATAGTCTGATTTGGTTTTAGTTACACGCTTATATTCCGAATGTTCTTGAATTTTGTTACTGTGTTGAATGAGTTTATGTTTAACAACTTCTGATCGCGTAGCATAATCTCTGGAATATTCTGCCTCAACATCAAATGATCGCAAAGCTCTCTTCGCCCGTGTTGACAGCTCAATACCCGCACTTTCACATTTCTTAATTGAAGATGTTCCTGGATCATTATTAATCCTGTGAATTGCTGATGAAGCTCTCCCTTCCATCGTTGCAGAAAAATTGACATTTTTCGGCAGGGAAACACTTAAAGCTCGATTGACTGCTTCACATTTCTGGGTATCAGTATATAGTTTCATTTGCTCAACTGCAGCTACACTCAATTTCATCTTCAGTATTTCAAGGAGTAACTGTTTATCATTTTCAATAAGGCTCCTGCCTATGGAGCCTGTATGCTGTATTCCATGATTCTACCATTTTGTCATTATCAACAAGTCTCATTCCATCAGTGTCTTGAGCTTTTCTGTCTGTTTTCAGGTCTGATGAAGGCGTTCGTGCTGGTCGAAGAAGTCTAGTAGAGCCAGTTGAGCTAGTTGATCCCTCACAGTCTGGCATGGTTCTTGAAGTACCATCTCTTGATTTGTTGGTTACCAGGTAATACTCTTCCTCTGTCATTCTTACTGTTCTGTTAGCCTTTATCTGAGTGCTAGGTGGGTCTGAAACATCACTGGAGTCTACACAAGCCTCATTAGAGTCAGCACAATGAGTGGATATGCCCTTGTTCCAGGGCACATTGCCCTTTTTGAACTTATGTGATTTCTTCTTGTCGCCTTTCATATTTATTACTAATAGAATGAAAAGAAAAAAAATCTTGTGCTATTTATACCCATTTTTACAAAATGTCAGATTTTGGGGTATTCTAAATAGTGAATGGCATCATATTTATAGTGACCTTGCCACTTTTGATGACACGGATTAGCATATGCACATGTCGTCCAGGTGGTGGTGTGTATTCCGTTGACACTTTATTGACACATACCGCGTTTGACTGCTTTGCATTCTTCAGCATCATATACACAGAAGCTGAAAGGGCTCCTATCTTCTTTAGCATTGTTATAGAAATAATTTAGACTAAAATTTAGTTGTTTAAATTTTCATTTTTATTTTTAAAATTTGAATTTAAAGTTTAAATTTTTTTAAAAATATTGAAATTTGATTTTAAAATGCCCTAGACCTGCTGGGAGGATATTTTTTTCATCAATTTTGGATCATGTTGAGAGAGGGCACTTCAGAGACTCTGACATTTTTTATTTCATTCCAAAATTTTAAGAAATAAGAAAGTTATTGCAAAAAAACTGATGATTCGACCAGAAAAAAATGTCTTCTCGGGAGGCTCTTTTTTCACAAATATGGTGCATGTGATTAAATGGCTGTCACATTAAGTGATCTCATTCTATTGTTCTAATATTACTATCACATACTCATTGAATATGCTGTTGATGGTAGATAGGTTCCTTTTCTCAATATGGGGTAAAATGAGGGGCTGATAGGAATCAGACCACAATTATTTCCCTTGATTGGTTGTATAGAAAACGGATATAATTCCACACAAGATAGTTCCCTTTTCAATGGGCTGTAAATCTGCCAGTTGATGTGAGCATCCTTGTTCTTGGGCTTGTCTGGGCTGACCAATGATTAAGCTTCTAGAGAGTGTTGCTTCTGTCCCTGTAGCTGTTCATTCTGGATAGATTGGGGCCTCTGCACACCCTGGGTAAAATATTGCCGAAATGACCCTAGAGAGCTGCTGAGTCAAAGAGGGTTTGTTTACATTCCGATTGTAAACAAACGAGCCGAACTTCCCCTATCTAAACACCCATTGGAGTGATTGTCAGGCCATGCAGAATTGGGGACAAGCTATAGCAGAAAGCCAGGTTCGTCATGTTAAAATGTAGGTGTTGTAAGGAATGATTAAATTATATAGTAGAAATAATTGCGGTCTCGTGCCTGTTCTGATGTTAGTGTGTGGTAGATTCATTTTTTATTTTCCAATTTTTGAGATGTTTGTGTCCAGAATGAGTTGACAGTTGGTCCAGAGATAAGAAATTAGATAAGTTTCAAGCCTTTCAAGATAAAATAAGCAAAAAATTAGGAATATTTTGTTAAAATTGAGATTTCTAGGGCCTTGATAGTGTCGAGAATTAGTGCCTGTCAGAATGATGTCATTTTGCAGTTGCCAAATGTATTCTTACTCCATCTGAGTTTCTAAAAGTCATAAATGGAGGGATTTTTTGAAAAATATAAGTGTCTTTTTGAAACAGAATGCGTCCCGGCCCCAAATGGAGAGTGTCTCTTGTGGCCTCGGAAACCTCAAAAAAATGGTTACGGGGCCGTAAAATATAAATGTCCGATATCTGGCCTGTGGCGATGCACCACAGCACATCGGCTAAGTTTTATGGTTTTCAACCAGAATATGGACATTACTGGCCAAGATATAAGCCACCTTTGCCATAACAAGCTGTGCGTTCGCGGCGAGCATCTTAGTGCCGAGCCCCATGCAGTGAATAATGCACGGCAAAAATGTGTGAACCGTTGCTGTTGTAGTGGACATGGGGAGTTTCGTGATTGTGTTTTGTATTTGAAGTTTTGATTTTAGGTAAATAGTAGGCTCAAAATGGCTTAATTTGTGCTCACATGTTGGTAATCTGTTCTTCAAATTCACTTCGATTGGTTTTGGAAAAGGTTGATTTTCTTGGTGTCTGGCAATGTAAGTGTAAGGTCTTTTTTGGTGTAAGTGGGGTGGGGGTGGGGGGTGGGGGCAAGTTTTCTTCTCTTCATTTTCTTTAATTTGATGTACAACATGACAGCTTTCTGAATAATGTTGCAAAAAACATATGCCGGGTGCTGACATTGGAGACATTTCAATGAGACTCTGAAGGGTCTCATATTGTGATGCTTCCAATGAGTACCCACAACAAATGTTTACTTTAAGTATCTCTTCCTCTGGGTGCCATTGGTTGGTCTGTTGTCTGTGATTGTGGCATTTTCTGGGCATATAATTATATATTTTTTGTCACAAGGCTCAAATATGGTGTCTACCGTATCTACCCTAAACATCAGTCCAGCTCATCTCCCCCAGTGACCAAACGCATCGTAAAATTTGAACATGCCCCTTTACAAATCCGACAAGGTTAAATGTAGCATTGGAATGACAACTAGTGTAAACCCTGACCAGACCTCCATGAGCAGTTTGATCTGGGTTGACATTACATAAGCTGGCAATTTAGGATAGATATGGTAACACCAGTTTTGTTTCAAACTCCAGTTAAGGTGGGTTTTTTTAGTGCAGTAATGATGTGTGATGGAAGATTCCATTGTTGATGAGAGAGTCCAGGAGTCAAACCTTGAAGACATGTTTATTTGTCGTCATGTTCAAATGGTTTGGATACCGTATTTACCATAAATATTGGGACTTCTCAGTTACCCTGCAAACTTTTTCTTAAGTCTTTTAAAAATGATTTTTTTAAAATTTGATGAGGTCAAGTTTTGTAAGCCCAGACCAGAATATTCCTATGCAGGTTGTCTGATCTTGGTTGACACTACTTGCTCATGCCTGTTAATATTTAGGATTTATACGGTATCATCTGTGCGGCCTCAAACTTCAAGTGTGGTTCACAAGCAGTCTGGACTCTGATCAAACTTTTCCTCTCAGAACTGTCTGATCTGAATCTAAACCGATTGTGATTATATCCGCACCATGTTAGCTTGTATTGATTTGTATCTTCTGCTTATGAGTGTAGACCCATATCAGAGTGCTCTTAAAGGGCACTTTGATCTGGGTCTGCACTATTTGCTAAGAAGGTCAAAATTGCTATATCAGTAACTGACAAATGTCAGTAACTGACAACTGACAACAACAAGATTTTTTTTTTCCTTTTTTTTTTTTTTAGTACACATGTAAGATTGTGCAATATGCTTTACTATAAATACAGGTTAGATTGTCAAGTTACATTTTTAAATTTTAGGAATTGGAGACAACGGGAGTGATCTGACTGCAATGCATCACAGACAGTACTGACAGCCTACACAGAAGACAGTTCTAAGAGCTACAATCTCCAGACCTTTTCAGTAAGTATGATCATTTTTTAGTCCGCTAGTTGATGGAGATGCATCTAGCTGTCCTTTTCTATAGTCTGATTTGGTTTTAGTTACACGCTTATATTCCGAATGTTCTTGAATTTTGTTACTGTGTTGAATGAGTTTATGTTTAACAACTTCTGATCGCGTAGCATAATCTCTGGAATATTCTGCCTCAACATCAAATGATCGCAAAGCTCTCTTCGCCCGTGTTGACAGCTCAATACCCGCACTTTCACATTTCTTAATTGAAGATGTTCCTGGATCATTATTAATCCTGTGAATTGCTGATGAAGCTCTCCCTTCCATCGTTGCAGAAAAATTGACATTTTTCGGCAGGGAAACACTTAAAGCTCGATTGACTGCTTCACATTTCTGGGTATCAGTATATAGTTTCATTTGCTCAACTGCAGCTACACTCAATTTCATCTTCAGTATTTCAAGGAGTAACTGTTTATCATTTTCAATAAGGCTCCTGCCTATGGAGCCTGTATGCTGTATTCCATGATTCTACCATTTTGTCATTATCAACAAGTCTCATTCCATCAGTGTCTTGAGCTTTTCTGTCTGTTTTCAGGTCTGATGAAGGCGTTCGTGCTGGTCGAAGAAGTCTAGTAGAGCCAGTTGAGCTAGTTGATCCCTCACAGTCTGGCATGGTTCTTGAAGTACCATCTCTTGATTTGTTGGTTACCAGGTAATACTCTTCCTCTGTCATTCTTACTGTTCTGTTAGCCTTTATCTGAGTGCTAGGTGGGTCTGAAACATCACTGGAGTCTACACAAGCCTCATTAGAGTCAGCACAATGAGTGGATATGCCCTTGTTCCAGGGCACATTGCCCTTTTTGAACTTATGTGATTTCTTCTTGTCGCCTTTCATATTTATTACTAATAGAATGAAAAGAAAAAAAATCTTGTGCTATTTATACCCATTTTTACAAAATGTCAGATTTTGGGGTATTCTAAATAGTGAATGGCATCATATTTATAGTGACCTTGCCACTTTTGATGACACGGATTAGCATATGCACATGTCGTCCAGGTGGTGGTGTGTATTCCGTTGACACTTTATTGACACATACCGCGTTTGACTGCTTTGCATTCTTCAGCATCATATACACAGAAGCTGAAAGGGCTCCTATCTTCTTTAGCATTGTTATAGAAATAATTTAGACTAAAATTTAGTTGTTTAAATTTTCATTTTTATTTTTAAAATTTGAATTTAAAGTTTAAATTTTTTTAAAAATATTGAAATTTGATTTTAAAATGCCCTAGACCTGCTGGGAGGATATTTTTTTCATCAATTTTGGATCATGTTGAGAGAGGGCACTTCAGAGACTCTGACATTTTTTATTTCATTCCAAAATTTTAAGAAATAAGAAAGTTATTGCAAAAAAACTGATGATTCGACCAGAAAAAAATGTCTTCTCGGGAGGCTCTTTTTTCACAAATATGGTGCATGTGATTAAATGGCTGTCACATTAAGTGATCTCATTCTATTGTTCTAATATTACTATCACATACTCATTGAATATGCTGTTGATGGTAGATAGGTTCCTTTTCTCAATATGGGGTAAAATGAGGGGCTGATAGGAATCAGACCACAATTATTTCCCTTGATTGGTTGTATAGAAAACGGATATAATTCCACACAAGATAGTTCCCTTTTCAATGGGCTGTAAATCTGCCAGTTGATGTGAGCATCCTTGTTCTTGGGCTTGTCTGGGCTGACCAATGATTAAGCTTCTAGAGAGTGTTGCTTCTGTCCCTGTAGCTGTTCATTCTGGATAGATTGGGGCCTCTGCACACCCTGGGTAAAATATTGCCGAAATGACCCTAGAGAGCTGCTGAGTCAAAGAGGGTTTGTTTACATTCCGATTGTAAACAAACGAGCCGAACTTCCCCTATCTAAACACCCATTGGAGTGATTGTCAGGCCATGCAGAATTGGGGACAAGCTATAGCAGAAAGCCAGGTTCGTCATGTTAAAATGTAGGTGTTGTAAGGAATGATTAAATTATATAGTAGAAATAATTGCGGTCTCGTGCCTGTTCTGATGTTAGTGTGTGGTAGATTCATTTTTTATTTTCCAATTTTTGAGATGTTTGTGTCCAGAATGAGTTGACAGTTGGTCCAGAGATAAGAAATTAGATAAGTTTCAAGCCTTTCAAGATAAAATAAGCAAAAAATTAGGAATATTTTGTTAAAATTGAGATTTCTAGGGCCTTGATAGTGTCGAGAATTAGTGCCTGTCAGAATGATGTCATTTTGCAGTTGCCAAATGTATTCTTACTCCATCTGAGTTTCTAAAAGTCATAAATGGAGGGATTTTTTGAAAAATATAAGTGTCTTTTTGAAACAGAATGCGTCCCGGCCCCAAATGGAGAGTGTCTCTTGTGGCCTCGGAAACCTCAAAAAAATGGTTACGGGGCCGTAAAATATAAATGTCCGATATCTGGCCTGTGGCGATGCACCACAGCACATCGGCTAAGTTTTATGGTTTTCAACCAGAATATGGACATTACTGGCCAAGATATAAGCCACCTTTGCCATAACAAGCTGTGCGTTCGCGGCGAGCATCTTAGTGCCGAGCCCCATGCAGTGAATAATGCACGGCAAAAATGTGTGAACCGTTGCTGTTGTAGTGGACATGGGGAGTTTCGTGATTGTGTTTTGTATTTGAAGTTTTGATTTTAGGTAAATAGTAGGCTCAAAATGGCTTAATTTGTGCTCACATGTTGGTAATCTGTTCTTCAAATTCACTTCGATTGGTTTTGGAAAAGGTTGATTTTCTTGGTGTCTGGCAATGTAAGTGTAAGGTCTTTTTTGGTGTAAGTGGGGTGGGGGTGGGGGGTGGGGGCAAGTTTTCTTCTCTTCATTTTCTTTAATTTGATGTACAACATGACAGCTTTCTGAATAATGTTGCAAAAAACATATGCCGGGTGCTGACATTGGAGACATTTCAATGAGACTCTGAAGGGTCTCATATTGTGATGCTTCCAATGAGTACCCACAACAAATGTTTACTTTAAGTATCTCTTCCTCTGGGTGCCATTGGTTGGTCTGTTGTCTGTGATTGTGGCATTTTCTGGGCATATAATTATATATTTTTTGTCACAAGGCTCAAATATGGTGTCTACCGTATCTACCCTAAACATCAGTCCAGCTCATCTCCCCCAGTGACCAAACGCATCGTAAAATTTGAACATGCCCCTTTACAAATCCGACAAGGTTAAATGTAGCATTGGAATGACAACTAGTGTAAACCCTGACCAGACCTCCATGAGCAGTTTGATCTGGGTTGACATTACATAAGCTGGCAATTTAGGATAGATATGGTAACACCAGTTTTGTTTCAAACTCCAGTTAAGGTGGGTTTTTTTAGTGCAGTAATGATGTGTGATGGAAGATTCCATTGTTGATGAGAGAGTCCAGGAGTCAAACCTTGAAGACATGTTTATTTGTCGTCATGTTCAAATGGTTTGGATACCGTATTTACCATAAATATTGGGACTTCTCAGTTACCCTGCAAACTTTTTCTTAAGTCTTTTAAAAATGATTTTTTTAAAATTTGATGAGGTCAAGTTTTGTAAGCCCAGACCAGAATATTCCTATGCAGGTTGTCTGATCTTGGTTGACACTACTTGCTCATGCCTGTTAATATTTAGGATTTATACGGTATCATCTGTGCGGCCTCAAACTTCAAGTGTGGTTCACAAGCAGTCTGGACTCTGATCAAACTTTTCCTCTCAGAACTGTCTGATCTGAATCTAAACCGATTGTGATTATATCCGCACCATGTTAGCTTGTATTGATTTGTATCTTCTGCTTATGAGTGTAGACCCATATCAGAGTGCTCTTAAAGGGCACTTTGATCTGGGTCTGCACTATTTGCTAAGAAGGTCAAAATTGCTATATCAGTAACTGACAAATGTCAGTAACTGACAACTGACAACAACAAGATTTTTTTTTTCCTTTTTTTTTTTTTTAGTACACATGTAAGATTGTGCAATATGCTTTACTATAAATACAGGTTAGATTGTCAAGTTACATTTTTAAATTTTAGGAATTGGAGACAACGGGAGTGATCTGACTGCAATGCATCACAGACAGTACTGACAGCCTACACAGAAGACAGTTCTAAGAGCTACAATCTCCAGACCTTTTCAGTAAGTATGATCATTTTTTAGTCCGCTAGTTGATGGAGATGCATCTAGCTGTCCTTTTCTATAGTCTGATTTGGTTTTAGTTACACGCTTATATTCCGAATGTTCTTGAATTTTGTTACTGTGTTGAATGAGTTTATGTTTAACAACTTCTGATCGCGTAGCATAATCTCTGGAATATTCTGCCTCAACATCAAATGATCGCAAAGCTCTCTTCGCCCGTGTTGACAGCTCAATACCCGCACTTTCACATTTCTTAATTGAAGATGTTCCTGGATCATTATTAATCCTGTGAATTGCTGATGAAGCTCTCCCTTCCATCGTTGCAGAAAAATTGACATTTTTCGGCAGGGAAACACTTAAAGCTCGATTGACTGCTTCACATTTCTGGGTATCAGTATATAGTTTCATTTGCTCAACTGCAGCTACACTCAATTTCATCTTCAGTATTTCAAGGAGTAACTGTTTATCATTTTCAATAAGGCTCCTGCCTATGGAGCCTGTATGCTGTATTCCATGATTCTACCATTTTGTCATTATCAACAAGTCTCATTCCATCAGTGTCTTGAGCTTTTCTGTCTGTTTTCAGGTCTGATGAAGGCGTTCGTGCTGGTCGAAGAAGTCTAGTAGAGCCAGTTGAGCTAGTTGATCCCTCACAGTCTGGCATGGTTCTTGAAGTACCATCTCTTGATTTGTTGGTTACCAGGTAATACTCTTCCTCTGTCATTCTTACTGTTCTGTTAGCCTTTATCTGAGTGCTAGGTGGGTCTGAAACATCACTGGAGTCTACACAAGCCTCATTAGAGTCAGCACAATGAGTGGATATGCCCTTGTTCCAGGGCACATTGCCCTTTTTGAACTTATGTGATTTCTTCTTGTCGCCTTTCATATTTATTACTAATAGAATGAAAAGAAAAAAAATCTTGTGCTATTTATACCCATTTTTACAAAATGTCAGATTTTGGGGTATTCTAAATAGTGAATGGCATCATATTTATAGTGACCTTGCCACTTTTGATGACACGGATTAGCATATGCACATGTCGTCCAGGTGGTGGTGTGTATTCCGTTGACACTTTATTGACACATACCGCGTTTGACTGCTTTGCATTCTTCAGCATCATATACACAGAAGCTGAAAGGGCTCCTATCTTCTTTAGCATTGTTATAGAAATAATTTAGACTAAAATTTAGTTGTTTAAATTTTCATTTTTATTTTTAAAATTTGAATTTAAAGTTTAAATTTTTTTAAAAATATTGAAATTTGATTTTAAAATGCCCTAGACCTGCTGGGAGGATATTTTTTTCATCAATTTTGGATCATGTTGAGAGAGGGCACTTCAGAGACTCTGACATTTTTTATTTCATTCCAAAATTTTAAGAAATAAGAAAGTTATTGCAAAAAAACTGATGATTCGACCAGAAAAAAATGTCTTCTCGGGAGGCTCTTTTTTCACAAATATGGTGCATGTGATTAAATGGCTGTCACATTAAGTGATCTCATTCTATTGTTCTAATATTACTATCACATACTCATTGAATATGCTGTTGATGGTAGATAGGTTCCTTTTCTCAATATGGGGTAAAATGAGGGGCTGATAGGAATCAGACCACAATTATTTCCCTTGATTGGTTGTATAGAAAACGGATATAATTCCACACAAGATAGTTCCCTTTTCAATGGGCTGTAAATCTGCCAGTTGATGTGAGCATCCTTGTTCTTGGGCTTGTCTGGGCTGACCAATGATTAAGCTTCTAGAGAGTGTTGCTTCTGTCCCTGTAGCTGTTCATTCTGGATAGATTGGGGCCTCTGCACACCCTGGGTAAAATATTGCCGAAATGACCCTAGAGAGCTGCTGAGTCAAAGAGGGTTTGTTTACATTCCGATTGTAAACAAACGAGCCGAACTTCCCCTATCTAAACACCCATTGGAGTGATTGTCAGGCCATGCAGAATTGGGGACAAGCTATAGCAGAAAGCCAGGTTCGTCATGTTAAAATGTAGGTGTTGTAAGGAATGATTAAATTATATAGTAGAAATAATTGCGGTCTCGTGCCTGATAGGAATCAGACCACAATTATTTCCCTTGATTGGTTGTATAGAAAACGGATATAATTCCACACAAGATAGTTCCCTTTTCAATGGGCTGTAAATCTGCCAGTTGATGTGAGCATCCTTGTTCTTGGGCTTGTCTGGGCTGACCAATGATTAAGCTTCTAGAGAGTGTTGCTTCTGTCCCTGTAGCTGTTCATTCTGGATAGATTGGGGCCTCTGCACACCCTGGGTAAAATATTGCCGAAATGACCCTAGAGAGCTGCTGAGTCAAAGAGGGTTTGTTTACATTCCGATTGTAAACAAACGAGCCGAACTTCCCCTATCTAAACACCCATTGGAGTGATTGTCAGGCCATGCAGAATTGGGGACAAGCTATAGCAGAAAGCCAGGTTCGTCATGTTAAAATGTAGGTGTTGTAAGGAATGATTAAATTATATAGTAGAAATAATTGCGGTCTCGTGCCTGTTCTGATGTTAGTGTGTGGTAGATTCATTTTTTATTTTCCAATTTTTGAGATGTTTGTGTCCAGAATGAGTTGACAGTTGGTCCAGAGATAAGAAATTAGATAAGTTTCAAGCCTTTCAAGATAAAATAAGCAAAAAATTAGGAATATTTTGTTAAAATTGAGATTTCTAGGGCCTTGATAGTGTCGAGAATTAGTGCCTGTCAGAATGATGTCATTTTGCAGTTGCCAAATGTATTCTTACTCCATCTGAGTTTCTAAAAGTCATAAATGGAGGGATTTTTTGAAAAATATAAGTGTCTTTTTGAAACAGAATGCGTCCCGGCCCCAAATGGAGAGTGTCTCTTGTGGCCTCGGAAACCTCAAAAAAATGGTTACGGGGCCGTAAAATATAAATGTCCGATATCTGGCCTGTGGCGATGCACCACAGCACATCGGCTAAGTTTTATGGTTTTCAACCAGAATATGGACATTACTGGCCAAGATATAAGCCACCTTTGCCATAACAAGCTGTGCGTTCGCGGCGAGCATCTTAGTGCCGAGCCCCATGCAGTGAATAATGCACGGCAAAAATGTGTGAACCGTTGCTGTTGTAGTGGACATGGGGAGTTTCGTGATTGTGTTTTGTATTTGAAGTTTTGATTTTAGGTAAATAGTAGGCTCAAAATGGCTTAATTTGTGCTCACATGTTGGTAATCTGTTCTTCAAATTCACTTCGATTGGTTTTGGAAAAGGTTGATTTTCTTGGTGTCTGGCAATGTAAGTGTAAGGTCTTTTTTGGTGTAAGTGGGGTGGGGGTGGGGGGTGGGGGCAAGTTTTCTTCTCTTCATTTTCTTTAATTTGATGTACAACATGACAGCTTTCTGAATAATGTTGCAAAAAACATATGCCGGGTGCTGACATTGGAGACATTTCAATGAGACTCTGAAGGGTCTCATATTGTGATGCTTCCAATGAGTACCCACAACAAATGTTTACTTTAAGTATCTCTTCCTCTGGGTGCCATTGGTTGGTCTGTTGTCTGTGATTGTGGCATTTTCTGGGCATATAATTATATATTTTTTGTCACAAGGCTCAAATATGGTGTCTACCGTATCTACCCTAAACATCAGTCCAGCTCATCTCCCCCAGTGACCAAACGCATCGTAAAATTTGAACATGCCCCTTTACAAATCCGACAAGGTTAAATGTAGCATTGGAATGACAACTAGTGTAAACCCTGACCAGACCTCCATGAGCAGTTTGATCTGGGTTGACATTACATAAGCTGGCAATTTAGGATAGATATGGTAACACCAGTTTTGTTTCAAACTCCAGTTAAGGTGGGTTTTTTTAGTGCAGTAATGATGTGTGATGGAAGATTCCATTGTTGATGAGAGAGTCCAGGAGTCAAACCTTGAAGACATGTTTATTTGTCGTCATGTTCAAATGGTTTGGATACCGTATTTACCATAAATATTGGGACTTCTCAGTTACCCTGCAAACTTTTTCTTAAGTCTTTTAAAAATGATTTTTTTAAAATTTGATGAGGTCAAGTTTTGTAAGCCCAGACCAGAATATTCCTATGCAGGTTGTCTGATCTTGGTTGACACTACTTGCTCATGCCTGTTAATATTTAGGATTTATACGGTATCATCTGTGCGGCCTCAAACTTCAAGTGTGGTTCACAAGCAGTCTGGACTCTGATCAAACTTTTCCTCTCAGAACTGTCTGATCTGAATCTAAACCGATTGTGATTATATCCGCACCATGTTAGCTTGTATTGATTTGTATCTTCTGCTTATGAGTGTAGACCCATATCAGAGTGCTCTTAAAGGGCACTTTGATCTGGGTCTGCACTATTTGCTAAGAAGGTCAAAATTGCTATATCAGTAACTGACAAATGTCAGTAACTGACAACTGACAACAACAAGATTTTTTTTTTCCTTTTTTTTTTTTTTAGTACACATGTAAGATTGTGCAATATGCTTTACTATAAATACAGGTTAGATTGTCAAGTTACATTTTTAAATTTTAGGAATTGGAGACAACGGGAGTGATCTGACTGCAATGCATCACAGACAGTACTGACAGCCTACACAGAAGACAGTTCTAAGAGCTACAATCTCCAGACCTTTTCAGTAAGTATGATCATTTTTTAGTCCGCTAGTTGATGGAGATGCATCTAGCTGTCCTTTTCTATAGTCTGATTTGGTTTTAGTTACACGCTTATATTCCGAATGTTCTTGAATTTTGTTACTGTGTTGAATGAGTTTATGTTTAACAACTTCTGATCGCGTAGCATAATCTCTGGAATATTCTGCCTCAACATCAAATGATCGCAAAGCTCTCTTCGCCCGTGTTGACAGCTCAATACCCGCACTTTCACATTTCTTAATTGAAGATGTTCCTGGATCATTATTAATCCTGTGAATTGCTGATGAAGCTCTCCCTTCCATCGTTGCAGAAAAATTGACATTTTTCGGCAGGGAAACACTTAAAGCTCGATTGACTGCTTCACATTTCTGGGTATCAGTATATAGTTTCATTTGCTCAACTGCAGCTACACTCAATTTCATCTTCAGTATTTCAAGGAGTAACTGTTTATCATTTTCAATAAGGCTCCTGCCTATGGAGCCTGTATGCTGTATTCCATGATTCTACCATTTTGTCATTATCAACAAGTCTCATTCCATCAGTGTCTTGAGCTTTTCTGTCTGTTTTCAGGTCTGATGAAGGCGTTCGTGCTGGTCGAAGAAGTCTAGTAGAGCCAGTTGAGCTAGTTGATCCCTCACAGTCTGGCATGGTTCTTGAAGTACCATCTCTTGATTTGTTGGTTACCAGGTAATACTCTTCCTCTGTCATTCTTACTGTTCTGTTAGCCTTTATCTGAGTGCTAGGTGGGTCTGAAACATCACTGGAGTCTACACAAGCCTCATTAGAGTCAGCACAATGAGTGGATATGCCCTTGTTCCAGGGCACATTGCCCTTTTTGAACTTATGTGATTTCTTCTTGTCGCCTTTCATATTTATTACTAATAGAATGAAAAGAAAAAAAATCTTGTGCTATTTATACCCATTTTTACAAAATGTCAGATTTTGGGGTATTCTAAATAGTGAATGGCATCATATTTATAGTGACCTTGCCACTTTTGATGACACGGATTAGCATATGCACATGTCGTCCAGGTGGTGGTGTGTATTCCGTTGACACTTTATTGACACATACCGCGTTTGACTGCTTTGCATTCTTCAGCATCATATACACAGAAGCTGAAAGGGCTCCTATCTTCTTTAGCATTGTTATAGAAATAATTTAGACTAAAATTTAGTTGTTTAAATTTTCATTTTTATTTTTAAAATTTGAATTTAAAGTTTAAATTTTTTTAAAAATATTGAAATTTGATTTTAAAATGCCCTAGACCTGCTGGGAGGATATTTTTTTCATCAATTTTGGATCATGTTGAGAGAGGGCACTTCAGAGACTCTGACATTTTTTATTTCATTCCAAAATTTTAAGAAATAAGAAAGTTATTGCAAAAAAACTGATGATTCGACCAGAAAAAAATGTCTTCTCGGGAGGCTCTTTTTTCACAAATATGGTGCATGTGATTAAATGGCTGTCACATTAAGTGATCTCATTCTATTGTTCTAATATTACTATCACATACTCATTGAATATGCTGTTGATGGTAGATAGGTTCCTTTTCTCAATATGGGGTAAAATGAGGGGCTGATAGGAATCAGACCACAATTATTTCCCTTGATTGGTTGTATAGAAAACGGATATAATTCCACACAAGATAGTTCCCTTTTCAATGGGCTGTAAATCTGCCAGTTGATGTGAGCATCCTTGTTCTTGGGCTTGTCTGGGCTGACCAATGATTAAGCTTCTAGAGAGTGTTGCTTCTGTCCCTGTAGCTGTTCATTCTGGATAGATTGGGGCCTCTGCACACCCTGGGTAAAATATTGCCGAAATGACCCTAGAGAGCTGCTGAGTCAAAGAGGGTTTGTTTACATTCCGATTGTAAACAAACGAGCCGAACTTCCCCTATCTAAACACCCATTGGAGTGATTGTCAGGCCATGCAGAATTGGGGACAAGCTATAGCAGAAAGCCAGGTTCGTCATGTTAAAATGTAGGTGTTGTAAGGAATGATTAAATTATATAGTAGAAATAATTGCGGTCTCGTGCCTGTTCTGATGTTAGTGTGTGGTAGATTCATTTTTTATTTTCCAATTTTTGAGATGTTTGTGTCCAGAATGAGTTGACAGTTGGTCCAGAGATAAGAAATTAGATAAGTTTCAAGCCTTTCAAGATAAAATAAGCAAAAAATTAGGAATATTTTGTTAAAATTGAGATTTCTAGGGCCTTGATAGTGTCGAGAATTAGTGCCTGTCAGAATGATGTCATTTTGCAGTTGCCAAATGTATTCTTACTCCATCTGAGTTTCTAAAAGTCATAAATGGAGGGATTTTTTGAAAAATATAAGTGTCTTTTTGAAACAGAATGCGTCCCGGCCCCAAATGGAGAGTGTCTCTTGTGGCCTCGGAAACCTCAAAAAAATGGTTACGGGGCCGTAAAATATAAATGTCCGATATCTGGCCTGTGGCGATGCACCACAGCACATCGGCTAAGTTTTATGGTTTTCAACCAGAATATGGACATTACTGGCCAAGATATAAGCCACCTTTGCCATAACAAGCTGTGCGTTCGCGGCGAGCATCTTAGTGCCGAGCCCCATGCAGTGAATAATGCACGGCAAAAATGTGTGAACCGTTGCTGTTGTAGTGGACATGGGGAGTTTCGTGATTGTGTTTTGTATTTGAAGTTTTGATTTTAGGTAAATAGTAGGCTCAAAATGGCTTAATTTGTGCTCACATGTTGGTAATCTGTTCTTCAAATTCACTTCGATTGGTTTTGGAAAAGGTTGATTTTCTTGGTGTCTGGCAATGTAAGTGTAAGGTCTTTTTTGGTGTAAGTGGGGTGGGGGTGGGGGGTGGGGGCAAGTTTTCTTCTCTTCATTTTCTTTAATTTGATGTACAACATGACAGCTTTCTGAATAATGTTGCAAAAAACATATGCCGGGTGCTGACATTGGAGACATTTCAATGAGACTCTGAAGGGTCTCATATTGTGATGCTTCCAATGAGTACCCACAACAAATGTTTACTTTAAGTATCTCTTCCTCTGGGTGCCATTGGTTGGTCTGTTGTCTGTGATTGTGGCATTTTCTGGGCATATAATTATATATTTTTTGTCACAAGGCTCAAATATGGTGTCTACCGTATCTACCCTAAACATCAGTCCAGCTCATCTCCCCCAGTGACCAAACGCATCGTAAAATTTGAACATGCCCCTTTACAAATCCGACAAGGTTAAATGTAGCATTGGAATGACAACTAGTGTAAACCCTGACCAGACCTCCATGAGCAGTTTGATCTGGGTTGACATTACATAAGCTGGCAATTTAGGATAGATATGGTAACACCAGTTTTGTTTCAAACTCCAGTTAAGGTGGGTTTTTTTAGTGCAGTAATGATGTGTGATGGAAGATTCCATTGTTGATGAGAGAGTCCAGGAGTCAAACCTTGAAGACATGTTTATTTGTCGTCATGTTCAAATGGTTTGGATACCGTATTTACCATAAATATTGGGACTTCTCAGTTACCCTGCAAACTTTTTCTTAAGTCTTTTAAAAATGATTTTTTTAAAATTTGATGAGGTCAAGTTTTGTAAGCCCAGACCAGAATATTCCTATGCAGGTTGTCTGATCTTGGTTGACACTACTTGCTCATGCCTGTTAATATTTAGGATTTATACGGTATCATCTGTGCGGCCTCAAACTTCAAGTGTGGTTCACAAGCAGTCTGGACTCTGATCAAACTTTTCCTCTCAGAACTGTCTGATCTGAATCTAAACCGATTGTGATTATATCCGCACCATGTTAGCTTGTATTGATTTGTATCTTCTGCTTATGAGTGTAGACCCATATCAGAGTGCTCTTAAAGGGCACTTTGATCTGGGTCTGCACTATTTGCTAAGAAGGTCAAAATTGCTATATCAGTAACTGACAAATGTCAGTAACTGACAACTGACAACAACAAGATTTTTTTTTTCCTTTTTTTTTTTTTTAGTACACATGTAAGATTGTGCAATATGCTTTACTATAAATACAGGTTAGATTGTCAAGTTACATTTTTAAATTTTAGGAATTGGAGACAACGGGAGTGATCTGACTGCAATGCATCACAGACAGTACTGACAGCCTACACAGAAGACAGTTCTAAGAGCTACAATCTCCAGACCTTTTCAGTAAGTATGATCATTTTTTAGTCCGCTAGTTGATGGAGATGCATCTAGCTGTCCTTTTCTATAGTCTGATTTGGTTTTAGTTACACGCTTATATTCCGAATGTTCTTGAATTTTGTTACTGTGTTGAATGAGTTTATGTTTAACAACTTCTGATCGCGTAGCATAATCTCTGGAATATTCTGCCTCAACATCAAATGATCGCAAAGCTCTCTTCGCCCGTGTTGACAGCTCAATACCCGCACTTTCACATTTCTTAATTGAAGATGTTCCTGGATCATTATTAATCCTGTGAATTGCTGATGAAGCTCTCCCTTCCATCGTTGCAGAAAAATTGACATTTTTCGGCAGGGAAACACTTAAAGCTCGATTGACTGCTTCACATTTCTGGGTATCAGTATATAGTTTCATTTGCTCAACTGCAGCTACACTCAATTTCATCTTCAGTATTTCAAGGAGTAACTGTTTATCATTTTCAATAAGGCTCCTGCCTATGGAGCCTGTATGCTGTATTCCATGATTCTACCATTTTGTCATTATCAACAAGTCTCATTCCATCAGTGTCTTGAGCTTTTCTGTCTGTTTTCAGGTCTGATGAAGGCGTTCGTGCTGGTCGAAGAAGTCTAGTAGAGCCAGTTGAGCTAGTTGATCCCTCACAGTCTGGCATGGTTCTTGAAGTACCATCTCTTGATTTGTTGGTTACCAGGTAATACTCTTCCTCTGTCATTCTTACTGTTCTGTTAGCCTTTATCTGAGTGCTAGGTGGGTCTGAAACATCACTGGAGTCTACACAAGCCTCATTAGAGTCAGCACAATGAGTGGATATGCCCTTGTTCCAGGGCACATTGCCCTTTTTGAACTTATGTGATTTCTTCTTGTCGCCTTTCATATTTATTACTAATAGAATGAAAAGAAAAAAAATCTTGTGCTATTTATACCCATTTTTACAAAATGTCAGATTTTGGGGTATTCTAAATAGTGAATGGCATCATATTTATAGTGACCTTGCCACTTTTGATGACACGGATTAGCATATGCACATGTCGTCCAGGTGGTGGTGTGTATTCCGTTGACACTTTATTGACACATACCGCGTTTGACTGCTTTGCATTCTTCAGCATCATATACACAGAAGCTGAAAGGGCTCCTATCTTCTTTAGCATTGTTATAGAAATAATTTAGACTAAAATTTAGTTGTTTAAATTTTCATTTTTATTTTTAAAATTTGAATTTAAAGTTTAAATTTTTTTAAAAATATTGAAATTTGATTTTAAAATGCCCTAGACCTGCTGGGAGGATATTTTTTTCATCAATTTTGGATCATGTTGAGAGAGGGCACTTCAGAGACTCTGACATTTTTTATTTCATTCCAAAATTTTAAGAAATAAGAAAGTTATTGCAAAAAAACTGATGATTCGACCAGAAAAAAATGTCTTCTCGGGAGGCTCTTTTTTCACAAATATGGTGCATGTGATTAAATGGCTGTCACATTAAGTGATCTCATTCTATTGTTCTAATATTACTATCACATACTCATTGAATATGCTGTTGATGGTAGATAGGTTCCTTTTCTCAATATGGGGTAAAATGAGGGGCTGATAGGAATCAGACCACAATTATTTCCCTTGATTGGTTGTATAGAAAACGGATATAATTCCACACAAGATAGTTCCCTTTTCAATGGGCTGTAAATCTGCCAGTTGATGTGAGCATCCTTGTTCTTGGGCTTGTCTGGGCTGACCAATGATTAAGCTTCTAGAGAGTGTTGCTTCTGTCCCTGTAGCTGTTCATTCTGGATAGATTGGGGCCTCTGCACACCCTGGGTAAAATATTGCCGAAATGACCCTAGAGAGCTGCTGAGTCAAAGAGGGTTTGTTTACATTCCGATTGTAAACAAACGAGCCGAACTTCCCCTATCTAAACACCCATTGGAGTGATTGTCAGGCCATGCAGAATTGGGGACAAGCTATAGCAGAAAGCCAGGTTCGTCATGTTAAAATGTAGGTGTTGTAAGGAATGATTAAATTATATAGTAGAAATAATTGCGGTCTCGTGCCTGTTCTGATGTTAGTGTGTGGTAGATTCATTTTTTATTTTCCAATTTTTGAGATGTTTGTGTCCAGAATGAGTTGACAGTTGGTCCAGAGATAAGAAATTAGATAAGTTTCAAGCCTTTCAAGATAAAATAAGCAAAAAATTAGGAATATTTTGTTAAAATTGAGATTTCTAGGGCCTTGATAGTGTCGAGAATTAGTGCCTGTCAGAATGATGTCATTTTGCAGTTGCCAAATGTATTCTTACTCCATCTGAGTTTCTAAAAGTCATAAATGGAGGGATTTTTTGAAAAATATAAGTGTCTTTTTGAAACAGAATGCGTCCCGGCCCCAAATGGAGAGTGTCTCTTGTGGCCTCGGAAACCTCAAAAAAATGGTTACGGGGCCGTAAAATATAAATGTCCGATATCTGGCCTGTGGCGATGCACCACAGCACATCGGCTAAGTTTTATGGTTTTCAACCAGAATATGGACATTACTGGCCAAGATATAAGCCACCTTTGCCATAACAAGCTGTGCGTTCGCGGCGAGCATCTTAGTGCCGAGCCCCATGCAGTGAATAATGCACGGCAAAAATGTGTGAACCGTTGCTGTTGTAGTGGACATGGGGAGTTTCGTGATTGTGTTTTGTATTTGAAGTTTTGATTTTAGGTAAATAGTAGGCTCAAAATGGCTTAATTTGTGCTCACATGTTGGTAATCTGTTCTTCAAATTCACTTCGATTGGTTTTGGAAAAGGTTGATTTTCTTGGTGTCTGGCAATGTAAGTGTAAGGTCTTTTTTGGTGTAAGTGGGGTGGGGGTGGGGGGTGGGGGCAAGTTTTCTTCTCTTCATTTTCTTTAATTTGATGTACAACATGACAGCTTTCTGAATAATGTTGCAAAAAACATATGCCGGGTGCTGACATTGGAGACATTTCAATGAGACTCTGAAGGGTCTCATATTGTGATGCTTCCAATGAGTACCCACAACAAATGTTTACTTTAAGTATCTCTTCCTCTGGGTGCCATTGGTTGGTCTGTTGTCTGTGATTGTGGCATTTTCTGGGCATATAATTATATATTTTTTGTCACAAGGCTCAAATATGGTGTCTACCGTATCTACCCTAAACATCAGTCCAGCTCATCTCCCCCAGTGACCAAACGCATCGTAAAATTTGAACATGCCCCTTTACAAATCCGACAAGGTTAAATGTAGCATTGGAATGACAACTAGTGTAAACCCTGACCAGACCTCCATGAGCAGTTTGATCTGGGTTGACATTACATAAGCTGGCAATTTAGGATAGATATGGTAACACCAGTTTTGTTTCAAACTCCAGTTAAGGTGGGTTTTTTTAGTGCAGTAATGATGTGTGATGGAAGATTCCATTGTTGATGAGAGAGTCCAGGAGTCAAACCTTGAAGACATGTTTATTTGTCGTCATGTTCAAATGGTTTGGATACCGTATTTACCATAAATATTGGGACTTCTCAGTTACCCTGCAAACTTTTTCTTAAGTCTTTTAAAAATGATTTTTTTAAAATTTGATGAGGTCAAGTTTTGTAAGCCCAGACCAGAATATTCCTATGCAGGTTGTCTGATCTTGGTTGACACTACTTGCTCATGCCTGTTAATATTTAGGATTTATACGGTATCATCTGTGCGGCCTCAAACTTCAAGTGTGGTTCACAAGCAGTCTGGACTCTGATCAAACTTTTCCTCTCAGAACTGTCTGATCTGAATCTAAACCGATTGTGATTATATCCGCACCATGTTAGCTTGTATTGATTTGTATCTTCTGCTTATGAGTGTAGACCCATATCAGAGTGCTCTTAAAGGGCACTTTGATCTGGGTCTGCACTATTTGCTAAGAAGGTCAAAATTGCTATATCAGTAACTGACAAATGTCAGTAACTGACAACTGACAACAACAAGATTTTTTTTTTCCTTTTTTTTTTTTTTAGTACACATGTAAGATTGTGCAATATGCTTTACTATAAATACAGGTTAGATTGTCAAGTTACATTTTTAAATTTTAGGAATTGGAGACAACGGGAGTGATCTGACTGCAATGCATCACAGACAGTACTGACAGCCTACACAGAAGACAGTTCTAAGAGCTACAATCTCCAGACCTTTTCAGTAAGTATGATCATTTTTTAGTCCGCTAGTTGATGGAGATGCATCTAGCTGTCCTTTTCTATAGTCTGATTTGGTTTTAGTTACACGCTTATATTCCGAATGTTCTTGAATTTTGTTACTGTGTTGAATGAGTTTATGTTTAACAACTTCTGATCGCGTAGCATAATCTCTGGAATATTCTGCCTCAACATCAAATGATCGCAAAGCTCTCTTCGCCCGTGTTGACAGCTCAATACCCGCACTTTCACATTTCTTAATTGAAGATGTTCCTGGATCATTATTAATCCTGTGAATTGCTGATGAAGCTCTCCCTTCCATCGTTGCAGAAAAATTGACATTTTTCGGCAGGGAAACACTTAAAGCTCGATTGACTGCTTCACATTTCTGGGTATCAGTATATAGTTTCATTTGCTCAACTGCAGCTACACTCAATTTCATCTTCAGTATTTCAAGGAGTAACTGTTTATCATTTTCAATAAGGCTCCTGCCTATGGAGCCTGTATGCTGTATTCCATGATTCTACCATTTTGTCATTATCAACAAGTCTCATTCCATCAGTGTCTTGAGCTTTTCTGTCTGTTTTCAGGTCTGATGAAGGCGTTCGTGCTGGTCGAAGAAGTCTAGTAGAGCCAGTTGAGCTAGTTGATCCCTCACAGTCTGGCATGGTTCTTGAAGTACCA
>CAXHUL010000112.1:0-15648 GCA_964019695.1 Loripinus fragilis
TTTTAAATGTTAGATACCGTGCCTGGCAAGTGCACTGATGTTTAACATGTGTGCAGCATATAAGCGAGTATAAGCGTTTATCACTCAATATCAAAATAGAATGCGAGGCAACAAAGGGGAACAAACATAAAATAATTTTATAGAATGTTATAGAAGTTTTTTTTTACAGATTAAGAGGTTGCTTTTATTTATCATAATGATCCATAAAAATGGAGCATGTAAGCTGCTGCAATGCAACTCCGATCGTATTTCAATAATATTGAAAGATCAATCCCACCTCCTTGGTAGCCTCATGTATACTCATATAAATCGGGAGATTTCACGGGTTTAACATTATGCAGTAGTTGACTTTTCTGCACTGACGGGATAGGAATATTTTCGGTAAGTATCTTGTATGCAGCTTATTTCAGCCTTTTATTGATATTCCAATGTTTACACCAACCGTCTCATAATGCACAAAGTGCAAAACATGCACGGATCCAGAAAGTGTTTTCAGAAGGGGTCTAACTTTTTTAGTTAATATGGGGATCCAAATACCACTAAAAGCGGACCAACATCGGCCGGCCAGCGAAACGCCATTTAAGCGTTTCGCTGCCGTGCCCATGATGGCTCAGCTGTGAATCCTGGCTTGATAGCTTTGTGATTTTTCAGGACCCGGACCAGTAGTGCTAAGAAACCCTATATTTTTGTGATTTTCCAGAATGTGTGTGTGTGTGTGTGGGGGGGGGTCCGGACCCCCTGCCCCCCCCCTCTGGATCCGCCTATGCAAATGCATGCTGGGGTAATGTACATTTATTGTATGGTTTGTGCGTCTGAGCGGGAACATAATCCACGAGCTTTAGCGAGTTGATAATATTCCTGTACAGACGCACAAACAGAACAATAACCATCGCTTATCTTCTCTATTTACTTTCTTGCAACATTCTAACCGAAAATCATATGCGACTCATTGCAAAATTGTATATACATGTAGGCACCGTGGGTTCCAGCCTCACCGGCGTCACTGTGTTGTGTCCTTGAGCAAGACACATTTATCCTAGCTTAGTACTGGATCAACCCAAGAAGAGCCGGGCCGCGTAACGCAGTCGGTAACGTGTCTGGCTACAGATGCGTGTCTGACTGCAATTCCAGGGGTCGCGAGTTCGATCCCGGCCCGGTCCCATACTTTCGTGGAGATTGATCATGAAATAATTTCTACGGTCATTCTCCTCCCTTCCGCTGGTTCATGCAAGAAGGGTTGTTGTCAGTTACAAGCGAAAGTATGTGCACGAATTACTGGTTATCCGCTTGTTCAAGCCTGACCGTACCGCAATGACCATAGCTGTTGACTTGGGACGTAAAGCAACAAACCCAACCAACCAACCCAAGAAGACCCGTCCCAACATAACTGAATGTTTTGACTGGGATGTAAAGAATTTAATCAAACATAAATGTTATACTTTTCCCTCACGTGACAATACCAAAGATCAAAGGCGATCTGTTATCCATTTGTTTCAGTATTTAGTGTAGAATATACACAAAATTTGACCGAACGATCTCGAACGGTTCACTTGAAGAGAATTCTGTTCGCTAGGGCTCTGGATCGCTCATCTGAGATGATGTTTTCGCCTGGGACAAAAGGCATATTATCTAATGATATTTCTATTTTTAGCACTGGTGGCCATTTTGTTCAGCCGAGTTGAACGGTCAGAGCAATTTTGTTAGAGGGCTACACGAGTAACATTTCAGTGAAATTATTTAAAAGAGGTACGTGCATTAATGGGCTTTTTTGCCCCCCCCCCCCCCCCCTATGGGGCTAAAATAAAAAAAAATCACTAATTTATTCTTATCAGTTTATTAGAACAGTAACCAAAATGTATATGTCTCAAATTACTTTGACTTTTACCGTTGATATGGTAACAAAAATGGCTGCCAAAATAGGCTGAAAATAGGAAATTGGCAGTTTTGGAGCTAAATTGAGAGGTTTGACAGAGAAATTAACATAGACCACAAGCAAATACCAAAAAAATATTTCAACAAGGCACACAACAAATTAAAAGGATTTTTGGTATATTTAGCTGTGCTGATATCTAATTCTTAAATAATCGGTCTCCAAAAGCCTTAAATTTGGTCCAAAATGGCGATTTCTCTGTTTTAAGCCTATTTTATCGGCCATTTTTGTTACTATAGCAACGGTTAAATTTAAATAAATGCTGAAATTTTACACTTCAGTTATTCTTCTAATGAACCAAGAAATTGGTGAAAGGCAATTTTCAGTTTTTGGCCCTAGAGGGGGCCATAATAGCCCCTTAATGCACGTACCCCTTTGGACCAGTGGTTCAGGAGACGTCGTTTCAAGATATTTCTTATCTAGAGCTCTGGCAGCCCTGTTGTTCCGGTGCTGCGGAACCATATGTGCAATTTTGCTAAAGGGCATTATGGGGAACATATCTGTGATATTATTTTGAATTTGAACCAGTGGTTCTAGATGTCGTTTAAAGATATTTCTTATCTACAGCTCTGGCAGCCTTTTGTCAAGCGAAGCGAAATCATTTCTGCAATTTTGATACAGGGCATTATGAGGAACTTTTCTGTCAAATTATTTCGCATTTGGATCAGTGGTACAGGAGGAGATGCCATTTGGAGGTATAATGTTATCTAGACCTGGTGGCCCTTGTGTTCGCCGGAGCAGAACCAATAATTGAGCCGCAACATGTGATTTCAAACAATGTGGCATTTTGACAAGTGCAGTCTCAGACGAGCCTGTGCAGGCTTCTGTTAAGCTTAGAAACTCCGAATGCTGTTCGGTCAGTAGGTTAACAGTCATACAATATTCAAGCGACCAGCAATGGCTCTGACCAGACTGCGCATATGCGCAGGCTGGTCTGAGCCTTTGCTGGTCGCACATACCACATAGGTGGAAATCTCATGTCGCGGCTCATATGTGCAATTACGCTAGATGACCTTATGAGGAATATTCCTGGTGAACTTTTTGAATTTGACTAGTGTTTCAGAGGGAAATGTCGTTTCAAGATACTTCATATCTAGGGCTTTGGCAACCCTCAGTTTGTTCGGCAAAGCAAAACCATTTGTGCAATATTGGTACACACTCCTACGACTAGGGTCTGTGCTATTTATAGAACTCCATTAGGCTGCTATGAAAACCTGATCAGATCTGATCTATTTATTTACTCTAGTCGTAAGAGTGTACAGTGCATCATGGGGAACATTTCTGTGAAATTATTTTGAATCTGGATCATTGGTTCAGAAGGAGATGTTGTTGAAAGAAAATTCTTATCTAGAGCTCTGGTGGCCCATCTGTTCGACGGAGCGGAACCAATTGTGCAATTTTCATAGAGGGCATCATTAGTAACATTTCTGTGAAATTAATTTGAACCTGAACCGGTGGTACAGGAGATGCCGTTTAATCGTCTTCTAATCTAGAACTCTGGGGGTCCTCATGAGCAGCGGAGCAGAACTATTTGTGAAATTTTGGTAGAGAACATTCTTGGGAACATCCACGTGAAATAAATACACATTTCGACCAGTGGTTCAGTTTACAAAAAAAAAAAAAAAAAAAAATGTGGCTCCGTTTTTCTTTCTTCTATTTTTAGAAAATGAAGCTTGAAATGCTAGTGGCGATCTCTGCAGTGACGTTGCTTGTGACACAGGTTAATGGCGTCGCGCTAAATTATTGTGAGTATTGGTTTTGTGGTAGATATTTTTCTCTCGTCTTTTTTTCCCATGAGATCATTCATCCCGTACCAGCCCACGGGAAAGATAGAAAACGAAAAACAAAAAAACAAAAAACAAAAAACAAACAACCCCCCTCCCCCCCAAAAAAAAACGTGACATCGTTGTAATGTTAAAATGACGTCACCGTGTTGCATCTCAGCGTATTCAGGATTTTCTTGAAGTCTTTTTAATTTTTCCCAATATAATAAGAGGTATTTATATAGTGGTGAGCAAGAAAAAGAATCCATTATTCGTGTACGTGAAGATAAAATAGAAAATTCCGTACCTCGCGATCACCGTTTGCCATCACTCGGCAAGCCTCGTGATGCCAATCGGTGATCGTCGGGACGGATATTTTTACCCCACCCTCACACTCATGATGGATTCTTCTAATATGTCATCCGTTAAAGATCTTTATTATGCGACTGGAGAGAATCCTGTCTCCTGATTGGCCCAATTTGTCTTCATAAATCTCTATGTCTACCTGGAAACTGGTCTTAACCGGTCCACAAGTTAATATTGCATGAAAACCAGCTCGAACTAGTTTCCAGAAGTTAATATTTTTGACACTTCTGCAATATAACCCTCTAGAGAGCTAAAAATAGCATGATGAGTGTGAAATTAGCATGTGCTGCATGAAATTGATTAACCTCCCAACAGGTAAGTTAAAGACTGTCATGATTTTTACAACAATTTTGTTTTGTTTTGTTTGCTTCTTTATCTTTGTTTGAATAAAAAAATGTAAAAAAAACATTTTTATGATAACTTTTATATTCCCCATTAAGAGAATTAATATACATTTGAAAATGCAAAATACTATACATTAAAATATTTTAATGACAGTTGCTAAAATTTGTGAGAAAGTCCTTAGATGTTGAACATGTCTTTAACAACATAAGTGAAAGTAGCAAATTTTTTAATTCTTAAATGAAGAGTCAAATAACAAAACGGTTATTGACTTCAATTTCGGTAGACATAAGGATTTATCTACCCTTAAAAGTGATATTCACCTCGGCCTAGCGGCCTCGATGAATTATCACTTTTTCGGGTAGATAAATCCTTATGTCTACTTCATTGAAGTCAATAATTGTATAATATTAGTGATAATAGGTGGATATAAGGATTAAACTGACAAGACATGCGCGAATCCAGAAAGTTTTGTCAGAGGGTCCATTTTAGACAAGTTTTTAGTTGATCCAAATATCATTATAAGCGGGTCATCATCGGCCCGCCAGCGAAACGCGTTGCGCTGGCGTGCCGATGATGGCCCTACATTGAATGCTGGCTTGGTAGCTTTGTAATTTTTGTGATTTTTCAGGGGGGGGGGGTCCATACCCCCTGACCCCCTCTGGACCCACGCATGTAAGAGACTGCCATCAGCCTAATCATGTGCACATATTCTCAGGAATTTAGTCACACTTATATATATCCAGTGCACAGGTACAGATATAGGCTATCCTGCCTAAACAAGAAAACCCTCAAGAGCCTCTTTTTGATCTCATGCAGAGAGCTCATAACCATCTCACTAAGACAATTCTTTGATCCGCCAAGTATAAAGATATAGTAAGGTAATAAAATAATTAGCAGTGATACCACTTCGAGGCCGTAAAAATATAGGTCTCTAAACTCAGAAAATGAATAGAGAAAGACAAAAATATTCGATTTTATATTTTATTCATCTGCAAATAATTCAACTGAAATGGGAAATGGACTAGACTTCATTTCAGCTCGATGCGTGCTCTCGAACTTTTGTTATGGTCCAGGGGTATTGTGGGAATGGGTCCGGGCTCTTATTCCCAGCAATTAACCCTTAATGCGCCAATCGCAACAAAAGTCGTCTGCTTTTCTCGTCTGCTGAAATGTTTAAGAAGTCTCTACGGCAAACAGTGTGGACCCAGATCAGGCTGCTCCTGTAGGAGCAGTCTGTTCTGGGTCCACGCTGTTTGTTTCTATACTTAATTCGTCAGTAATGTTAGGCAATCATTTGCAGCAGACGACTTCAGCAGACGACATTTGATGCATTTTTTCTTGGCGCTTTGAGGGTTAATGTTATAAAAGCCGGTCTTATTAAACAATGGCAGAATCTTATAAGGGACCTATTACTATTACTATTTTTGAGCAGCCGAGCAGCATGGTAAAGTATTCTTAACCCTTAAAGCGCCAAGAAAAAAATGCATCTGAAAATGTCGTCTGCTGAAGTCGTGTGCTGCAAATAATTGCCTAACATTACTGACAAATTAAGTATAGAAGGAAACAGCGTGGACCCAGAACAGACTGCTCCTAAAGGAGCAGTTTGATTTGGGTCCACATTGTTTGCCATAGAGACTTCTTAAACATTTCGACTTTTTGTTGCGATTGGCGCATTAAGGGTTAAAGTATCTTCAACAACTGAATCCGTCCCAACACTGTAGGACATGGTGGGGTAATGATATTAAGGAACTCAAAGTATACCTTTTGATAAAACGTTTTATGCTTGGAGCCCCCCAAAATCGGTTTAGGTAATAATATTTAAAAAAAAAATGCGATCAAAACGATTTAAGCCGCGACATGAGTTTTCCAACAAATGGTATGTGCGGCCAGCAAAGCCTCAGATCAGCTTACAGATACGTGCAACCTGATCAGAGCTTGAATGTTCTATGAGTGTTAAGCTACTGACTGAACATCATTTATTTCTAAGCTTAAGAGGAAGCTGCAAAGGCTCGTCTTAGTCTACATTTGTCAAAATGCCACATTGTTGGAAATCACATGTCGCGGCTCAAATTTTTTTCAGCGTGTAACCCAGCAGGTACTATCACAGTGGACAACCCGAACTCGACCTATTATACAGGCGCGTTTGCTCAGACTGTTGACTCAACGACAAATTGTACAGTTGTGTTGGTGTCTTTTAACGCCACGATTGTGATCAGCGATTGCTCTATAGTAAGTTTCGTGTGCTCTTATGTTTGCGGTTTATTACAGAGGATCGTTCAGCCATCCCTCCCAGAGGGAGATACTCTCATTTTTCTTCAAGCGTAGGCTTGGGCCCATCATCTACTGTTTAAAAAAATATCAGGAGTATCAAACATCCCAAAATAATATTTAAAATTTTATCACCCCTCAATATCCCCATTCTGTACCTTGAGGCCCCTTACATGCATAGAAATGACCCCTAAAAGAAGTCCAATCTTGCGATGAGCCTAAAAAATATCAACAAAATCTTTTTGAATTTCAATATTTTTGGGGGTTTCAGAAAAATTAATAATTTTTGTGAAACCCCCAAAAATATTGAAATTCAAAATTTTGAACCTCAAAAAATGGTCCGAGCCTTCACATATATGAAAATATCAGAGTACCTCCCCCCTATGGACCATCCCTATTCAGGGTTCGCACAGCGGCTTCAAAATTACTTAAATACAGAGGGCGATCTTGAATGGTCCCTGAAAAATCATTCTGCATTGAAAAGTACGGGAGAATTAACCTAAAACCTTAAAAACCTTGAAAATCCTCGGATTTTACATGTGTCAATTTTATTCTTGAAAAACTTGATCTTGCCTACCAAACGATCTAATGCTCAACCTCTGGTGAATTTTAAAAATACACTGCCCTAGGAAGAGAATCAATAATCGGTGAATGCCGGGACGTCGCGTCAGATGTTGGTGTTAATTTTAAAAACGTAGGGGTCCTCTCTATTGAAAGTTCTCTTTTTCACTTATTCCATTATACATTTTTACAAGCTAAAAATCAAAGAAAAGGTTATCAATTATATTTTACATTGATGAAAAACGACAGACAAATTAAGATACAAAAAAAAAGTTATCGCTAACATGTTCCGTATAAATTGCCGATTTTTTGCTTGTAGAAACGTAGCAGAAATCGTTTGGCGGAGTGTTACTAAATCCAAAAGTTTTAACTATTAATGCATGAAATCTTGTAATTTTCACCGCATAGCTACTTTTTGTGCTTATCCTCAAGACGATATGCGCGAAATCGGCGTTAATCGGCAAACTAACCAGAATTAGCCAACCAAGCAAAAAAACGGAACGTGTAGAGATTTAAAGAAAATGTTGAAAACATAGGGTCTGTGTATTTATGTTGATGTATTATTTTTTAGTGCCTCGTGTTTTTGAAATTTGAAGTATATCACAAAAATGCGTTTTCAAAATGGAATTAAAATTTGGATTTATTCTTGATTTTTCCATATTTAGAGCAAAAATTTGTTATTTTGCTGTGTCTAGCGAAAATGTCACACACACGCAAATGGCATCTACGGAAATATGAGACATTAATTCAATAGTAAATGAAATGATGTTTCTTCAAAAATTATTTCTCTCTAAATAAGATCATAAATTTTATGCAGTTTTTAAATAAAGAGAAATTGTTAAATATTGAATAAAATATCACTAAAATGCTTTGTCTAGCAAAAATGTCACAAACGCCGTTTTTTTACTTTGCTAATCGCGTCGTAAAACGTTAACATTTTAGCGTTATAATATGCGTAAACGCCAAAAACTTATCGCGCATTTTCTTAAAACTTATATACTGATATATTAGCAAAGTCTTGTAGGACACTGTCCCATACCCGTATAAAGTAATATAAAATAGGTCACTGGCCAGAATTAATCTGAGAAATCTGAATATTCAGTGACCTTTACCCCTGTTTTCAGGAATATTCAGGAAATATATCACAGAAGCTTGAAATTCGATCCTTATTCACTCCTATAGCCCCTAAACCGAAAGCCATTATGTCATTACGTAATGATGACATTTAAGGTTTTGGTTATGAGGCATATACACGTAATGTAAGGAAAAAACTTCAAGCTCCTGTGTATATATACAGCCACAGGACATACCCACTCTCCACCCAGTGGCGTTGCTGCTTAAATCGATGTATTTCCAGATGTTTTGCAAAAATTATTGTCCAAAAACTATAGAAGGTACAATTTTGAAAAAAATAACCAAATGAAAGCAAATAGATTTACGCAATAAACATTTTTATCGTAGCTTCTCGGTTTCTGTTGTTCCTATAGAATTATTTAAACACAAACACAAATTTAAATGACAGTTTTCGGTGACGCTAGACGTCGCGTCAGATGTTGGTGTTAATTTTAAAAACGTAGGGGTCCTCTCTATTGAAAGTTCTCTATTTTACTTATTCCATTATACATTTTTACAAACCAAACTTTAAAGAAAAGGTTATTAATTATATTTTACATTGATGAAAAACGAAAGACAAATTAAGATACGAAGAAAAAGTTATCGCTAACATGTTCCATATAAATTGCCATTTTTTTGCATGTAGACACGTAACATAAATCGTTTGGCGGAGAGTTTCTAAATCCAAAAGTTTTAACTTATAATGCATGAAATCTTGTAATTTTCCCCGCATATTCACTTTTTGTGCTTATCCTCACGATGACATGCGCGAAATTGGCGTTAATCGGCAAACTAACCAGAAATAGCCAACCAAGCAAAGAAACGGAACGTGTAGAGATTTAAAGAAAACGTTGAAAACATGGGGTCTGTGTATTTATGTTGATGTATTACTTTTTAGTGCCTCGTGTTTTTGAAATTCGAAGTATATCACAAAAATGCGTTTTCAAAATAGAATTAGAATTTGGATTTATTCTTGATTTTTTCTATATTTAGAGCAAAAATTTGTTATTTTGCTGTGTCTAGCGAAAATGTTACACACACACAAATGGCGTTTTCGGAAAAATGAGACATTAATTCAATACTAAATGAAAAGATGTTTCTTAAAACTTATTTCTCTCTAAATAAGATATGTAAATGCGTTTTTCATATATTTTATGCTGTTTTTATATTAAGAGAAATTGTTAAATATTGAATAAAATATCGCTAAAATGCTTTGTCTAGCAAAAATGTCACAGACGCCGTTTTTTTAGCTTGCTAATCGCGTCGTAAAAATGTTAACATTTTAGCGTTATATTATGCGTAAATGCCAAAAACTTAATCGCGCATTTTTTAAAACTTATATACTTATATACTGATGCATTAGCATAGTCTTGTAGGACACTGTCCTATATAAAGTAATATAAAATAGGTCACTGGCCAGAATTAATTCGAGAAATCTGAATATTCAGTGACCTTTACCCCTGTTTTCAGGAATATTCAAGAAAAATATCACAGGAGCTTGAAATTCAATCCTTATTCACTCCTATAGCCCCTAAACCGAAAGCTCATAATGTCATTACGTAATGATGACATTTAAGTTTTTCGTTATGAGGCATCATCTTGTCCTACCAAGGGTTGCTATTGTCTAATCTAACCCTTGACCTCACAGCTTTGATTTTCTCCAATTGAATACGCAATAAGCCGAAAATAGTAACAATTAATATGATCAATCACAAAGCGGTGCAAAAAATCGATAAACAACAGGCCTCCAGATAAGACGGCGTGATTATTTTACATTCAATTTCCTTCATTAACAACTAAAACGTACGTTTAATGTGCTTAAAAGAACTGTCACATTAAGATCGTTATTTTTAGCACCCATAACATAATTTTGGATTTAATTATAGAAGAAAAGTAAATTATTTTACGACCAAAATCTTTGCTTATCTAGACGTATGGAGACTTAGCAGGCGGTGCACATTAGATGCCGATAAACTGCTACATTTAATCTGATTGGCAGGAAGGGATTATCGAAAAAATCCTTCCTGGCGTTTTCATTGGTCAATTAGTCTGCGCTAATAATAAATTTTGAGGGTCGTGAGGCGAAGGGTTTGTCGAAAGGTAGATACGACGAAACCTTCGCTCGTGAAGATGATGAGGCATATACATGTAATGTAAGGACCAAACTTCAAGCTCCTGTGTATATATACAGCCACATGACATACCCACTCTCCACCCAGTGACGTTGCCGCTTAAATCGATGTTTTTCCAGATGCTTTGCAAAAAAATATTGTCCAAAAACTATAGAAGCTGAAATTTTTAAAAAAGTACCAAATGAAAGCAAATTGATTTACGCAATAAACATTTTTATTGTAGCTTCTCGGTTTCTGTTGTTTTCGTAAAGTAGTAATTTAAACGCAAACACAAATTAAAATGACATTTTTCAGTGACTTTAACATTAGCGTCTACGGGAATAGAGATGTTTTAAATTTACATTCACTTTTAAATGCGTTCTACTTGAGAACCAAAAGTGTAATTATTTTAATCATTTATTGTATGTTGCTGCTCTCTATTTGCTCTTTATCCCTGTAAGTTTTATAAAATTTAACCCATTAAGTTTGTCATGGTATTTTTTACAAAATTCTAGAAAGGTCTTGTTTCAAGCGGCGACGTCGCAAAGTGGCAAAGAACTACATGTCCCGAGACTAAACATCATATTGCTAGGTATTAGTAATAGTCAACTCATTGGAAGCCATACGATGAAAAGGGTGTGTCTGAAACTCAAACGTGACGTGCTCGAATCTCAAATAAATTAAATTCTTTGTTGTTTTCATTCATTTGTGTCTACATGTTTGTTAGTGCCAACACTAACTCTTGGCGATATTTTGGTCATTATCGCATATACGCAAAAAGCCTCGTGAAAATGTGGATGCTGACATACATGTATCAAGCGGTGATAGAGGTCTCAATTTTACAGCTATTTATCATCTACATTCATACTTTACTCTGACGAGCCTGTACCATTACACATACTTTCCTGAGTCGCGAGTCCTAGTTGCCAGACAATGCGATAAGTACCAAACGCTTACGTATTGGTTAATTTTAATATAAAACATGCAAAGGTGTGTGCAGCGAAGATATCCTTAAGACCTATAATCACCCTGTCTGTCCGTCCGTCTGTCCATTGAAGTATACTGCAAAGAGAATAGATTTATGTAGTTAATGCGCATCGACCGACCAATCGCATTTACTACTGAAAATAATTGTGCTTACCTGGGTTATACCCTACTTTTCGTAATTCTACTCGGGAACATGTATTGATAAAACCTTTAAAAACTTAAATATATATAAACCAAAACAAACTTTTCATCTGATCATTTTACAACTGGGCATGTGTGCTTAGAAATATTAACGCAAGGAAGATCGCCTCTCTTATCTGTGAAAATCTCATTCTTTGACGTGTTTAAACAACTTTTGACGTTACACAAATTAACACCAACATCTGACGCGACGTCTTAACGTTAGCGTTTACGGGAATAGTGATATTTTAAAATTTAAATTCACTTTTAAATGTGTTCTACTTGAGAACCAAAAGTGTAATTATTTTAATCATTTATTGCATATTGATACTCTCTATTTGCTCTTCATCCCTGTAAGTTTTATAAAATTTAACCCATTAAGTTTAATTCTAGAAAGGTCATGTTTCAAGCGGCGACGTCGCAAAGTAGCAAACAACTGCATGTCCCGAGACTGTACATCATATTGCTAGGTATTAGTAACAGTCAACTCATTGGAAGCCATACGATGAAAAGGGTGTGTCTGAAACTCAAATGTGACGTGCTCGAATATCAAATAAAGGACCTTGGATAGTTTCCTATTCAAGCTGCCCAAATTTTGACAGCCTGTGGCTAGGATAATGCATAACTGACACCTATAGTTTTGTGCTTAAATCAAACCCTTACATTTAGTGCACCTAGCAAAATGAAAAATATTTTGAAAATATTGCATAATTATGCAAAGACTCTAGGGTTAAAGGGGTGGGGGTATTTTTTGTGACCAAATTTTATTTCACAGAAAGTCAAAGTTTCGTCGAGTATTGACCTAAATACATGTAAATATTATGTTTGCGGCATAAAACTTGAGAAGAAAGTGATGTATTTGCATAAAATTCGGGTTGAGAAGATTTCATTGTTTCATCTAAAGAAGTGTGCTGTCCATTACTTTTGACTATTACCTGTAATGTTCAAAGTCATCCAGTTTGACTTGTGCACTGAGGTGTATCATATCTGCATACTGTATAAATCATAATCTAGACAAACACTGTTTTTGAGCGTAAAATCGTTAATATGTTCTTACACATCAGATTTAACCTATAATTTGGTGCTTAAAAGAACCGTCTCATTGAGACGGGTCTTTTGAGTACCCAAAACATATGTTTTGGTTGAGAAATGAGACAATAAATTACTTTGTAAGCACACATAACTAAAGCCCTGATACATGCCATTGCAATTGGTATTTACCTACAGGTTTGTACAAAATAAGTTTCTAATAAGTTTTATAATAAAGTGTTTTTGAGCATTTCGACAACGTTCCTCCCCGTGACCAATCATGCCGTTTTTATATGATGTGTGAAATGTAAAGCTACAACTGTATGCAAAAGGATTAGTTTGGTCACGGGGGGGAAAGCAACTCAATAAAACGTTTTCTATTTTCTATATATTGAATAGCAAAAACAGAGTTTTCAACCCATATTTTTCAATTGGTACTTGTCCAATGAGAAAACTGCTTTCGTGGATAAGTCGAGGTTTGACCCTACTATCTTTTTCGTAGAAAAAATATCGTTTTCTTATAAACTTTTCTCTGGTCAGCCTTATGGGTAATTCTTCATTAAGACTGTCCGAGGTCCTTAATTTCTTTGTTGTTTTCATTCATTTGTGTCTACATGTTTGTTTGGGCCAACACTAACTCTTGGCGATATTTTGGTCAGCATCGCATATACGCAAAAGCCTCGTGAAAATGTGGATGCTGACATATCAAGCGGTGATAGAGGTCTCAATTCTACAGCTATTTATCATCTACATTCATACTTTACTCTGACGAGCCTGTACCATTACACAGACTTTCTCGAGTCGCGAGTACGTATTGGCTAATTTTAATATAAAACATGCAAAGGTGTGTGCATCGAAGATATCCTTAAGACATAAAATCACCCTGTCTGTCCGTCCATCTGTCCATTGAAGTCTACTGAAACGAGAATAAATTTATGTAGTTAATACGCACCGACCGACCAATCGCATTTACTACTGAAAATAATTGTGTTTACCTGGGTTATACCCTACTTTTCGTAATTCTACTCGGGAACATGTATTAATAAAACCATTTAAAACTTAAATAAATATAAATCAAAACAAACTTTGCATCTGACCATTTTACATTTGGGCATATGTGCTTAGAAATATTAACGCAAGGAAGATCGCCTCTCATATCTGTGAAAATCGCATTGTTTGACGTGTTTAAACAACTTTTGACGTTACACAAATTAACACCAACATCTGACGCGACGTCCATGTAATAGCTAAAGGATTTCTATTGTTGTGATATTAATACAAGGTCATAAAGATCTCACATTTCGACAGATTAACTTTTTGCGAAATTAAGGGGTACCAGAATCCGACATGAACTAGTCTATCGAGCGACAAGTAAATATGGCATAATGAGAATACTGTCTTGTTTCTTTTTTTATAATCCATAGGCTATTGCATGACTTTCCCCAATTTTCGATTCTCTACCTAAGTATTTTTTTTTCTTTTTAAATCACTGGCGGTTGAACATTAGATCGTTTGGTCAGCGTGTTAATAAATAAAAAAATTCTGTGCCTTTTTTTGGTGCAGCATATACCGATAAACAATAATTTTATCATGACTAATTTAACAGTACTTTATCAGTCTTGCATTTGCTGGTAGAATATTACCTTGAATTCGTATTTTCCATAAATCTGTAGCCCTTAACACATAGCAGAGTCTCAAAGCCTTTAAGTCGTGAAATGTTCTTGATTTATTAAAAATATGTGGATGAGCTCTAAAAATAGGAGAAATATGATTAGATGGGGCAAAAATAAATTACTATAGCATTGGCTTTTGAAAAAAATAGTGCTTTGCTTGATTAAGTATGTTCCTTGTGAGATCAATTCTTCCAATATGGGAGCGCAGAATGCTTGACTCGAGACCGAGGGGCCGCAGGTTCGAGCCTCACCGGCGTCACTGCGTTGTGGTTCTTGAGCAAGAACATTAATCCTAGCTTAGTACTGGTTCGACCCAGGAAGACCCGTCCCTATGACGTCGCGTCAGATGTTGGTGTTAATTTGTGTAAGGTCAAAAGTTGTTTAAACACGTCAAACAATGAGATTTTCACAGATAAGAGAGGCGATCTTCCTTGCGTTAATATTTCTAAGCACACTTGCCCAGTTGTAAAATGATCAGATGAAAAGTTTGTTTTGGTTTATATATATTTAAGTTTTTAAAGGTTTTATTAATACATGTTCCCGAGTAGAATTACGAAAAGTAGGGTATACCCAAGTAAGCACAGTTATTTTCAGTAGTAAATGCGATTGGTCGGTCGGTGCTTATTAACTCGTTGCAGTAGACTTCAATGGACAGACGGACGGACAGACAGGGTGATTATAGGTCTTAAGGATACTCTTCGCTGCACACACCTTAGCATGTTTTATATTACAATTAGCCAATACGTAAGCGTTTGGTACTTATCGCATTATCGGGCAACTAGGACTCGCGACTTGGGAAAGTCTGTGTAATGGTACAGGCTCGTCAGAGTAAAGTATGGATGTAGATGATAAATAGCTGTAGAATTTAGACCTCTATCATCGCTTGATATGTCAGCATCCACATTTTCACGAGGCTTTTGCGTATATGTGATAATGACCAAAATATTGCCAAGAGTTAGTGTTGGCCCAAACAAACATGTAGACACAAATGAATGAAAACAACAAAGAAATTTATTTATTTGAGATTCGAGCACGTCACGTTTGAGTTTCAGACACACCCTTTTCATCGTATGGCTTCCAATGAGTTGACTATTACTAATACCTAGCAATATGATGTACAGTCTCGGGACATGTAGTTCTTTGCCACTTTGCGACGTCGCCGCTTGAAACAAGACTTTTCTAGAATTTTGTAAAAAATACCATGACAAACTTAATGGGTTAAATTTTTATAAAACTTACAGGGATGAAAAGCAAAAAGAGAGCAGCAATATACAATAAATGATTAAAATAATCACACTTTTGGTTCTCAAGTAGAACGTATT
>CAXHUL010000112.1:15671-55000 GCA_964019695.1 Loripinus fragilis
AAGTATCAAATGTACAGTTAAGCAAAAAATTTAGTTATTTTCCTACATCACTATCAGAGAATAAGCTAGGGGGCGACTAGGGCATCGCCCTAGGGGCCGAAATTTGCTCGAAATGGGACCCAGGAAAAAGTGGGAGTCTCCCTTAAAAAAATATTTTTTTTAGGGAGACTCATTTTCATTCTGTCCCCTCACAAATACAAGGCGTGGTGATAATCTACTATCAATGCATTGTATTTCTCCCATTTAATGGCAGCTTGAACCCTGACTATGACCAGGATAAACAGGTGCTTTGGACCCTTTGAGTACCTACAACAAGTTTTGGTGGAGCAAAGGTCCATCATGCACATACTTTCCCTTGTAACTTCTTGAATCAATGGAAGGAGGATATGACCATAGAAATTATTTCATGATGTACGGGACTGGTCTAAGATCAAACTAGCAATCCCGGGATCTGCAGTCGGATTCGCTGCTGACTGCACTACAGGGCCCCGGTGTCAGTGCATATGCCTAACAGTATTCCAGGTTTAGATAATCAAAATTTTTGAGCGTAAAATTGTAAATATTTTCTTGCCTATCAGTTTGAACATATGTTTTGGGTACTCAAAAAAAACGTCTCAATGAGGCTGTTGTCAGTTACAAGCGAAAGTATGTGCATGAAGTACTGACTAACTGCTTAGTCAAGCTTGCCTAGGAAAACAAGTGTGGGTAGGTGAACTGACCATCCCCACATGATCATAACTGTTAACTTGGACGTTAAGAACCAAACCAAACAAAAAATGACGCTCATCAAATGTATTGCTGACAATGGTGAAGTCCTCTGTATACTTGATTCGCCATCTTCTGCAGGTCCAGCAGGCTGCTATCCTCTGAAATTTCTCATTCAAAGCAAATAAGCAGAGAACTGTAGTAAATATCCTTAACAGTTGCCTGGGAACAGAGATTCTGACATTATAAAGTATGTATATAAACTAAAAGTGACTATATTCTTTTAATATTTAGACTTCAATATGCACAGGAAATTAGGCTATATAATAAATGTGAACAGGTAGAGGAAAGATTTGTATTAATATATATACTATAAATTTATAGTACATCTATTAATGCATAGAACAATCGTTCTATAAATTTATAGATATCACAGAAAGATCGTCCCTAAATTGGTTTTAAATGAAAACCTCATTCTGATTGTGCGTTCACAAATGTGTTAAGGGTTAACGGTACATTATTGTGCCGTTTAATCTGGCACAGGATGTGTAAAATGCGAAAGAGGCTGCATGTCAAAAAGCATGATTGCTAGTTTTCCTTGTTTACTGTGTCTTTTCTACTGACATAGCTAATAAAAAGCGGAAATGTGTTGATATTCTGGAACAGAGCCTTTCTCAAACTTGTTTATGCGCCATCTTTAAATTCGTAGACTGGTTCGCAATTAATTAGATGCTGCGGCTGACCCCAAATAAGTACGGTTTTCCAGAAAAGAGGTTTTTTCTCCTGCCAACTAACTGCTAATGTAATATGGTTGTGTAAAATGACATATGCCCCTTCTGGACATGAGTTGTCCAATTAAATATGTACATCTAACTGATTTTAAATGAGAACTATAAAAACTTAAAACGGATCCGGATTTATGCCAGCCATTTTATCTGGAGCCCACTTCAAGATTACTGGGGTCGTGTCACACGTGGCCATAAATTAATTTTACCTGTTCAATGCGATTCTCGCAGGGGCTAAGTAACATTATTTCAGAGCTTATTGATTATTTAACAGCAAGCCAGACAGTTAAGTCACAGTATTGTCCATGCTCGCATGTGCAACCTCAGACTGTACTTGATCTTATCCTTTAACTTTGGCAAAATAATTGTGCCGACAACTTAATTTTACATTAGAACTTCTTCAGCTCAAAAACTATTTTTTGACCATGATATATGATCAAGATAGGGTAGTTCGAGCCACAGAGAGTTAACAATTGCACCAGATCCGGATGCTTTATAAGTATAATATTTTTGACCTCGTAGTTTTACTACGGTCAGTATTTTTATTTTTGCGATGACCAGTCATGTTAACCACTGGACCAGTCTAGATCCAGCCTCATCACGTGATCAAGCAAATTGAAAATGGAAGACGTAAGTGTGGAAGCTGATAAAAACTTAAAAAGTAATAGAATGTTCACAAGTTTGGGCAAAAATAAAGGCTTGTAGCCTGCATTGGTGGTGACAATTAATGTAGATTGTGTTTTCTCAAAAAATAGGCATTTCTAATAAAATTAGTATGTACATTATGAATTCTTACCTTATTGATGTTCATTCTTCCAAATATCGCGTTGCGGTTTTCAACATGCACGATTTTCACGCAATTTTACCTGGTGATTCTATAAATATATAGAACGATTTTTCTATGCATTTATAGATGTACTATAAATCTATAGTATATCTTTAAATAAAAATCTTTGCTCTATCTGGTGAATAGATCCATCTATCAGGTAGAGGAAAGATTTTATTTATAGATATACTATAAATCTTTAAATAAAAATCTTTGCTCTATCTGGTGAATAGATCCATCTATCAGGTAGAGGAAAGATTTTATTTATAGATATACTATAAATTTATAGTACATCTATAAATGCATAGAAAAATCGATCTATATATTTATAGAATCACCAGGTAAAATTGCGTGAAAATCGTGCATGTCGAAAACCGCAACGCGATATTTGGAAGAATGAACATCGATAAGGTAAGATTTTATAATGTACATAATAATTTTATTTGAAATGCCTATTTTTTGAGAAAACATTAATTGTCACCATCAATGCAGGCTACAAGCCCTTAATTTTGCCCAAACTTGCCTAGTTATGTGAACATTCTATTACTTTTTAAGTTTTTATCAGCTTCCACACTTACGTCTTCCATTTTGAATTTGCTTGATCACATGATGAGGCTGGATCTAGACTGGTTCAGTGGTTAACATGATTCGTCGTCGCAAAAATGAAAATACTGACCTAGTAAAACTACGAGGTCAAAAATATTATCCTTATCAGTGACCTATATAAGAGTGACTAGACACTCCATTTTTCAGCCACATAGGTATGTCGGGGCTGATATCACGTGACTTATACCTGGCGCGCCTTTCATCATATACACACAAAATGGCGACGCAGCTTGAAAAACCGCTGCATTTATAGGTACATTGAAGAGCGTTGTTACTGACTTCAACACTCGCAATAAATTGTTAACTCAGAAACTTCTTAAACAGGGCTATCGGTATCATAAACTTCGCAAAACATTTTCAAAATTTTATAGACGATACTTTGATTTGATTTCTAAATTCCAAGTTGGACTTAAATCTCTCTTGCGCCAAGGACTTTCGGAACCTGATTTCTATGGTGACTTGGTGTATAAGTTGAAGAAGATAGTTGGCTCTAATAATTTTTCAGCGCAGTTCATTAAAATAATTTCCCATTATAAAAAGATTGGCTATAACATTAATGTATTGCAACAGACTGCATGCTTGGTAGTCAACCCAATCACAGTTGGCAACTTTGCTTTCCTCTTTAATTGCACGCCGGTGGGTCGGACTTCAGACTCTATGATGATTCCGACTTAAAGACTTATCTATTGATGAGATGGTAGGGGCCTGATGCTTTGGCTGTTTGTCGGGCCCACCGGGGTTTACCTGTTGGATTTCTTTTGCTCCGGTATTCAGTTTAATTTACTGTTGAGTCCTTATCCTTGCTTTATCTCCTTGTTATATCTTGATTTATATGTTTTAGGAGATGATGCATTGATAAGTTAGGGGTCTTTCATGCAAACCAAATATCTATGTGTCTTGATCCACATCTGAATTAAGGGTGAGGTTGGCGCCGTTAAACCGGTTTAAGCCCTCCAGTAAAATATTTTACTGACCGTTCCAAGGCGGTACTTCTTTTGTGGATCTTTTTTGTTTTTGTTCTGTCTTGTGTTTGCTATGTTTTGTGCGCGTCTGTTTATATGTGCTTCGTGGTCACCTGCTGGGAAAGGGCTGACCTCTTGGCTCTCGTTTGTGGTGTCTTCTGTGAGTTTGTCACTTTCCCATTGGTATCCTGGGTCAGGTGTGGTACTTGATTGTATCGATTCCTGATCTTTGCAACCTTACTTACTTCGTAATAAATATCGCTCATTGCTACATTTTGTTTATAGCAATTGAAAAAAGATATATGAAATATTTATAAATGATATGTTTCTGCAATGTTATGACTAATCCTATGGAGTTATGACCGTGTAAACATCGGCTGATTTTATGAATTTTGCTGAATTCGTCAAAAATGGCTTCAAAAATACCTGTTTCACTGCGACGAATAAAGCTTTAAACACAGCTATGTCTGTGTCTCTATTTATCAGTTTTCATAAGCTAAGATGCCTTATAATTCATAATTCATCGTAATCATACTATTTTGGTGTTTGTAAGGTGTTAAAAGTTTTGGTAAACAATAGAGAAATTACGCTGTGTATTGCAAAACCTTGATAAAGGCAAATCGAGTAGATAAATGATATCGATTCCCCCTCATTTACCTGTGTAAGAAGCACGACAGAGCAATTTGAGGTGAGTATTTGGTATTTCCTTGGAGTTTCCAGTCACTCTTATATAGGTCACTGTCCTTATAAAGCATGCGGATCAGGTGCAATTATTAACTCTCTGTGGCTCAAACTACCCTATCTTGAACAAATTTCATGGTCAAAAATGTTTTTGAGCTGAAGAATTTCTAATATAAAAGTAAGTGGTTGGCACAACCATTTTGCCAAAAGCCCTTTCAGAATGTTAAAGAATAAGATCAAGTACAGTCTGAGGTTGCACATGCGAGCATGGACAATATTGTGACTTAACTGTCTCGCTTGCTGTTAAATAATCAATAAGCTCTGAAATAGTGTTACTTAGCCCGTGCGAGTCTCACATTGAACAAGTATAATTAATATTTGGCCATGTGCAACACGATCCGAGTAATCTTGAAGTGGGCTCCAGATAAATTGGATGGCATAAATGCAGATTCGTTTTATGTTTTAGTAGTTCTCATTTAAAACAGCGCCCTAGATAAGCTTTTGGGTCAATTGGGTACTTACGCAACCTGGTTATCCTCAATTGCGTACTTGCAAAAACAATTGCGTATTTTCATATTTTTTTTACCCCACGTTTTTTTTCTGTGATTACACCTTTCCTTATTGCATGAAGCCATCGGAAATGTGCTTGCATATTTATTCACTCCCATCGTCTGCCTTTCTAAAGCATCAAACTCGCGGATTTTATTGTTCCTGAGGCAAAGCGTGATTACTTCTCATCACTTTCACTTTGTTTTCCGCGAAATACTTGACTGGTCACCGATATTTTCATAAAAATGGAGTATATTGCGCGCTCGCTAGTAAAAATAAAATCAATACCCTACTGGCATTTGTTTATTAGCCGAATGGAAAAGAAATGGACCAAATGGTACGCAATGACATCGCATGTAATTGCATATCGATCGTTAGAATTGCTTTTCGGTACGCACACATTTCATTTCAATTGCTTTTTGGATGATTTTTATTGCGTATTTACGCAAATACGCTGCTTATCTAGGGTGCTGTTAAAAGCAGTTAAATGTGCATATTTAATTGGATCACTCATGTCCAAAAGGGGCATATGTCGATATCAATCATTTTACACAACAATATTAAATTGGCAGTTAGTTGGCAGGAGAAAAAAAACTCTTTTCTGGAAGACTGTCTTTATATGAGGTCAGCCACAGTATCTACATGTAATTAATTGTAAACCAGTCTATGAATTTAAAGATGGCGCACAAACAAGTTTGAGAAAGGCCCTGTCCCAGAATACCAACAAATTTCCGCTTTTTATTAGCTATTTCAGTAAAAAAAGACAGTAAAACAGGAGAACTAGCAATCATGCTTTTTGGAATGCAGCCTCTTTCGCATTTTACACATCCTGGGCCAGAATAAACGGCGCAACAGTGTTTCTTTAACCCTAAACACATTTGTGAACGCACAATCGGAATGCGGTTTTCCTTTAAAACCAATTTAGGGTATATCTATGAGTTTATAGAACAATTTTTCTATGCATTAATAGATGTACTATAAATTTATACGTGCAAAGCAAAGCGGGGCCGAAGGCCCCGCGTGCGAAGCACGCCTATAGATAACACATGTAATGTACAAACTAACCAAGGCTAACGAACTTGAAAAAACTGTCCAAAAAATGGCGCCTCCGAACTTTACTTCGCCCCGCACCAAAGCCGAATTCGTCATCGGCAAAATTAAGCTGGAAACCAGTTCACAAAATGTCAACATCCGTAAACAAGTTCTCAACGTTTCGAGAGTGTTTTGTAATTCGTTCATTACTAGTTAAAATTCCATAGAATATTTTTCTTACTACAATAAATGCAATGCGAAGACGAATGAAAGCCGAAATTTAATGGCACCGTGCATCAAAATAGAAAGAAAAATATAAAAATAAATCAAACTGGAAGCGTTCAGCCATTTATCTCTTCTCGTTGGTTTTGAGATTCAATTCAAATGCTTATCCTGTTTTCAAATGTGTCCAAACGATTTCCATTGCCTTACAATCGTTGTCAAGTATTGAACTAGCAGAAAGAAAGCGTTTTCCATCGTTTGGAAGGAAAATATTTTGTTGTTTAAAGTGACGTCATATTTAGATGCCCACAACTCCCCAGCAGTGGCGTAAATATCACGTTGTGTATTCCCGCCGTTGCTCTGCGCACCCGTTAAAGCCCATGCGCGGATCCAGGTCAATCCGACAACAAAAACAAACACTGACAACGCTTTTTTGTGTGTGTTTTTTTAGTCCTCAGCTTATTTTACAGAAGTCAAATAGTTAATTCCAAAGAAAACTATCATTTTTAAGGTTCCAGAGAGGGTCCAAGGGGGACCAATTTTTTCCAGGGGGGGGGGGGGGTCCAATTGCTTATTCCCTGTTGAAACCCATATAACTTGTGATTTTCCAGGGGGGTCCGGACTCCCTGTCCCCCCTCTGAATCCGCACTTGAAGCCACAACACAAAAAGGCATTGCACAATACGCTCAACAGATATCCGAACACAAAGACCACAGACATGACACAAAACACAATAAAAGTAAAAGAACCAGCTATCTTCTTCAGAGAAAATAATGCAGAACCAGAAAAAGGATGCATGAAAATTTATCAGAAATGCAGGGTCAAACGCAAAGGGGTAAAGAAACATTGAACAAGCAACAACAGAATCCCTTTCTTAGAATGGACTTCAGCTTCAGCCAATTGGTAGGATTATTGAATGACCAAAATTTTGCCAAGATTTGTTGTTGTTTAAACATAATGATGAACACCAGATTCCAGATAAATAATTACACACATGACCCAAAAATAGTAAGTGAGTATGATCAGGAAATACCACAATCACAAACTGCAGACAACCCCAAGGCACCACTAGGAAGAGGCACTCAACCATCACTAGAAACCAGGGAGACAAATTAAGCAAAGCAATCAGCCTGGGCCGCCACAACCAATGGGAAGCACATTAAGCATCAGATAAACAACAACAGAACCACCACCATAAGCCATTGGGGGCATTATACTGGTACTAAATATTCGCTTCGCTGGAGATTCTTTTTTTGTTAAAACACAAAATTATTTAGCTTGCAATGAGGCCTCCTAACTATTACAGTGTTTCATCACAAAGAAACAATCAAATCAAATTAACACACTACGATGAAACAAAGAAAAGGGCTCATGAATCACAGATCTTTAGTTAGAGCTAAAGGGAACCTCAAGTTGAGCTACAGTGGGTCCAGCCAAACTCGACACCTTACAAACTCAGCCCCTAGCAAAATCAGCCCCTAACAAACTCAGCCCCTAAAAAGAAGAACTACCAACTTGGCCCCTACAAACTCGACCCCAGCCGAAATAATGTTTCATTCGTTTCAGGAGCCTGTATAGATTCAATGTATATGTGCTTAGCCCAAAGTATGGCCTGTCTATTTTTCAGTAGACCTATTGACAACAAACTCAATTCCAAATAACCAGCATCATCATGGTTTTAGATATCAGAGTCCACATCCTTGGTCAGGTGTGGTACACAATTGTATCATTTCCTGATCTTTGTCACCTTACTTACTTTCAAATATATCAGTTATATCAGAAAATGTTTTTGATCAACATATTTTTGCATGCTGGATAACTTTATGTTGTTGTTTTTTTTTATGTCAGAGACGCTCATCTATGCAGGAGTTATTCTCTTCACAATGAAACCCTGCAAACGGATAGCTCTGATGAGACTGGCGGTTGCATCCATTCCATGACTAGCTGTTCAAAAATAGTAAGCAGTGATTCATTTACAATTTTGGGCTTATGAGTCCTGGGACTCGCTGTTTCCAATATCAATGAGTCCCAGCTGCAAACTTATGAGTCCAAAACACTATTTTTAATGCAAAGTCTGCAATACTATTGCATCCCGGGACTCGCCGGGACTCGCAGAAATAAAAACTTAAGCGCAAAAGATGCAGAATGCGCAGGTAACAAAATCACTGAGTAAGTGAGTATGATCAGGAAATACCACAATCACAAACAGCAGACAACCCCATGGCATCCCAAGGAAGAGCCACTCAACCATCGAGAGACATCAGGAAGACAAATTAAGCAAAGCAACCAGCTCTCTCTTCCCCATCAAGATGATTGCAACACTAGTATGGACATAAAGTAACGTACAACAAAACATAGAACAATTACAGACTCCCACAATGGGAGTAACAATAAACAAAAAGTCAACAACAACAGAACCACCGCCTTAGAACGGACAGCAGCCTAAGCCAAAGGGGGGCTTAAATGCATTTTACTGGTAACAAATCTTCGCCATAGATTCTGCTGTTGTTGAAGTACAAGAAATGTTCAGCTAGCATGGGGACCTTCTAACTATTGCAATGTAGCATCATGGAGAAACACTCTAATCAAATTAACACACCATGATGAAACAAAGAAAAAGGCTCATGACTCACAGATAGTCAGAGCTAAAGAAAACCTCAAAATGAGCCACGGTGGGTCCAGCTACAGATAAGCATCAGGCACCAACCCACTGATTAAAGCTTTACATCAGAGCTGTCATAGAGTCTGAGGCTTGACCCACGGTCATGCAAATAAAGAGGAAACCATAGCTATAAACCGTGATTGGGTTTAAACCAGGCATGCAGACTGTCGCATGACATTTTGAATTATTGCAAACAGTGCACAGCCCAAGTTGAGAAGCCTGATTATATAGCGTTTCATTAGGGTCTACCAATTTATGATGATTAAACAGAAAGAGAATGTGACAAAAGTCGTCGGACTGGTGGTCTAATATTTTACAAATAAACGTGTGCCAATATCAAAGGCTCTAAACACACTCATCAAATGTATTGCTGACACTGGTGAAGTCCTGTATCCTTGTGTTTTGCCATCTCTGGCAGGTCCAGGGGGCTGCCATCCTCTGAACTTTCTCATTCAAAGCAGATAAGCAGAGAACTGTTGTGAATATCTTTAATAATCGTCTGCGAACAGAGTCTGCTCTACTTCTACTTTAGTACTGCCCAGGGCGTTCGCATCATAGGCAAGGGGCATCAAAAAGAGGTTAAAACATTGTATTTTACAATTAAAACACCATGGGCTGTACTATCTAGAAAGTGTAGCTCTGGAACCTCATTAACCAGGTATTGGACCACTCAACCATGGTATATAAATCCTGTTGGAGCTGCTCCTCATCAGAGATACTATTGATGGTCTTGTAAAGAAGGCAGTCATCCTCAAAGAGCTTAAGGACGTTATAACCTGATATATTTACATACACTAATTATGAGGATCTTGATGGGGTATAACGATAAGAGAATAATGGCATTATTTCATAATGAATAGTGAATAATGAGCCAATAATTTAATGAATTGTGAATAATGAGGGCCCGGAATGAGGGCCTAAAAATAATGAATAATCCTATTTTTTTTAATGAATTGAAGAAAAAATTAATGAATAGTGAATAATCAGATTTCTTTGCCACCTTTCTTACTTTTTATGAATAACTGGTCTTGTAGTATGGTCGATGCTTTTTTCTTTGATCTTTGCTGATGTTTAAATCAGACACCCTAGAATAACAACGAAGGAGGAGCTTAAAACCGTACTCTAACTTCCAATTTTAGTTAAACAGCGATGCAGGGGGTAACTATCAAAATAAACCGTAGGTAAATGTAATATAATTGACAGCTTAGGCCGGATGCAGGGAGGAGCGAATGTAAATTTCTTCAGGTGTCAGTAACACGTGTTTATTTGCGCCTGCGCCATACTACAAGCTAAATAAAGGATTCTTCCTAGGCTTTCTGTTTAAACCGCTTGGTGGGCTACGCCCACCTCGTGGTTTAAACAAGAAAGCCTCGGAAAAGAATCCTTTATCTATTACTTATTATAATAACCCGAAATTTTAAGGAGATGAATAATGGTCTAAATTTTTAATGAATAGTGAATACCAGAACCCTACCCCCATCCAGACCCTCAATTATATAATGTCAGGGGTTACAGGAAGGACTTGACTTGAAGATGCACAGTTAATTTGCTTGCTTTGCACGGTTTAGGTAGTGCCTAAGTTCATATTAGTATATCTATAGATTAAAATCTTTCCTCTACCGGTCTATTGTGGGATTGGTACTGGCTAGCTCAATTTTGAACATTTGTGTTTACTGTTTGTTTGCTTTGCACGGTTTAGCCATCGCATGCAAAAGTGAGAGGAGATGTCAATATTCATGATGGATTTCCCAGATCCTAGAAAATCTGTAAATATTGCATCATGCCCATGCCATTACCTTTGCATTTCTTATGAAATTCTTCAAATGTCCCTGGGTTTTGAGACGCTTCTTCAGGCTTTAGCTGTGTTTGCGGCTTTGGCTGTTCTTGGGTATACGAGGGACTAGGCACTGCAACAGGGGGTGGTGGGGTAGCAACCGCTGGGGATACCGGTGATGGAGGTTCTGGAGGAACGACAGGCGTTACGGCCGGCGGAGCTGGGGAGGATTTGCTATTTCCCATGTTTGAAATTTATCCGGCGTTCTGGGTGATGTGAAAGACGCAAGGCTTCCTGCTTCAGGAAAATATAAATGAACTTGTGTTGTCACATTGAGGTCGCCGCCATGTGCCATACAATGAGCATGCGCAGAATACACAACTTCCTGTAATGTGGTCTAAAAACACACGAATTATGTCACACAAAGTAAAAAGCATTAAGAAGCGTCAGATCGGTCTATCCCTTTATATGGACGGGTTTAGTGAAAGAGTAACAAAAATGGCCGCCAAAATAGGGTCTTCCAGAGAGAAGGCTCTCCTTACCTTGCATGTAGTGACAGAAATGCATTTTTTACTTCAGAAAAACCTAAAAAATATCATGCATGGTCGTGTCAAAATGTATGTGATGCGCTGACCTTTTTGTTGGACAACATTTTTATTCGATTTGGCACCAAGCTCTATAGACAAGTAGTTGGGATTCCTATGGGCACTAATTGTGCTCCCCTGGTTGCAGATTTATTCCTGTTTTGTTATGAAAGGGACTTTATGATGTCTCTTTCTGATGATAAGCAGGCTGATGTTATTGATGCGTTTAACACTACTTCCAGATATTTGGACGATATTTTAAATATTAATAATGTTTATTTTGAAAATATGATTAGTCAAATATACCCTTCAGAGCTCCAACTTAATAAAGCCAATGCCTCTGATACCGAAGCCGCATTTTTAGACTTGCATTTGTCAATTTCTAATGGTATTGTTTCTACCAAAATTTATGATAAACGTGACGACTTTGATTTTGAAATTGTCAATTTCCCATTTTTAGATGGTGATGTTCCTCGTTCTACATCCTATGGAGTCTATATCTCTCAACTCATTCGTTTTGCTAGAGCATCTAGCTATGTTACTGACTTCAACACTCGCAATAAATTGTTAACTCAGAAACTTCTTAAACAGGGCTATCGATATCATAAACTTCGCAAAACATTTTCAAAATTTTATAGACGATACTTTGATTTGATTTCTAAATTCCAAGTTGGACTTAAATCTCTCTTGCGCCAAGGACTTTCAGAACCTGATTTCTATGGTGACTTGGTGTATAAGTTGAAGAAGATTGTTGGCTCTAATAATTTTTCAGCGCAGTTCATTAAAATAATTTCCCATTATAAAAAGATTGGCTATAACATTAATGTATTGCAACAGACTGCATGCTTGGTAGTCAACCCAATCACAGTTGGCAACTTTGCTTTCCTCTTTAATTGCACGCCGGTGGGTCGGACTTCAGACTCTATGATGATTCCGACTTAAAGACTTATCTATTGATGAGATGGTTGGGGCCTGATGCTTTGGCTGTTTGTCGGGCCCACCGGGGTTTACCTGTTGGATTTCTTTTGCTCCGGTATTCAGTTTAATTTACTGTTGAGTCCTTATCCTTGCTTTATCTCCTTGTTATATCTTGATTTATATGTTTTAGGAGATGATGCATTGATAAGTTAGGGGTCTTTCATGCAAACCAAATATCTATGTGTCTTGATCCACATCTGAATTAAGGGTGAGGTTGGCGCCGTTAAACCGGTTTAAGCCCTCCAGTAAAATATTTTACTGACCGTTCCAAGGCGGTTCTTCTTTTGTGGATCTTTTATGTTTTTGTTCTGTCTTGTGTTTGCTATGTCTTTGTAAACCTGTCTTAAGCGGCCATACAAGAAGACCAAAAATTGGTTTTCCAGACAAATTATCGCTTAGTGAAGGTGTTAAGTATTGCAGAATGCTTTAAGGGTAGCATTCTGCAATACTTTTGACTTTCTATGTGTCTTGATCCACATCTGAATTAAGGGTGAGGTTAGCGCCGTTAAACCGGTTTAAGCCCTCCAGTAAAATATTTTACTGACCGTTCCAAGGCGGTACTTCTTTTGTGGATCTTTTTTGTTTTTGTTCTGTCTTGTGTTTGCTATGTTTTGTGCGCGTCTGTTTATATGTGCTTCGTGGTCACCTGCTGGGAAAGGGCTGACCTCTTGGCTCTCGTTTGTGGTGTCTTCTGTGAGTTTGTCACTTTCCCATTGGTATCCTGGGTCAGGTGTGGTACTTGATTGTATCGATTCCTGATCTTTGCAACCTTACTTACTCTGACTGGCAATGGCGCAGTGACCCGAAAGGGTAGTTTCCGTGGACCCATCCCTTTGGGCAGCTAGTCTGTTTTGGACTCCCATCCCATAAGGTAGACCTAAAAGGTTTGCCTGTTTCATTCAAGCTTGCAGTGGTTTTTATCCAGGCTCTCTGGTTTCCCCCACCACATAAACAGGCCACGACCGCCTTGTTGGGGTCGGGTCTGAAAGCCCCTGCCGAGCCGAGCCTGCCGACCCACACAGTTTATTTTTCAATTTCATCATCTGTGGAGATTTTTCAAAAATAAATATTATCGAAAATCATCACATAGACTAAAAGCAATAAATAGAACATTAATAATAATAGTTAACAGTTATAATTTGATTTTGACTGCCATTTCATTAAGGTTAATCAAAATGTCTATAAATAGACCCGGATGTGGCCTTTTGGAAAACGACGATTTTCGTGAAATTAACACATTTTAAGTAAGATTCCTTTAAACTTTTTCTTCAAATATCTTTTATTTTCAGAATGATTGCCAAACTCGCCTGTGGACCTCTTAAATTTCCAATAAAAATCAACTGAAACCTTGATTCACACGGCTGTGGTTTTCAGACCCCCTGCGAGCAACAAAATGGCAATAAAATCAAAGTTATTGCTATTTATCATTATAATTACTGTTCCACTTATCGATTTTAGTCTATGTGATGATATTAGATAAAAATTATTTATGAAAAATCTTCACCGAGGATGAATTTGAAAAAATAAACTATGAAGGTCGGCACTCGGCAGCTTGGCTCGGCAGGGGCTTTCAGACCCGACCCCTTGTTGGTATTGTGCTAGCATGCTGGTTGTTGTAAATAGTAAGCCCTTTTATCACATTTTTATAACCAGGCACTTTGCCTGTGGGGCGTGTCGTTAAATTACGCTTCCTGTCTTTGTGGCTTGAAGGGGTGCACCAATAAGTCAGCGACGGAACTATATGACATACATACATACATACATACATACATACATACATACATACATACATACATACATACATACATAGGCTGAAAACACGAAATTGGCTATTTTGGAGCAAATTTGAGACATTTGACAGACCAATTAACATAGAGCACAAGCAAATACCAAAAAGATATTTCAACATACGATGTGAATTATCGATCACGACACACAACATATTTAAAGGGTTTTTTTTTTGTATTTAGCTGTGCTGATATCTAATTCTTAAAAAAAAGGTCTCCCAAAGCCTTAAATTGGTACAAAATGTCATTTTTCCTCCATTTTAAGCCTATTTTGCCGACCATCTTTGTTACCATAGCATGTTAAAAGTCAAATAAATGCCAGTATTTCACACTTGGGTTAGTCTTCTAATAAACCAATGAGAAGAAATTGGTGAAAAGTGGCGATTTCTCTATCTTAAGACTATTTTGTCGGCCCTTTTTGTTACCATAGCAACCATTAAAATCTAAATAAATACCTGAATTTTACACTTGAGTTTTACTTCTTATAAACCAATCAGAAGAATTTGGTGAAAAGCAACTTATAGATTTTGGCTCCAGAGGGGGCCAAATTAGCCCCTTTATGCACATACCCCTTTAGAATATTGTTGCATGGTATAGTCATTCTTCATATAAAGATAAAGAAGCCCTACCTAACGTCGTTTATAATGGAATAGATTGTGTTACGTCCCTTGGTATAAAATCAAAGACTGCACTTTACTTCCTCAAATGGGTCCAGAACTTACAAAAACTGCACCACACATTGTCATTCAGGAAAATGGAGTTAAGAAACTGCTATTAGGACTAAACCCATCACAAAGCATGTGGACTAGACGAGATTTCACCTCGACATTTGAAAGAAATGGCACCATCCATTGCCCCAGATCTAACCTTCATCTTTCAGACCTCACAAAATCAAGGTCAAGTTCCAGAGCCAACATTAACCCCCATTGTTCAAAAAGTTGACAAGAGCAAGACTGCCAACTACAGACCAGTATCCTTGACATCAACCTGTTGTAAGATCATGGAGAATATAGTCCACAGCCACCTTATGAATTTCCTTGAAAGCAACAAGATACTGAGAAACTAACAGCATGGTTTCAGGAAAAAGCGATACTGTGAGACTCAACTGCTTCTTGCAGTGAATGATCTAGCCGCATGACTCGACAGACGCCGACAGATCGATGCCATATTGTTTGACTTCAGCAGGGCATTTGTTAAAGTTCCTCATCAATGCCTTGCTGCCAAGCTCCATCATTATGTAATAAGAAACAAGACCCTGTCATGGATGAAGAGCTTTCTCACTGATAGGAGCCAGCAAGTTGTCCTCCATGGAAATCATCCTTACCTGCCGCAGTCGCACGTTCCGTATTCCACAGGGTACAGCGCTCGGTCCTCTCCTGTTCTTGGTTTACATTAACCACCTGCCTTCCAAATTCTCCTCATCGGTACAACTATTCGTCGATGAATGTCTACTATATTAAAGATATTCAAGGCAACAAAGACGCAGTTGTTACAAGCAGACCTTGGGGTTGTCACGGGGTTGTCTGCAGTTTGTGATTGTGGTATTTCCTGATCATACTCATTTACTATTCTTGACCAACTACAATAATGGGAAAAGGACTGGCAAAAAAATTAAACCACGATAAATCTGAACACATCAGGATCACAAACAAGCACAGGATTATACAGACCTCATATATAATTCATGGCCAAAAGTTGAAAGAGACCTCACAAGCCAAGGCTTGGAGTCATTATCGGTGATAAGCTAATCTGGAACAGCCACATAGATATAGTGACAAAAAGGGCCAACCACACTACAGCGTTTCTACTTAGAAACCTACCCGCCTGCACTAAAGAAGAAGCCGATACAAAGTGCTACATCTCCCTAGTACGCCAACAATTAGAATATGCTGCTACTATATGGGACCCACACACCCAAAGAGACGGGTTGCCAGGTTTTGCTTCAATGACTACAGCCAAACTAGCAGTGGGAGGATCTGCAAACAAGGTGCCAACCTACTAAATCTATAATGATGTACAAGATCGGCAACGACCTCGTTGAATCCCAATAGACCAGTTGTTAACAACTATGGGGGTATCAACTAGAGGACACCAACAAAGATTCCAAATATCATTCTGCTCAATCAACGCGTATAAATGGTCCTTTTTTTCAACAGTGATCCTTCTCTGAAATGCCCTGCCAGCCAGCACCGTATCAGCACCATCACTGGACGACTTCCAAATCCATGTCTGTGCTGATATCTCGAGCCTGCAGCTGAAAACAGTGGCCAGTTCAAATGGCATCTCACTGGTAGGGGCTGACTAGTGGCCCGTTGTTCAAATTGTGTTTAGCTGGCGGGCCGGTATTGACTCGTTCAAATAGTGTTTAGCTGGTCAGTCTATAGTGGCCTTTCTGTGTTGCCTGCTAAGCATGGTCGACACATTGGGATCATGACTCCGGCCTCGTCGGTGTTGGCACACTTTTGATTTCCTATCAATAACTCTTGAAGGGATGCATCAATTTCATTTAAACTTTATAGAAAGGTCAAGCATCATTTAATACAGGTCAAGCTCGAAAAGTGGGGTAATCTGCAAAATTTTAACTGAGTTATTGCCCTTTTCTATTCAGATTTTGGCTAAATTGTGGTTTCTTATCAATAACTTCTGAAGGGATTCAACAATTTCATTCAAATTTTACAGAAGGGTAAAGCGTCATAAAATACAGGTCAAATTCGAATTAAGAGATCATTTGCAAACTTTTGACTGAGTTATGGCACTTTTTTACTTAGGCTAATGCAAAAGCTATATTGGCTTTCTTGTGGTATAAACTTCACATTTCTCCTAAACTTTAATATCTGACAACTTCTCACTATAGGTCATTATACCCAGTGCCTGTAGATAAGCGTGACAGTGGTCAAATTTTTACTCCACCCCTCTGATCCCTTAGGTGGGGTCAAAGGTAAAATATTAAAATTTCGCAATAACTCAATCAGTTGTCAATATTTGTTACTGAAATTTTGCATGCAGACAGAGGTACAATAAATATGAAACATATCAAATGTGATTTTCGATCGAAGGCCTGTGTCCCAGCCCCGGGGTGGACTTAGAGGGTTGGATCAAAAGGTCATAATTCAACTTTTTCAGTACACGGTCATTAAATTAAAGGGAATCACGCATGCAGCAGCATGGTAGCAAATGCTTTGCCTGCAGACCCCTACCCACCCCCACCCCCTGACCCTGTTATTAGGGTCAAAAGGTGAATATTCAACTTTTTCAGAACATTGTCATGTTTCATATCAAATTAAAGATAATCACGAATGCAACATCATGGTAGCAAATATTTTGCCTGCACACCCCCTCCCACCCCCACGACCCTAGGGGATGGGGTCAAAATTCAACTTTTTAAGAACATGCTCATGTATAAGTATTTTTTTCACATGTCCCCTCAGTGCTGCCGTATGTTGTATATCAAATTAAAGGGAATCACGAATGCAGCAACGTGTTAGAAACTATTTTGGCCGCACCCCCCCCCCAACCCTGGGGATGGAGTAAATAGCTTAAAATGCAACTTTTCAGAACATGGTCACGTTGCATATCAAATTAAAGGGAATCACGAAATGCAGCAACATGGTAGCAAATAGTTTGCCCGCAGACCCCCTCCCCCCTTGACACTAGGGGATGGGATCAATAGGTTCAAATTCAACTTTTTCAGAACATAGTCATGTTACATATCAAATTAAAGGGAATCACGAAATACAGCAACATGGTAACAAATATTTTGCCCGTGAACCCCACTACCACCCCCACCCGACCATGGGGATGGGGTCTATAGGTCAAAATTCAACTTTTTCAGAACATGGTCATCTTGCATATCAAATTAAAGGGAATCACTAAATGCAGCAACATAGTGGCAAATATTTTGCCCGCAGACCTCCCCCCACGACCCTGGGGGATGGGGTCAAAAGGGTAAAAAATTCAACTTTTTCAGAAGATTGTCATGTTGCATATCAAATTAAAGGTACTCACAAAAATTAGCAACATAGTGGCAAATATTTTGCCCGCAGACCTCCCCAAAAGACCCTATGGGATGGGGTCAAAAGGTCAAAATTCAACTTTTTCAGAAGAGAATCATGTTGCATATCAAAATAAAGGGAATCACGAATGCAGCAAATTGGTTGCAAATATTTTGTCTGCAGACACCCCCACACAGACACACTCATACAACCTAACCCTGGGGGTTGGGGTCAAAAGGTCAAAATTCAAATGTAAATATTTTGCCCGTAGACCTCCCCCAAAGACCCTATGGGATGGGGTCAAAAGGTCAAAATTCAACTTTTTCAGAAGATACTCATGTTGCATATCAAATTAAAGGGAATCACGAATGCAGCAACATGGTCGCAAATATTTTGTCTGCAGACACCCTCCCACACACACACACACACACATATACACCCAAACCCTGGGGGTTGGGGTCAAAAGGTCAAAATTCAATTTTTTCAGAACATGGTCATGTTGCATATCAAATTAAAGGATTCACAAAATGCAGCAACATAGTGGCAAATATTTGGCCCGCAGACCTTCCCCCACGACCCTAAGGAATGTGGTAAAAAGGTCAAAATTCAACTTTTTCATAAGTTGGTTATGTTGCATATCAAATTAAAAGGAATCACGAATGCAGCAACATGGTGGCAAATAGTTTGCCCGCAGACCCCCACTACCCCCTCCCTCCCCTGACACTGGGGATGGGGTCAATAGGTCAAAATTCAAGTTTTAGATGGCCTCCATGCGAACTGAACATTTCTTGTACTTCAACAACAGCAGAATCTAGGGCGAAGATTTGGTACCAGTAAAATGCATTTAAGCTCCCCCCCCCCCCCCCCCCCGGTGGCTTAGGCTGATGTCCGATCTGAGGCGGTGGTTCTGTTGTTGTTGACTTTTTGTTTATTGTTACTCCTATTGTGGGAGTCTGTAATTGTTCTATGTTTTGTTGTATGTTACTTTATGTCCATTCTAGTATTGCAATCATCTGGATTGGGAAGAGAGAGCTGGTTGCTTTGCTTAATTTGTCTTCCTGGTGTCGCGTGATGGTTGAGCGGCTCTTCCTCGCGGTGCCATGGGGCTGTCTGCGGTTTGTGATTGTGGTATTTCCTGATCATACTCACTTACTATTTTTAATTGTTAAATACAACATTGGGTTAAAAAGTCTTCTGCAACATTTTATGGTGATTTAGTTTATAAATTCAAAAGATTTGTTGGAAAACCAAATTTTAGTGATCAATTCAAAAAGATTATCAAACGTTATATAAAGGTTGAATATAACTTGTATGTCATGCGATAATCTGTATGCCTGGTTTTCAACCCAATCACGGTTTATAGCTATGGTTTCTCTTTAATTGCACGACGGCGAGTCAGGCCTCAGACTCAGTGGCAGCTCTGACGTAAAGCTTTAATCGGTGGGTTGGTGCCTGGTGCTTATCTGTAGCTTGGCCCACCGTGGCCGAATTTGAGGTTTTGTTTAGCTCAGACTATATGTGAGTCGTGAGCCATTTTCTTTGTTTCATCATGGTGTGTCAATTTGATTAGAGTGTTTCTCCATTATGATACATTGTAATAGTTAGAAGGCCTTAATGTGAGCTGAACATTTCTGTACTTCAACAACAGCAGAATCTAGGGCGAAGATTTGGTACCAGTAGAATGCATTTAAGCCCCCTGGTGGCTTAGGCTTCTGTCTGTTCTACATGTAAAATTGCATTTTTAACACAAATAAGAAAATAAAGATAAATGAAAAGGGATTTTGGAGACACATTACTTAATATACACATTTTTCTATACACATCGTTGTCACTTTTGTCACTGTCAATATTAGTGGTGCCCAGAAGTTCACGGAGAATTGTCCGTTCAATAATCTTAATGGAAATAGTTCTCTTCCACATGAAATCATTGTCTTCATATTTCAAAAGGTACACAAGTACACGTCAGATACTAAGGGTTTTCCTAGATATCCATTTCCTTCATTCGTAATCTCAGGAAATAGCAAGAGTACAGATATATAGTATGTGACAGTATTCATTATTGCAATTCAGGCGTAGGATACTGACGGGCTATAGTCAGGATTCCTTTATTGAAGCCAAAGTGGGTGCATAAAACTGGGTGTGCCTTGAGCGCTATATATGCTTTGTGCGCAGGGACCGCGGCACAATCGCATATTGGCCTGGCCTTGTATTGGAATCCCCCTCCCCTACTCCAATCAACGTTTGCACATCATATTTTCATTATGGAAGTGTCTACAGGTACGGGCCCGTATCCCTAGACTACGATTCTAGAGGTACGGTCCTGTATCTCTAGACTACGAGTCTAGGGATACGGGCCCGTGCCTGTAGACAGTCCACTGAGGATTGGCTAGGGTACGGCTCTAAAATTTCCATACATCAATATGTTGTAACTTATTTTACCGTTTGAGATGTATAATCCAACAATAACGTGAAAAAACTTAATTCTCTCATCGATCAGCATAAAAAATGTATAATTGTTGCCCTATATGGACTTTGAGCCATTTTGACCAGATGACATAGAATGTTTATGGATTGGATATTTAATGGATGGATGCCCAGCTATTATTGATTGTGCTGTGGTGCAAGAAAACCTGTCAGACAAATTTAAATAATAGAGCCGTGACGGGAGTATGGCGTGTAAACCTGTCTTCGGGGTGTCCGAGAAAGTGATATTCAGGCCAGTCTGCTCATATACTAGCTAGAAAATTGAAATTATGTTCATAGCAAGACTAGATATGATACTTTTCAATAAACTTATGAATCACAATTGCACTGATCAGACTCCGCAGGCTGGTCTGTGCCTTTGTTGTTCGCAAATGCCTCAGGCAGGTTTTCATGCGCGGACCCATTCAATGTAAATTTTTGTTTCTTTGCAGGTATATACGTATTCCATACCTGGAGTTTTTGCGCAGGGCGCAAAACATCCACTATTGGATTATTTGAGCTTTTTGTAATAATCATTTGTTGGATTTTTTGCGCATATACGCAAATCCTTAGTAGAGACGTGGAAGATTTTTGCGTACATGCGCAGAAATTCCTAATAATGATTTTGGATAACAAAGTCTTCCAACACTGGATTATTTGCGCATATACGCAAATCCTTAATAGAGACGTGGAGGATTTTTGCGTACATGCGCAGAAATTCCTAATAATGATTTTGGACACAAAGTCTTCCAACACTGGATTATTTGCGCATATACGCAAATCCTTAATAGAGACGTGGAAGATTTTTGCGTACATGCGCAGAAATTCCTAATAATGATTTTGGACACAAACTTTAAGTCTTCCAACACTGGATTCTATGCGCATATACGCAAATCCTTAATAGAGACGTGGAAGATTTTTGCGTACATGCGCAGAAATTCCTAATAATGATTTTGGACACAAAGTCTTCCAACGCTGGATTATTTGCGCATATACGCAAATTCTTAATAGAAACGTGGAAGTTTTTTGCGTCGTGCGCAGAAATTCTTTATAGTGATTTTGGATAACAAAGTCTACCAGCGCTGGATTGTTTGCGCATATACGCAAATATTTTAACAGAGACGAGGAAATTTTTTGCGTGTGTGCGCAGAAACTCCTAAATCAATAGCGAATTGTATAATTCCCTTTGGATACGTTGAAGTATTCTGAGCATCATTGTTGTTGGACTTTGTGCGCTGATATATGCGCCAAATCGAAATAGAGACGTGGAATTTTTCGCGTACATACGCAGAAAATCCTAATAGTGAAGTCCTCTAACTTTGGATTGTTTGCGCGAAAAATTTAATGTCTTTAAAGAGAATTATACAAATCGCTATTGATCTAAAGGAGTTTCTGCGCACGGAATTTATGCGTACATGCGCAGAAAATCCTAATAGTGATATTAGATAATAAAAGCTTCCAACTTGGATTATTTGCGCAAACACGCAAATCCTTATAGGTAGAGGCGTGTTTTTGCGTAAATGCGCAGAAATTCCAAATAAAGATTTGTATAATTCCTTATGGTTATGTAGAAGTAAACTGCGCACCATTGCTGGATTTTAAATCTTAATAGAGACGTGGAAAACTTTGCGTACACACAAGTGATATTGGATTAGAATAAAGTCTTACCACTTTGCATTATTTGTTTTTGATAATTCAGATGTTTATAGCAGAATATTGAATAAGAGGGATACTATAAATCAAATTTGAAACAATCTTATACCTAATTAAATGCTTTAAAACGTACAGCGGCAGGCCAAAAATCAAAAACCAACTACCGAAAACCAATCGAAATATCCCATCTATGGGGCTTGTATGCCTCATTGGATTTGTTTTTAATAAATCAAGTGAATTTATAAGCATATTAAGTACGCATAATTAAAAAAATAATATGACAATTATAACATAGACATTATTTTAGCCACATCATCCTGAATTTGACGAATATATATTGTTTATCGTCTATCGGACACCAATAACCACCCACCGAAAACTAATATAAATTGCTAAAATCTTAAAGTTAATTCGACCTGTCATGTTTGCCTATGAACGCACATCCACAGTTTCCAGCCAGCACCAACGAGGAGGGATGACTAGGTCTTGTAAAAAAAAAAAATAACGAAATTCCTAAAGAGTCGAAATTTCATTATTTTTTTCCAACCATTTACTGGCCACTTTGGGTTTTTCCTATCAGTTAATGCCGCAGACTCCATGCGGATATTTAATATGAAACGTGAGCGAACTCTGCCAATACAAAAATGCATTCGTAAATGATGTATACCCAGAACAGACACTGCTTTAGACACCTGTGCTGGGTGTATATAATTTACGCCTATAATTTATGAATATATAAAAATCTTGCCAAAACTGGAGTCACTTTTGACGAAATGCTCATAATATAAAACATTATCAGGCGTACGATGCTACATCTGCTATCGATCTACATTATGTGCAAGACATTTAGCAATCCTAACAAAATTAAATATATTTACAGGAGCCAGCCCATGAGACGTTTGGTTCTATTGTAATTTGCGGCAGACCAAAGCTCAGTAGCGGCAGAGCCATTGGTTTACCGTTGTTAAGTTTCCAGTAAAATAATTCACAAATATTAGTTCAAACAACTAAGTCAGTATTCAAGTTTTGCAGAGTATGATGTTAATAAAAATAGGCAATAGGACCAAATTCTCATGAGTCGGCTGCTAACTTGACAATTACAGTATACGAAGTCTATTCCACTGAAATGTGCGATTAAGAGAACAACACTTTTTATCGAGTCATCTGTGAATCTCATTGTAGAAAATTTACCTATAGTTTTTTCCAGGACTTAAGTGACCCCCGTTATTTGCTAATTATTCTTTAATGGCGATTTTAATTGAAAGATTAATTAGAGAAATAAATTTAGATGTATACCGCGTAATTGAATCTATTTTTTCCACATAAATATAAGTGTTTGTATAGGCTGGGATTAGATGGAATTTTGGTGTGTTTTTGCTGCTCTTCTTTGAATTAGTCCCCAAGTGAACCTTGCGATATAAATAAAGCATGGCTTATACAGGTCAGTGGAGGTAATTCGTCAGCCCCACAGATAAGAGTGCGTAACAGAGAATTATTTTTCCTATTTCTTAACCAAAAAATATGTTGTGTGTACTCAAAACAACCGCCTCGATGATATGCTTCTTTTGAGCACCCAAAAACGTGTTTAAACTGATAAAAACAATCGCAATTTCACGCAAAAATTGCTTAACTGGCCCTATCTTCGTGCATTAAACTATGCTTCACTGTTTATACTGACTCATAAACTTCTCTGTACATCTAAAGGCGATGCATTGAAATGGCCTGTGTTAAAAAAAAACGATTCAAGTAACAGTATTGTCTGAACCTTAAATAATGGCTGAATTTTCTTTCGAGATCATTGTTTCCTAAAAAAATATCTTTCAGGAAAACAAGTCGGTTATCAAACAAATTTATCAGCGAAATAGCTTTAGCAGGCAAATAGTTGATGCTCTTGAAGTTTAATGTATATCCCTAATTCGCTATTCCTCGTCAACTCTCTAAACTTGCATTGTCGTCATAAACTCTTTACTTACTAGTATCGTCTGCTGATTACCTTTGCAAACAATTTGGACCCAGATCAGGCCCGACAAAACGTCTGGCATGATCTGGATCCAAACTGCTTGGCACCCTACTGATATTCCCGAAAGATCATTTTAGAAAAAGCAACAACAAGAAACAAACTGATTTTGAAAAAAAAATCAGCAGACGACAAAATCATGACAAATTGTCTCGTAGGGAAAAACGAGTCAATGAATTGAAATGGAAGGTGCTACATGTACATGCATGTTTCATGCTTAAGCCTTATAATTGCCTGCTTTCAATACGGCACGGTCTATAGACTTTTACAGTTGCGTGTGTGCATGCGTGTGTGTGTCAAAATGATGACGAGTGAGGTTTGCGGAGTAGATTTTCGTTGAATCATCGGATATAGATAGTCCTGTAGGCTAGTACACATCATCACAGCAATCAAATATACCACGTGTATCTATTGGGGTACACATAGGTACATTCACAGGGAAAAACAACTAAGTTATTCTTTTGTACAGGGGACTGGGGCTTCAGTTACAAATAAGGGCGTCTCCCAAAAATAAGTTTTAGTTACGCGGTGTGCATTTAAATCCACATGCTAAGTGCCGCTCTTCGAAGTTCAATTTAAAGCTGTTTAAAAAAGAAAAACGGGGGTCACGTATAACCTGGAAACACTATAGTCACTTTGATGTAGTTCAACATTGGCACAATCACATAGATGAGTTGAAACAATGACGACGTCGAATACACAATCACACATAATTCTGGTGAAAATAAACATGAAACTTATGCAACATGGCCACTCTGAATAATGGCACAGAAAATGCAAGAAGCTGAAAGAATCTACAATCAACATGTACACAACGTCTATGATAAGCTGTATTCACGATGATTCGAAGTCGTCCTGTTTCTTGTACCTACTGTGGCATAATCAATTTGAGTATTACCACAATCACATTATGTATTGCACAGAAAATGCAAGAAGCTGAAAGAATCTACAATCAACATGTACACAACGTCTATGATAAGCTGTATTCACGATGATTCGAAGTCGTCCTGTTTCTTGTACCTACTGTCACATAATCAATTTGAGTATTACCACAATCACATTATGTATTGCACAGAAAATGCAAGAAGCTGAAAGAATCTACAATCAACATGTACACAACATCTATGATACGCTGTATTCACGATGATTCGAAGTCGTCCTGTTTCTTGTACCTACTGTCACATAATCAATTTGAGTATTACCACAATCACATTATGTATTGCACAGAAAATGCAAGAAGCTGAAAGAATCTACAATCATCGTGTATACAACGTCGTTGCTACGCTGTATTCGCGATGATTCGAAGTCGTCCGGTTTCTTGTACCTACTGACACAAAATCGAAAATAAGTACTGAAACATCACGCCATAATAAACAAGATGCTGATTGTCCAGGTTGAAAAGTAGATCTTCTTGGCCATCGTAACTGAGCTTACATTTGCAGCCACCAACTGTCGGACGAAAGTAGATATAACGGGGCTCGCCGTCGTCAGCATTTAAAGTAATGTGAGCCTTGTGTATTTTTACTGAAGTTGAAGCAATCCATCCCATTTCAACAGGATCACGGTCGTCCCAAGCGTTTCCATGGGAACATGTTCCAGATTTCATCATTGGGAAAAAGTGAACCGGAAAAGTTGTTGTCTGCGACTCGTAACCGTCGAACTTCTCTCGTAGATAGTCAGGTAATGGATAGGGAATACGTTGGTTTGAAATCGATTGGAAAGACAGCTCATCCGAGGACATATCACAATGATATTCCATTTCAAAATCCATTTCGATGTTTTGTGTTTTGCTCCAGTTCTTGTAAGCTTTAACATGTTCACAGAAATGGACATTAGTTTTGCATGACGCACAAACAAGCTTGGGTTTTGAAGTAGAACTGCTTTCCAATTGAACAATTCCATACCCTTCGTCCTCAACAAATACCGCCACGAGGAGAGGTGAGGCTGATAATTGATCAACTGTGTAATCCTCATTAAAATTGTCGGTCTGTCCAGCTATAGTTCTTTCTATAAAGAGCCTATCAACAGACTGTACGTGAATGCAAACGTCTTCCTTTTCCCTTCTTATGAACCTAGAGAGTGGCTCATGTTTTAGTTCTTTGCACATTGACGTCAAACGCTTTCGCGATGTCGTCGCCGCTGAACATGAACAAGTGAACAGATTGTCGTTTTCTAGACCATCTGTGAAATCGAGCTTTTCTAAAAGGCAGTATTTCTTTGTTAATTTCCCAGTCTCATCACAATCTGCGACAGCAAAGAAAGAGGGCTGTGAAAGCGCAAAGTATCTCTTTGTTCTGTGTAATTCTCCGATGTAAGTTTTTGCGGGATTAATCTTTTGACTCGATTCTCTAACATGAAGGTGCGTGAATTGAGTCGTAAGGCATTCACTCTCATTTGACGTCAGGGTCTCCTGCTTTCTCTGTCGGAAGCCGAACTTTGAAACCTTTCCCTTGGATGGAGTCTTGAACTTGGCTGGCATTTTATCTGAAAGGCAATGGTTGTCCCAGATTACCGTTTATATGTTACATACACTCGAACAAACCATTTCTTATTTGAGTCTAAATTTGGGCCTGAATTATTGTACTTAACCGAGGAATGAGCACGCTAATAACCACTGTACTCGAACAGCGCAGTCATCGCGTGGTGGTTGCAGTCGACGAGTGCACAAAATAGAGTACCTAGTTGTTAATAATGGTAATATTTTGGTCAATGTTTTACTTCTGAAAATATTAATCGCGAATTATGATCACTTATAAATCCAGCTGAGTATCTGCTTAACAAATTTTTATGGGTTAAGTGATAGGCGCTACATTGCAAGAGTTATGCAAAAAATGTGATTTTTCCTGAAAAAAGAGGCTGAAATAAATTTTGCGTATGTTCTCGTATTTATCCTTACTTTCGATAAAATGCAAAAGACCAATCCTTTAATGTGCTCAATGTTTGAAATCTGAGGACAGAGCATTTTGGAATTTATTCAAGCTTTTCAGACTGTACGCATAGTTCTGTATATCGGGTGTTCTGGCCCAGTAGTCGAGTGTCTAGATAAAATCAATATGAAATAGTCAACGACCCAACCACTAGGCCAGAGCACCAGATATACCGAACTATGCGTACAGTGTGAAAAGCTTGAATAACTTTCAAAATGCTCTAGCCTCGGTTTTCGAATTTTCTTCACATTAAAGTACTATCATCATTTAAGCTGAAGTAAGCATAAATTCCCGAACATACGCAGGCATTTTTTGCATCGACTTTTTCAGAAAAAAATCACTTTTTCGCTTAACTCTGGCGCTGAAGTGACTATCACTCAACCCACAAAAATGTTAAGCAGAGACATAGCTTGATTTATAAGTGAAAATATTTCGTGATGAACATTTTCAGAAGTAAAATATTGACCAAAAAATAACCCTTCTAAACAGCTAGGTACACTATTTTGTGCACTCGTCGACTGCAACCACCACGCGATGACTGCACCTTTCGAGTACAGAGGTTCTCTTGCGTGATGAGGTGACACGACGATACGTCACTCATATTAGACTGATTGGGTTCCTTGCTTGAATGTATGAAAAGAAAGCCCATTGGAAAAACACAAAAAAAACACACAAAACAATCACAGTTTTGGAAAGGAACTGCGTAAATATGTTGGGTTGGGTGTACTAACCACACATGTATACCTAAATAAGTCTAGACGCGAGAAAACCTTAGTAAGACTCTATAAAGCCTTCAAAGCTTCATAGACTAGATAGAATTTTTGAAGTGGGTATATATTATAAACTTTACAACTAATTCAGGTTTCTTGCGTCGAGGCCTCTTTCAAATATATCATTTTTCAAAAAAAAAAAAGACGAAGTGCCAAGAGCCAGATGGTGCGACATTTCATCAGGGTCTGCACTGTTTGCTGAGATAAAATCAAACTTTCAGAGACGGAGATACGTCCTTTTATAGAAATCGTGATCAGCCACCCTTTAAAATACAAAATGGACAATTCCATATTTATTGTATCAATATGTATAGAATAATTATTCTGAGAATGGAAAGAGCTTTTTTCTGTGACTTCTTTTCCTATGACTTATCCCGATCTCCAAGGCCCTAACCTTAACCCTTTTAACACTACAGACCCGAAAAAAGTCTGGATAACAGAGTAGATCCAGAGTATATGGCTGGCATGATCCATATCATATCATCTGGGTCTACACTACTTGCTTTTTTTTCTCATTCTCAATATTTGGATTTTTTCAGGAATTGTCAAACACCCCCTTTTAACACAATGGATCTCAAAAACTTAGGCGTGAAAGAGTTACATCTGAGTGTGCACCGGCACGTACCTAGTGTCTTTTTTCATTACGAATTTGATATCTCAAGGGCCGGGGTCAAACCTGGACCATCCGTAAATTGGTCAACTCGCACTAAGTCAACTCGTACCTTAGTCAACTCGTACCTCGTACTGACGATTGGCAGGGTGTGAAAAACAGTCTGTGATGAAAACATGGCCTGGCTGTGTTCGAATAACTAAAAAACGTACTATCTTACGACAAAAGCAACATAGTAAACTGAAATCATTTCTAGGTTTGTATTATTTAACACATTAAATGAAATTAGGTTTTGGTTCTTTTATCTTAAATAGGTGTCACCATGCAGCCTCATCTGAGCCTTCGCTGCTTGCATACAAGATGAAGACTTTTAAAAATGACTCAAACCAAATTTGCGACTTGTTTTGTCGTCTGCTGACTTACATTGTTTTTGAAATGAGCATTTTCAAAATGTCTTCTAGTAATATTATCATAGTGTCAATTAAAAATCTGCTATGTTCGAAATTTAAAGATGTTTATGCTTTTGACATTGTCAAACAACTAAGGCACAGGTGAACCTGCACAAATGCGCATACTCGTTAGAGTCATCTGTGCTTAACATATGGATGAATAAGGAGATTATAATTCTTGCCCGGTCTAGAACCTACTCTAACCTACCTGCCCAGCGAAGACATAGAACAACCTGGATATCTACCATGTTCGACCAGAGTGTGTGCCGTACACGGTATGGGGTAGCTAATTCATATGGCAGTGGCTAGAGGTACGGATACGGATCCGTACCCCTAGCCTTGGAGGCTAGAGATACGGACCCGCACCCCTAGTATATTCTACCATGTCAGGCTACAGGTACAGACATATAACCCTGATGAGAAGTTATCTTGATGAGAAGTTATTATGATTATAAGTGTCCGAAAATACCTTGTTGTTGTGCAATACCAATCCTAGAATAGGCTAGGAAGGCTTTACCAGACTCAGTGATTATCCAGACATATCAGAGTCTTCGCTGGACGAACATGAGCGGATCCAGAGGGGGGAGGGGGAGGGGGTCCGGACACGCTGGGTATCAATAAAGATAACAGGGTATTTTCTGACCAGCTGGTAGCAATTAGACCCTGGGTTTCAAGTGTACATCAAAGCGACCATGATCACACTAAACACATGTGTACAGAGAACCCCTGTAGCGACTCAGTAGCGGTGTTTTATTATCCAGCAGAGCGAGTCTCTGTTGCTCTAAGCCGTACATGATATAATAATTAGACCTGCATGTTTGCGACCCGGACAGGCCAACCATTATTCTCTTTACGCTAAAGCAAATCTCAAATTAGGCATAGCTGTTATAAAGAAGTTCCTCATTCTGTGGTCATTTCTAATCAGATGAAATAGAATATATTATAGACAAAATGTACGCAAATGTACAAATAATGTGGAATGACATACCTCTTGCTTATGCTCCCATCTACAAAGAATTATTCAATTCCAGAAATACAAGAATGTCACAAAAATATCTTTATCCTTCTTATCATGAGGCATTCCCTGAAAGTGAATACGTCGGTCCTTATCTGGAACCAAACTGTTTGCAAAGGTTATCAGCAGATGACGAAAATCGCCTTTGATATGATTAATCTTTAACTCTTTGAATGCTTTTTTTATTTTTTTTTTATCAAAAATCTTTCTGGAACACTATCAGACTTTTAAACAATTTGTACCAAGATCAGGACCCACCTTTTGTCGGTCAGTCCTGATCTTGGTTCAAACGGTCTGAAAAAGTTATTAGCAGACACAGATTAAGCGAAGCTTCTGAAGTGCGGCAGCCATATTAAAAACTAGGAAAAATCGAAATATACAGATTTAAACAGCTGCGCCCTAAAGCATGCAAAGTAGGCAACAAGTATACATGTATGTCCCAGACAGATTATTTTGACACACTACAGCGAGAAAAAATATCAGATGAAATAAAATCAAACATACGTCACAAAAATAAGATATGTGTCCTCTTCCTTCCTTTTCTTTTTTGTGGGGGTGGGGGCGGGGCGGGGTGCGCAAAACATATTTTGATGGTACTTCACAGAACCACATTTGGCCACTGTCTAAGTGGCAATTGATTATCTTATATGAACTCATCTTTTGTGGCAATCTCACCAATAGATGGAGACTATGCGGTAGAGTGACTATACCTTAATAGTTATCTGGTCAAAACGTTTAAACAGTGTTGACCCAGGCCAGTTGGCTTCTGATCATCAGCTGATCCGCAGTTTTCCCTCCACACTACAAATCCCTTTTAATGATAAAATTGCGCGACTGGTGCCGCGGGTTCTCTGATACTACCTTGAAGCATGCACATTTTATAGACTTAAACCCTTTACATGCTGGTTACGCTAATTTTTTATGTTTTGTCGTCTGCTGACTTATTTTTTTAAGAAGTCTTTTCTCTCAGGTATAGTATCAGAGTGTCTTGAACTATGAAGATGGCAGTGGTTTACTCAAACAAAGATGGATATATTAAGTATATCGGTGATCAGCTGTTTGTCAACACAATTGCTGACAAATGTGAAGAGAAACTTCTAGATAGCTCGGCTTGGGAAGAGTCAGCTTTACCAAAGATTGTAGAAAGAGTTGTCCTACCACAGTTACCGGCTCCACTCAGCAAATTGAACGCCAAAGACATGCAGCATATCATCCCTAACGTCATGCGTAATCTGCGAGGAGGTGGATATGTGAAATGGGGGAAAGTGGATCACAAGCCTGTTTGGTGGCCGGAGGGTGTTGTCTTTGCCAATGTTAAGCAAAGACCTGAGCAACAGAATCCTGGTTAGTTGAATATCGCTCAAACATATTTCCATTTGATCTGAATGAGAGAATGGCGTAGATCTGTCCATTTTCGGTTTGAAACTGGTATACAAAATTAGATACAAAAACGTCTCGCATCAGGACCGAAATTAGACAGGAAACTCACTCGATTGATCGAACTTTATATCTCTAAATGAATTTATGTAATAAAGTGATTGACATATATTGTATTTACATTCACACTAACTTACTGCCGGTTCAAAGATGCATGATAACAGTGCTATGCCATTTTCATAGAAACGGTAATAACGGTAAATATATTATTACAGGTAAAGGCAGTATAGGAAATATATCTGTATTAAGCAGCCATAACCTGGATTAGTTTATATTTTTTTGTTTAACAACGATTCTCATCTATCTTTGAACCGTCAGTTATTCAATTAAACGATAATGCGTTTTTATAAGACAACATTAATTTATACATGTCACTTTAAAATACAGTCCAGATAATATAAGTATACGGCTCACATTATTCCATTTAAATGAATTTTTCGATATTATGCTCAGAAGAAAAAGTTTAGTCAGTACAGACACTGTGTGCAATGCTTTTGTAAGACAGTCTTAGTATTGACAAAAACCTTACTCAACATGAAATTCATTTAATCACGGACGTATAATATACGTCCGTGATTTAATGTCTTACAAACGTGAACATTTTCAACAAAACATTCTGAAAATATACCCCTTTTCTTCATCAGAATAACACAAAGGGGTCAATATTAAAAATTCAAATTTCATAACCTGATGCAATGATCGAATAACGCTCGTTGCGCGTGTCATTAATAGACCAACCTAGGCAAAGTGTGAAAACATTGAAAAATATAATGATACCTGCTTGATTAATTCCATAATTCGCCTACTTATGGACCGTGCTGAGAGAAAACCTGACATAACTGTATAACTGTACACATATGCGCAGTCTGATCAGCACCTTTGTTGTTCGTTTCTGGAAAGTTTAATTGATCAATGTGACACGCAAAAAATCAGCATTCTAGCTACTCTCTGTAACTGAGTAGGTTGGTTTGAGACTTGCATGGTCGGAAACCCCGAAGACTCGTCTTGAGTCGGAACAATCAATACTTTTAAAGTATTGCAGTTTTGGATACAGTTACAGTTTACAGCATATTTTCACGGAGATGATTTCTATTTTTCAGATGATAGATGGGTCGACTGCCTGAGGAAGATAGTCAGCCATATGTATGGCCATCATGGCTATGACGCTGAGACCTATTTTGAAAAAGGCCCAGAGCAGACAACCGACAACGACAGTATGGGTAATGAGAGTACTGCCAGTAGCAACTCCGCCGACGACATGGACCTTTCCGACCCTACGATGAGTGATGAGTCCTACATTCAGCCCCAATCTTCAACACCTCATGCCCAGCCGCGATCTACACCACTCGTGCACCCTTCCCCTACGCCTACTGAGCCACCACAGTTATCTACACCCAAGACAGCATCATTGTTAATGCCTCTAGTTCGAAGTGGCAAAAGGAACTGGGTGGATACTGAAAATGACCCGGCTGTAATAGATTTTATAAACAATTCACCCAAGCCAAAGAAACGGCGCATAAAACCGAGAGATATTTTTACTCCCAGCAAGTACATGTAAGGGGGGCTGTTCAGCAAGTACATGTAAGGGGGGCTGTTTTTATTTTTTTATTTATTTATGTATTTATTTATTTATTTATTTATGTATTTATTTATTTATTTATTTATTGTTAGTTTTTTAAAGGGGGGTGAAGAATTGGTACAAAGAATCTCTAGCGATAAGGCGTATATTTTCCCTAGTTGACATGATTACAAAACCTAAATTTTCAAATTGCCCTAATGTTTTTAAAACTGGCCTGTTTCGGTAGTAAAATATGCATAGAAAGCATCAAAATAGGTTTCAAAGCGATTCATCATTTACAAAGCTGTGAAAACTTGCGCCTGCTACTCCCACCCCTCATTTTACGTCTTTAGACTGGGTGCCGTTTAGACGAGAGATTTAGTAAATCCTTTGCAGGTTTTCAAAAAGTAAAAGTGCTACAATATTAAGTATATAAGTGCCCTTCATTTCCAAAACTTTGCGGTATTCCTTCTGCGCATGCGTACGAAATACACTTAAAGCTGCATAAATTGTAAATTTTGATATTTTCATTTTAAAAATAATGTTTCAATTTTTCAAGAACACAGTAGAAATATTAAAATTCAGGTATACATTTTACCCTTATCGTAATAATTAACAAATTATTAGTGCCAAAACAACAGCATTTATGTTAAAAATTAACTGTCTAGAATTATTGGAGGGACGCAAATAATTACAAATAAGAGAAAATACACCTGTTTTTATAAGATAATTCACTTTTTCATGCAGTTTTCAACAGTAGAAATAAGATTTATTGTGACAACATAACTTTATTCTTCTTTTGCAAATGATTTAAAAAGAAAATATTTTTTTTCGAAAAATGTTCATAGTTACAGAGTATGCAGCTTTAAAATTGTAACGTTTGTCTTTGAAAAGATGAAACTGGCGTCTTTCAGTTTTTTTAGATGGCCCAAGATGCCCTTTGGACAATTAAATGTCACTATACAAATATATAACATATATAAAGGGCGTCCTGGGTCTAGGGGGGGGGGGGGTTGTATAAGCGAAAGAAGACATCAAATATATGACAAAAATAGACCACTTTGCAAGATGGTCGTTTTTATTGTACATCAACTGTATAAATAGGTTTACTGTAAAAAGCGTGATAGGACGATTGTTTACACTTGTTTAACGGTCTGGTTCCCATATATGTTACTGAATAACAAGGACAGATGATGATCGAAATAAATTCTCATTCAATAAGAAGTAGTTATTGCTTGCATTAAGGAAACCTCGTTTTAAATATACAAATTCGGGGGCAATGGTGCATCGACGGCTCGTCTATATTATATTTGTTGAATGAGCCTAGTTTTCTCCAGTCGTTATTTCAACAAAATAAAAAGAACTTCTTGTTTAGGGAGATTGCTCGCCTTATCGCTAGAAATTCTTCCTCTTACAGGTGAAGCATTGGAACCAATTCCTCACACATGACGAATTGGTACAAATTCCTCACACATGAGAATAATTGATATTAACATGTTTATTTAAGAATTAAATTCGGTAGTTCCCACTCAACCAATAGTTACTTCCCTTTGAAAAAATGGTCAGCCATGCTGTAGGTAAAAAATCAATAGACCACATAGTGGAAAAAAGAGAAAAATCTATTATTTTTTTTTACTTAGCAAGCTTATTTTTTCATGTTAAACCAAACATGTTTATTTGTTAATTCCATTTTTGCATAAATCATTGCAACTGTCACGGCACAAAAATGCAGAGGTTTTTAGAAAAAATAGGTATATCTAGTTTTTGCCTATTTATCTTATTGATTTTTGACCATCAAGATGACTTATGTCTTTTATGAGGTTATCAACGGTTGCAAAATCTAAAGAATTGAACCGCGACATGAGATTTCCAACAATGTGGCATCTTGACATGAATAGAGCATTAGAAACTCCAAATGCTGTTCGGACAGTCAGAAATATTCAAGCGACTAGCAAATGCCCTGACCAGACTGCGCGTATGCAGTGGCTGGTCTGTGCCTTTGCTGGTCATACATACCACATTTTTGGAAATCTCGGGTCACGGCTCACTGATTTATTTATAAAAGGCTTGCTTTGAAAATGTAAAATATATGTATATATGTTCATATAAGTTTTTCGAGCTGTATATGATTTCCTCTGCTTACAATCATGGATGCTCGCTATGGCAGTTCACAACAAATTTTTGAATTAACATCATATGAGCCAGTGCATGAGATTTCCAACAATGTGGTATGTGCGACCAGCAAAACCTCAGATCAGCCTGCGCATACGCGCAGTCTGATCAGAGCATTTGCTAGTCGCTTGAATATTCTATGATTGTTAAGCTACTGACTGAACACAATTTGGAGTTTCTAAGCTAAAAAGAGGCTGCAAGGGCTCGTCCGAGTCTACACTTGTCAAAATGTCAAATTGTAGGAAATCTCATGCCGCGGCTCATATTATATAATTGAGCCTCGACGCAAGAAAATCTGCCTTCGAGGTATAATAAAAGATATATGTGAATAAATGTGTACAAACTTATATCTTTTGCCTAGTCAATTTAAATCTCCCAACCCTACAGTAACCGAACCCTGGACGATAAGAGTAGAGTGACTTTTAAAGTTTTGATATTGGATAGCATGTTACAGAATAAATGTCTTGCCGGATGTATGTTTCGTCACTCTACTCATATCAACCAAGGGTCTGGGGGCCTTGTGTCCAAACAGCTTCCTCGAGCTGGGAATATCAACACATGAAAAACCATGCGTGAACGATCTCTATATTATCACACATGTAAAAACTCTTCTGAATCTCTGCAAAGAGTTTAGGTTCTTGTTTTTGTAATGCTACCTTCAATCCTTTTTAAGCAAAGAGGTCAGATTCTGATGAGACTGAGCATATGCTGCATCCTAGAATTATACTTCAGTCTACTCGTATCCGTACGTCCCTGGTTTATTTGTTCGTTTTGGTGCTTTACGTTCCAATCGACAATTTTCAGTCATGTCGAGACGATTTCCTGTCTTGTACTAAACCTATATAGATAAGGTGTCTTCCGAAATTACACAACACAAATCCTTAGTATGAAGTGTTCTGCGTAGATGCGCAGAAATTCATAATTATACGGATTTTCGAGCGCTTGATTATTTTCACATATGCGCAACTCCTTAGTAGAGACATGCTTTTTGCGTACATGTGCAGAAATTCCTTGTAGTGAATTTGGATAACAAAGTCCCTGAATAATCAAGTAATCCACATCTCTACTTTGGAATTGAGCATATGCACAAAATAATCCAGTGCTTGATGTCTTAATTACATAGAAGTTCTGCAAACAGTACAGTAGGTACGCAATATGCGAAAATAACCCTAAATCATTATAAAGAATATATCTCCATGCGCACGCAGAATACATGTTAATCAAAGTCTCTAGGTACTTACTTGCGCAAATAGCCCAGCGTGGAAAACCCCAAAACAAGTATAAGGAATATCTACTGTGGTCATACCACTACGGCGATTTGGGTCTCGTCACCCATCCCGGTGTGATAGTAAAATTACCTTCAAATAAAAGCTGACAAAAATGAGAACTTTCGAATATGTTTGCTTCGATATTGCATCCTCTAGTTAACAACCTCTGTGTTGTCTTGCCAAAACGGAGATAAAATCAAATCTTAAATGTGTTTTTTACAGTTATATAAGGCCAGTTAAGGAAATTTTGTTGGCGTAAAATTGTGATTATTTTCTTACCAATCAGTTAAAACATATTATGTTTTGGAGTGCTCAATAGAGCCGTCTCATCGAGACGGTTCTTTTGAGTACCCACAACATATGTTTTGGTTGAGAAATAATAAAATAATTTTCTGGTATGCACTCTTATCTGGAGGCCTGACTGTTATATTAAAAAAATTGTCAATTACGGTTTGATCATAATTATACGGTTTTGTCATTGATTAATTATCCACGATGACAAAACCGTAATTAGTTATTTCATGCCTGGACATCAAACGTTAAAGTTTTCATATAATTTTAAAGCCAAAAGACACCATGTGAATTTGATAAACAAAAATCAATCGGAACCTAAGCATTTTGGGGCGTTTATCTGTGATTAAATGAAGAAATTGAACATGATGTGAAAGGTACCTTAACACCGAAATAAGTGACGACTCAAATTGCCGTAGTGGTATGACATGCTTACGTTCATCCATGTGTCTGTGCATACTTTTTTGTCTGTGTATAATTGGTCATGTGCGCAAATAATCCAGGATTGGAAGACCAAAACCATTTTTAGGAATACCTGCGTAAGTACGCAGAATACAATCATGTGTGTCTGTATACTTGGTTATATTCGCAAATAAATCAGCATTGGAAGACCAAAACCATTATAAGGAATACCTGCGTACGTACACAGAATACACTCATGTCTCTTTGAGGTATTAGCTCATATGCGCAAATAATCCAGCGTTGGGCGATCAAAATTATTATTAGGAGTATCTGCTTACGTACGTAGAATACATCCATGTGTCTATGTACTTGCGCAAATAATCCAGCATTGGAAAACAAATAATTATTAGGAATATCTGCGTACGTACGCAGAATACATCCTCTGTGTACTTGTTTATATGCAAAAATAACCCAGCATTGGAAGACCAAAACCATTATCATGAATACCTGCGTGCGTACGCAGAATACACTCATGTCGATATGAGGTATTTGCTCATATGCGCAAATAATCCAGCGTTGGACGATCAAAATCATAATAGGAATATCTGCGTACGTACGCAGAATACATCCGTGTCTCTATGAGATACTTGCTCGTATGCGCAGATAATCCAACGTTAGGCATTCAAAATCATTATTAGGAATATCTGCGTACGTACGCAGAATATACCCGTGCGCCTATGTGCATGCGCAAATAATCCAGCATTGGAAGACAAATGATTATTAGGAATATCTGCGTACGTACGCATAATAAATCCATGTGTCTATGTTCTTGCGCAAATAATCCAGTATTAGGAGACAAATACTCATTAGGAATATCTGCGTACGTGCGCAGAATACATCCATGTGTCTATGAGGTACTTGGTCATATGCGCAAATAATCCAGCATTGGACAATACATCCATGTCTCTATGAGGTACTTGCTCAAATGCGCAGATAATCTAGTATTGGACGATCAAATTCATTATTAGGAATATCTGCGTACGTACGCAGAATACACCCATGTGTCTATGTTCTTGGTCATATGCGCAAAAATTCCAGCATTGGAAGACAAATAATTATTAGGAATATCTGCGTACGTGCGCAGAATAAATCCATGTCTCTATGAGGTACTTGCTCATATGCGCAGATAATCTAGAGTCGGACGATCAAAATCATTATTAGGAATATCTGCGTACGTACGCATAATACATCCATGTGTCTATTTTCTTGCGCAAATAATCCAGCATTGGAAGACAAATGATTATTAGGAATATCTGCGTACGTACGCAGAATACACCTATGTGTCTATGTTCTTGGTCATATGCGCAAAAAATCCAGCGTTGGGAGACCAAATTCAAAATGGGGAATATCTGCGTACGTGCGCAGATAATATCCGGCGAAAATGATCATTTTATCATTTGTTTTAATCAGTGGTTATGATATCTCTAAATGCGCAAATAATCCAGCATGGAAGACTTTGATAATATTCATTTTAAGATCAAGATTTCGATAGGACGCAAAAACTCCAACTTTGCGTGCGCAGAAATGATCCAAATAGCTAATAGCCTTCTGCGTATCTACGCACAAACTCCAATCCTGTACAAATGGATTTTTTGCGCTGTACGCAGATAATCCACGAAAGCAAGCTTTTCAGTGCACACATACGCAAAAATTCCACTACAGGATGTTTTGCGCCCTGCGCAGAAACTCCAAATTTGGATCAATACATACCTCTTCTTTGGATTATTAAAGAAGACAATAGTTGTGTGTTCACTGCTGCACAGACAAGCAATTAGGGGGCGCTAAAAAGAAAATATTTGATTGGTTTTCGCAGTTTATCTACATTTGTTCACAAATGACATCTGACAATGATTGTATTGACCCTTTCAATTCAACTGTCAAAGATAGCAACCAAACAGATGTGATTTGCAACAAAAGTTTTTGTTGGATTAGATCATCTCAAACGGTATAATAACTGTTACCAAATATAGCTGAAATTTTAGAGCCATACCCGTAGTCAATCCTCAGTGGACTGTCTACGGGTTCGGGCCCGTATCCCTAGACTCGTAGTCTAGAGATACGGGACCGAACCTCTAGAATCGTAGTCTAGGGA
>CAXHUL010000113.1:0-22075 GCA_964019695.1 Loripinus fragilis
GACCACTTAGCAACAACATTCACTAAAAAAGAAACTCATTTGATAATCAGTAGAGCCGCAGACCACGCAGCGAAAATCAGTACCCTCAAAGCCAAAAGTCACAACATCAATAGCTTGTGCGTCCGTTGTAATCAAGGACCGTTCAAGCACATTACATAATCTCTGGTAAGATGCCATACGTGCTAACTGTATGCATTGCTTTCATGGCCACAGCCATTTATCTGTCACGTACTCTGAAGTCACAAAAGATTGACCACAAGCGTGCGTGTAGACACTCAGAAAAGTCATTGTTGGTCCAGCAATTTAATAATCAACTGAATCGGACAAATTCGAATATCTTTTTCGTCATCAAAAACATTTAAGCATTTATTTAGGCCAATCACCATAAAAACAATTGATAATGGAAATTCTCTTAAGATTGTTCTGTACTATGGTTTGGGGAATACAAACACAAAAGTGAACCTTTGATGACCAACATCAGCTATAGTGTTTCTCTTTTGTGTTATTGTTGTTATACACAAACACAACAAATGAAAACAAAAAGGTGTTAAATGGTGAAAGGTTAAGGAGATTTAGAAGTTCTTAAATCGTTAATTTGTTTTATTAAAATGGAGGCAATTTCGTAAATTTTGGACTGCAATTTCGCTGGTTTGATAAGCGGTTTTGGGAATTTTAGTTATTTTTCATCGTCTGACTTTCCTGGCTACCATTTAACGTAAAACGTGTCACGTTTTGACGATTGAATTTCTGTTAATAATATGAAAAGCTGTTTCACATCAGGTTCAATAATCCTTCTGGTTAAGAAGATAAAAATCAAATCATTGCCAATTTTTGTGTGTCTGACGTTTGGGATTTTTAAAAAAAAAAAAATTATTCCAACATCTTCACTGGATTGAAAGATACTCGACAATGAAAAACGGACGTTTCTTATTTTGCTTGAGTATATCTAATTACTTGACGGAAACGAAAAAATGATATTAAAGGTAACCTGGCCGGATTTTCCTCATACAAAAATCTTATACTTACCAAACGTAGAGTGCCATTGACATGTATCTGTACATAGTTTACTTTGCTCCAGTTTAATTATTCTCAATGTAACAAGAAATATGGTCACTAATACTGTACAAGTTAGTCATGGTTGCCTAGCAACCACGCAATTGTGGAAATTAGACTATTTGTATATTTTATATTCTTATGTTGCTAGGCAACAAGACGTACATTTGATACATATTTTTTATAAATATTATTTTGAAATATAGAATATATTAATTAATTTTAGGGTGATTCAAAACTTTTGTACCAACCAACGATAATTAAAGCGTCAATTTTTTACCCCTACCCCCATTTCTGATACCACAACTTTCCTTTTTTTGTCGCCTTTTCAATCTAAACGTACCTGTCACTTTGACATGTTTCGAAAGAAATCAGTGAGGTTTACAGAATAGTTACCGTATGTTGTAGTTTATAAAATATGTTGTTTTTGGAACTGCTGTGCACATGCCAGTAGCCATGGCAACCATTTTATGACATCCCGCTGGTTAGCTTTAGTATAATTTTTTCGTTGCTTAGCAACAAGCGACATTACTTTCCATCAAACTGTTGGATATATCGTTGCCAAGTTATGCCATCAAATGGTTACATTTGGTATGTTTAAATGGTACAAAATCTTACATTATAAGGACATTCTCGCTTTTTATTGGACGACCCTCGTATTCAGCCAGTTTCATAGTGAACAATACAACTTTTACAGAAATAATATCTAAATCAGAATATGGATGAAAATGGGATAAAACAATCCTAAAAAGTAATTAACTAACTTTTTTCGCTCTTTAAAAATAGTGAATATGATCAGGAGATACCACAATCACAAACTGAAGATAAACCCATGGCACCCCGAGGAAGAGCCAAACAACAATCACGAGAAACCAGGAAGACAAACTAAGCAAAGCACTTAGACTCTCTCTTCCCCATCAAGATGATTGCAAAACTAGAATGGACATAAAGTACGGCACAACAAAACAGCGAACAATTACAGAATCCCATAATGGGAGTAGCAATCAACAACGAATCAACAACAACAGAACCACCGCCTTAATTAGAACGGACAGCAGCCTACAGCCTAAGCCACTGGGAGGGGGGAGGGGCTTATATGCATTCTATCGGTACCAAATCTTCGCCCTAGAATCATTAGCCTGGCTTTCAGGCCCTGAGTTTAAGGTAAACTACTCCTACTGAACCAAACTTTTCTCTGATATAATCTCCCTTCTGAGCTGTAACTCAGGCTGACTGATAGCCTATCAGAGAAATATTAGAAAGTAGGACTCCAGTTATAAGTGGGTTTTTTAAGTTGCAGATTTTTTTAATTATCAGTTAGACGGGGGCCAGTCTATAGATTCATCTGCTGTTGTTGAAGAACAAAAATGTTACGCTCGCATGGAGGCATTAAGTTGTGCTTTATCTGTTTACACTCAAATAATGTGTGTTATAGCAGTCCCTGATAACCTTGTTATGGCTAAATTAACCTTTCATTTACACTGAACAAAATTTCTAATTGGTCACTTTTTAAACTCATTATTTCTGACCATTGGCTAATAACATTGAAATGAAAATTGGCCTAAACATGTGCAGTTTAATGGGCAAAAGTTTAGCGGTCTTTCAGACAAGTTGTCTTTCGATCCACATTTTTTTCGTATAAAATGCAAAAATACAATTTTTTTCCAAGAAAATGGTTTTAAGTGAAGTTTTATATCAAATTTAAGTGCAGTTGGTAATAAACTGGTCTAACCGACTTCAAAAAACACTAAACACTTGACATTTTGACTAAAGTAGATTTTTACGCACTTTTTAAAATATCACATATTTTAGATTTTTAAAATTAATCATTATTATTCAGTTACTCGTGCAAAAATTGTTGTATGCATTTTATTGTATCTGAACAAGAATGGTCTATTAGAATAGAACTTGATTCGTCCATTTATTGATGACAAACTGTGCACATTCCGGTTTGAATGTAAAACTTAAAAAAATCAATTTGACCGCACTTTGCATTTTTTTCAATTTCCAAACTTCTAGTAGAAATAAATAAATGCTGAAAAATTCAATGCCGTGTCGCAAATAATAAGGCGTACCGAACAGTGCGAACTTCCTATGTTATTAGCATGCATAAAGCTGAATTTCTATGATTTAGCTGCTGGTAGTGTTTGTCTTCATGCTTTTACGAAACAGAAACGAAGAGTCCGAGTATAGCACATTTGAAGCTTGTTCATCTTAAATCACGGCAGCCAGTAACATCTTCAAACAACAAAAACACAAATGGATAGCGTCTCTGTGGAAATATATAAAATTGTAGAAAAAAGTGTGACTTTTTGAAATAAGGGTACCTTTACTCTAGCATCATCGTTGCACGTAATACCAGTCATTTTTAAATGAAATGACTGCAGCGTCTCGGCAAATCCTTGGTTGATTTATAGAAGCATGATATTTGTATAACCAAATCTTACTTTCAAAACAAGCGCAAAAAATTTAAGGCGGCCAATTAGAAATTTTGCTCAGTGTATTCATATGGAAGTGTTTACAGTAATGAGGGTTTAACCACAAGAAAAGTTGCGGAAATGACGCGTTTTTGTTGTGGAAACGACGTTACGGAAATGAGAGTAAGATTAAGATTCCATATCAATTCGATTATCCTTAATATTGAGGTGGGTGGGGTATGGAGTGCCTATTTTTGTTATCTTACAATTGGGAGTAGTTTCAAGCCTCTTTTGTGAATATTATAAATCAATGTATCTAACCATTTCACGAAATGTTAGCAGCAAGTTCATAATGTGTATTTTGTTGTTTTTGTTGGCCAAAAACAGAGGGAAATTAGGCACTTTTGCGTTAACCAAACTGTGAAATAGAAATAACATGTAGGATAAAAACAACAGATGAGGTACGTTCTTGAAAGACCAGAGAACGATATATAGAAGAATTTCTTTCCTAAAACAATATATTTCTAGGAGAAATGTTAAGAAAACTTTGCTCCTCTTGTTCGGTTTTCGAAATAAATTTTACCCATTCGTGTTCATTGATAAAAAAACAATAACAATACTTTCAAACGGATTTCTTACGGTTTGTATCATACGCTGACAAAATCTAACATTACCTATGAATAGACGAATTCTTCCTATAGCAGGATTTCTTTTAATTGGTGGATGACATTAAGTGCAAGATGAAAATAATGACATTTTGTGAACGCATACAAATATTGTTTTTTGAAGATTTGCCTCATCACAAAAACCACCACGAGTGTGATTGGCAATAATTAGGTTACCCTCGTTTATGTAAACGACTTAATTTCGCGAAATGAAAAAAAAAATAGGTATGAAACTTCTAGAGATTGGCGAAACAAACATTGTTTATTAACATTTAATAGCCTTAATTTTTGTTGGTTGGAGTAATGAAAATGCTTTTTTATTATCTTGGGAGTATCATTAAGGTAAGAAAGACAGCAAGGATCAGGACCCATTCAAGTAACACACCTGCCCCTGTAACAAGCATATTTTGTTAACATTATAAATCAATATAGCTGACCATTACACAAAATATTGGCATGATGTAAAATGTATTTTGTTGGCCAAAATAAGACAAAAATTGGACACTTTTGCGTTAACCAGATTGTGAAATGACAATAACATGTAGGAGAAAAAGAACACATGGGGTACATTCCCAAAATACCGGAGAACATTTGATATCCTATGTGACAATGTAGCAACGGTCTTAAGCTATTCAAAAAACGGTCAAGACTAAATGTTCGGGCAAACGTGTTTTCAAATAGAGTTGTGAATGCCTGGAATTTATTACCATGTGAAGTTGTACTGGCACCCTCCCTTAACACATTCAAATCAAGACTGAACATATTCTGGTACGGACACCCATTAAAATTCAGGCCAAGTTGTTACACCCCCGGAGAAACAAATGTATCAGTCACAAGAAGATATCGAAACGGGCCATTAGAAGTGGTTGAACCGCTTAAAGAAGGTCTCTAGGATGGTGAGAAATGGTAAGAAATGAATGGGGTAGTAGGGAACAGCATGATGTGGTGTTTTAGATGGATGAGTTTGGGTGGATATGATTGGCTATAGTAGCCTTACTCAACCCACGTTACCACAAGGATCACATTTGTGGGGGGTGAAGTGAGGAAGGACAGGTTACTATCTACATTATTAATGTGAGGTTAGATAGAGCGTGTACACCATGCCATGTCCGACCAAACCACCCCTTCACAACAGGGCACAAATCACAACCTACAACACCCAACGACATCATATCCAAGCAACACACTGTACACACTATAGCTGCTCACCACATCCTTGCTTTTCTTATTTTATTTATTTAACTCTAAAACCCAGAACCCTCTGTATTGTTTGTGTTATATTGAGAGGTGTAAAAAGTGACTTATTTATTATAGTAATTATATAAATCTCCTATATATGTTTTAAGTTTGGAAAGTATATGGAGCTTAGGTGGAGGGCGCCTCCTTTTGCTGGAACAAGACAACTCGTCGACTGAACAATTCGTGGACACATTTTTTGAGACAACTCGTCGACAGATCCTGGGACAACTCGTCGACGCTTTGTGAGACAACTTGTTGACACCTTTATTCTAAGTTAATTGACCAGTAAATTATAATAATAATTGGTAATCAGGTGCAATTAGGGATAGTGATATAATGTACATATTGAGTGCAGTCAATGAGCAACATTTACTGTAATTTTTGCTTGGATGCTTCTGAATATAGGTGATGAAATGCGTCATATTTATACGTACGAAAATCGTAATGGGTTGTTGACAGGATAAAAGTTGCTTCACTTCATGCAAGTTTGGATGGGGATTGGATCTAGGGAGGAAGTTAAGTCTACCCCATTCACGTTTCTCACTCCCTCTCTCTCTATGAGGAGTCCAGACATGACTGAAATTGTTGACTGGGACTTTGAACATTGACTCAATCAAGACATTAAAAGGAAGCCATATGAGTTATTCATAATTTTATTCACAGAAGCAATAAAGAAGATTTAAACAAACAAACAAGTACTTAAATTGCAGCTATTCTGTTCTGTTCTGTTCTGTTCTATAAATTCTGCCTTTATAGGCACACCTGGTATAAACCAGTAGAATCTTCGTGAGTAAAGTTTTTAAAACATACAAATATATCAAGTCTGTCAAAATACAATAATCCCACCACCTTGTACAAGAGTTTTCATAAACAGTATCCTTTTGACTCTAGTTAAAACCACCACCGAATTGGATGCAATATCAGCTATTTTAAAGCATCAATATGTTATAAAAGGTCTAGACGAACATAAAAAAACACTAATATCAGGAATATATACAGGTCCTAGCAGTAGCAACTTTTAAGCTTTGACAGTGTCCGACCTCTTGGCCACATTATCCTTTACTGGTCCTATTATCATTTACTGGTCAATTAATTTAGAATAAAGGTGTCGACGAGTTGTCTCATAAAGTGTCGACGAGTTGTCTTAGAATCTGTCGACGAGCTGTTTCAAAAATGTGTCGGCGAATTGTTCTGTCGACGAGCTGTCTTGATTCCCCTTTCGCGATGTAACTCCTTTCGCAAATTAGCTATACCCATACACTACACACGTGTATTTACTGAATTTTGGAATGAAATTGAAAATACTTCAGGTTTTCGTGTAAAATTAAAATGCATCTTTATTTTAGTACACATTTCATCAATAAAATAGACGCTTAATTCGTTTTCTATTCGAAACGGGACGATAGATGGGATTACTTGCTCTAGCGAATTTTTTTTATGAAGGAACACAATTCGGTGATTGTCAAGTTGACACAAAGATCAGGACGTTACAGTTTTTGGCTTCTCCTCAGATATTTTTCGTAGATCAAGGTTTGTTTTATCTATAGATACTTATATTTAAACTGTCGTATCTCGCTGTAGAAAAATCTTTACGAGGTCGAAGCTGATCTGTTCAAATAACTGTTAAACTCTGTTTACTATAAATCGTAAGTCCGTGTGGCCTAGATAATCGGACAAAACTGTTAAAAGTACGGAGGCCCCACATGCAATAACAAGAGAACAACATGGCATCTCGAAACGATTTGGTCCGCTAATGTTGAGTGTAAAACGGTTCAGAAGTCAACAAAACAACAAAATACATTCTGTATGAATTACGGACAACTCGGCCCAAAACCAACTCGGCCCATGCCAAGTCGGCCCACATAAAACTCGGCCCATGCCAACTCGGCCCATGCCAACTCGGCCCAAGTTTATAAGACAACTCGGCCCAAATTCATAAGACAACTCGGCCCATATATTTTTGAAGTACATACGAGTTGCATGCTCATGTATGATGTATCCAGAATGGCTGTGTATTAGCATACAGCGGTGGATCCAGTTTGGGTTCAGGGGGCCCCCCGTTTTAGATATCCTATGAAAATGAAATACTTTGGTCTCGATGGGGCCAAATTATTTCATTTTCATGGGAAATTTAAAGATAATGAAACGCGCATGTATGCCTCGACATGCACGCGCATGTATGTTTCTGACATCTCTGTACATGATTATAAAGTTTCTATTGATATGTATGTATTTTAGTTTGCCGTCTATACATGTACATGTATGTCTATCCGTCTGCCTGTGCAAGAACATTCACGTGCCTGTGTGTGTGTGTGTGCGCGAGCGTGCATGTTTGCGTACATGAGTGTGTGTGTGTGTATGCATGCATGCACGTACGTATGTATTGGTCCCATGTGCGGATCCTTTATTCTGACCGTCGGGCCTGGACCCCAATCCTGGATCCGCGCATGGGTCCGCCCGGCTGTCCATCCATCTATCCATTGAAAATTGTAAAGTGATCAATTAGGGAGATTAGCATGTTTGGACGAAGTGTCAATTGATGCACACCTTTAATCATCTTAATATTATTGGCGTAATTATGCTGACCACTGGCAACAGCCTTAATGAATCGCAAATGTGTGAAAATCAGTGTTTTTAACCGGTGCATTTGATCATGCGGCATAACTTTGTCGAATGAAGGCATTTTTGTTATTACAGAGGCATTCAAAAGTTCATTAAATTCTTCAGAGACCAGAGACTATAGCTCTTTTACGTCACTTATATTTGAAACTCGTTTACGCATAATGTCTGAAATGTTGGTACTTATCCCATCGACGAGCAGAGAATGATCAGACGAGTCTGCGCATACGCGCAGTCTCGTCAGAGCCGTCGCTGCTATCAAACATAGAGTATGGAACTATGGATTTATGCTTCTAGCCTCGCACCATTTTTCACATTTAAATATGTAGTATGGCAAGCAGTGAAGACCCAGAAGAAATGTCGCATGATGCATCATTTCATGAGGGTCCACAATTTGCAACTTCGCTTTTAGCAATGATAAAATCACGGATATAAAATTCAATATGTACAAACGGGTAAGGATACTTGATTCTTGGGGCGAATCTTGCAGTTAATAAATGATACTAAAACACACATACTTCAATTCTTCTAAAATGTGGGACGAGTTGTCTATTTATGAAACTTAAATTGGGCCGAGTTGGCATGGGCCGAGTTTTGCATCTTTGGCCGAGTTGGCATGGGCCGTGTTTTATGTGGGCCGACTTGGCATGGGCCGAGTTGGTTTTGGGCCGAGTTGTCCTGCACCCATCTGTATGTTGTACTTGTAATTTGTAGAAATGCAAAACTCATTAGACAGGTTTTGGTCAGACATCTCGAGATGGTTTTAGGCTTAAAAATATGTTTGTTATATCACCTCACCTATTAACCAAGGGTTGGGGGAGGGACAGCAATTTATCAGGATTCAATCACATATTTATTTGGGAACGCCTGCTGTTCTGATATTTTTATTGGGTACACAGTAGATGCTGGGTCCAAACTTACATATGCAGAAAAGATGAGAGTACTCCCCCCCCCCCCCCCCCCCTCGAGCTGAAACGACCCACAGCCGAAACAACTCGTGGCCAAAACGACCCATCAAAATAGGCTGAATCAACTCACCCCAAAATTAGGTCGAAGCGACCCACGACCAAAACAACCCCGATTCGGGGTTCAATTTGAGTCAATAGGGTGTTTGCCAAAATTTTGATGTCGTTTGTCACTGCAGTGTTCATTATAGGCCACACCTTTGGGTCATGTACATATTTTTGGTGCAGAAAAATAATGCTCATGGGCCTATCTGGCCCAATTTCCAATCTCCTCATAGAAAAAGACAAATATTGAGCGTAAAATGCTTATATTTTCCTATCCGTAACTCAAAAAATGTCTCATATTGCGGCAGTTTATATGAGTATGCTATTCTCTTAAGTTTCCCACATGTTTTGGCTTCTTGAAAGCCTTGTCTCATCAAGATGGTTCCTTTGAGCATCAACAACCTATGTTTTTGATGAAATTAAATGAAAAAATAATTTTAATTTTAACAATTTGATCGCCATTTTTTCAATTTTTTCTCAGAATTAAAAAAAAGTGCCCAAATGCTTTTAGGTTTTGGGACTGCCATGTCTCAGCCAACAGTGAAGAACCAAGCCTTTCGAAGCAGGTCATTATACTAGCCATTCCCATGGGCATTGTTTATACATTTATACCTGAAAGATTGATAGCACCAACATTGCTTCAAGACAAAGTATTTTAACTTGATTTAGTTCTATCTATATCTGAGATATCAAGACAGAACAAAATTCCTCTGGTAAGGATCAAAATGTTTTCACTCTTTGCCCTCTGTAAAATTGTGCATGCTTTTTTGCTGTCTGCTGATTGATTTTTTTGTTCAAAATCAATAAAAAATTTCAGAAATACGATCAGAGTGAGAACATTTGGGATATACATCTTATGTGTCTTTTGTAGGTCCTGATCTGAGACAAACTGTTTGCAAAGGCTGTCAGCAAAGGACACTAGTAGGCTTGGGCAGCCTGATCTGGGCCGAGAGTGTTTGTTAAAAAACTATTTAAACAGTTCAGATTGGAGCGCATTGGCTCAGGGCTTGTGGTAGGGTGTATGACTCCAGACACAAGGGTTGCGGGTTCGGTACCTGATCTGGGTCAAGACTGTTTGCAAAGGTTATCAGTGAGAAGAAACACTAGTAGGGAAAGGGTTAATACCATTTTTTGGCAAATAGTTCAGACTGATTAGACTCTTTCATAATTCCAGATAAGGATCTTTTGGACACCTAAAATTGCATTTATTTCCTAACCCATCTCCTTTGCCAAAAAGTGGGAGTCCCACCATACAAAAGAATATAGCCTTTCTTCTAAAATCAGTAGTCCAAGCATAGAAAATGGGAGTTCAGGGCTGAAAATCAGCAGTAAGTTAGAGCTCTGATGGTCTGCTGCATATTTTTGCTGTCTGCTGATTTTTTTTCAAAATCAACTTTTTTCTAAATAGTCTTTCAGGATAAGGCTAAACAACAAGCATTTCAGGCCACTTTTTAAAAAAACAGATAAGGCAGTCAGACAGTTTTTTATACCCCGCCACTTTAAAAAGTGCGGGGTATTATGTTATACCCTCCATTCAAAAAATTGCGTTTGAGTGTCGGGCTGTCCGTCAGTCCATCAGCGCATCGTTTTCACTCTCTGCTGGGAGCATTTTTTAACCAATTTTCTTCAAACTTGCTATGAGAGTTGATATTGGGAGGTAGTGTCCGGGGATTGCAGATGGGTAAATTTTGGCAAATAAGTACAGAGTTACAGCCCTTTATTGACGTTAATATTTGGTTTTCACTCTCTATCTTTGGCATTCCTTTACCAATTTTCTTCAAACTTGGTATAAGAGTCGATATTGTAAAGGAGTGTTCTGGGATTGTGGATGGGTAAATTTTGACAAATAAGTACAGAGTTATAGCCCTTGATTGACGTTAGAAATATGTTTTCACTCTCTATCTTTGGCATTTTTTTACCGATTTTCGTCAAACTGGGTATATGAGTTGTTATTGAAAAGTAGTGTCCCGTGGCGGGGCATGTTGCATGCCTGCAGCGCTTTTATTATTTTTTTTATTTCAAAAAAACCCCAGACAAAACCATTTTTTTTCATCAAAACATAATGAGGCACCTTTTTGTTAAAGGCAAACATTGCTTCCCCAGGGAAACACATCTTTGCTCCATAATTGTAACAGTGGTCACTAATTAATGATAATTATTGGCTGCCCACTGTCTTACCTCCAACTGTTTACGGAGAAGGCATATTACACATGTTCTATGTTAGCTAATCTTTCAGTGAAAAATAATACCAAAATAATTAATAGTCATGATTAATTGATTGGGGACTCTGATCAGCCACCTGGTCATCTATTCAATATGCCCGGTTCACTGTCCATATAGGGAAATCAATGATTAATAGCCACCAACTGAGCACGCAGCGAAGACATGAAACTGCTAGTTTCTATGGTTCTATGCACAGGCAGATTTTGGTTAGCTGCAGAGGTTATTTTGCTGATTTTTGTCATGTAATGCATATTTTTTATTTTGGATTGGGATATTGCCCATATATTATATACGGTCGAAAGTAAGCATTTCAATGTATTGTTCAATAGTTAGAAAATTTGGTTTCAATCGAAATATTGAAATAGAAAGTCAACAGTTTGAGTTTAGAAATTGAAATGCAAGATAAAGATAAGATAAAGATAAAGAAACCTTATTTAACATCGCTTATAATGTAACAGACAACATTAGCTCATGAGCTATTCTGCGACATAACAATTATATCTTTAACAGATACTTACCTGCCTTACGCTATCTTCCTAGCACAACCCCTTTTATGTGAGCGTCAGCAAGGGAGCTACTAGTACCATTTTTTACACCTTTGGTATGGTGCGGCCGCAGGATTCAAACCCATGACCTCCCGCTCCAAAAGCGGACGCTCTACCAACTGAGCTATCGAGGCGGTCGAACAGTGGCAAAAAAAAAAAACGAAATTTATGCCTTTAGATGCCGATACTTTGTAATGAGGGTTTGAAATACAAGAAATGTATTGTCAAAATTTGAAAGATAAAACAAGCATTTTAAGTCTTGGGCATATTATTAAAATGTGTTACTGTCACAAACATGCACACGTACATGCATGCACACGTACATGTATGAACGACTATATATACTATTTTCAGCACTAACAAAGAACTTAGCTATAAATCAAACAAAAATGCTTGAGCATATAGTGAGACTCGAATAGATCTATGAGTCTGTCGAACAGTCTGGTCACGTTTCACTCTGTTAATCACAGCCTCTGTATCAGCCCAGTCTGATCATTTTTCGCTGCCTACTCAACGGTATCTTAAACGTTTTAAAAACCCATGGTTCGTTGATTCAGGCAGCAAACACTCTGATTGCACACGATGGGTGTTCAGGCTGACCGAATGTGTCTTTTTTGGTGCTCAAATCACATTCATCTCGGTTCAAATCAGGTGGGTACAGCTCGAAGCCGCTGGTAATATTTTTTCAATCCTGTAATTTTTTTTCAAAACTAAAATAGGGCAGTTGTCAGTCACTGGTCTGTCAAATGAAAAGCAAAAACAATTGCTTCACATGACTTTCTCTGGGTAGCTTATCAGTCATTTTATTTGGTCATTCCAAACACAGCTCTGTGTACATGTTGGTCTAATCTTATCATCATCAGATGGTATCAATGTGAAGGTATCGGTTTAACAATTATAACTGATAGGTGCTAAAAGCTGTCATGGTCAGCCTCAGTGTTGGCCTTTAATGTTAAGCATAAAATGATGATACATGTATTATGATTTTGACATCTGAATAAAATAAATGAGGCCACTTTTTTCTTGTCAAGTCTGAAAAAAAGACAGATGAGGGTATGATGATTTGAAACAGTTAAGGGAGGGCCTGAGAGGAGTGTCAAACAGTTTGAAGCCAGATCGATCAGTCCTGACATTTAGTCAGAGCCCGATCTCAGGCTTACAAGTGGCTTTTAATGAAAAAGTAGGAATCTTAAATGAGAAAAAAGTAGGAAAAAGTAGGACTACTTGTAAGCTTGTGATCTGGGTCCAAACTGTTGGCAAAGATTATCAACAGAAGATACTAGTATTGAAAGAGTTAATACAATTTTTTGTCTAACAGCTCAGACCCTCAATAGACTCTTTACTGTGTCGCAGCTGATCTGGGAATACACTGTTTGCCAATGTCTGAAATATTTTCTCCATATACAGTGATTTTATTTGGCCATTTTTACCGCCTTATATGGGAATCATTCCCAATCAAAAAATGGCTTTTATTTTCCCAATTTCATGTACTTTGGTATTTACTTTCCCAATTTTTATATGTTTTCACAAATGTGAAGGAAAAGGTAGCTTCCAAAAATCCCAAATAAAATCACTGATTTAGTCAGTTACAGGATCCAAGGTGGAAGTAATTAAAACGGGATATTTATCACTTCTTCCTTACCTGATAAGCTGTCAAATAAGCATTATGTATAATAGTTTGTAATTGAGGCCTCAGTCTGAACCACTTTCAGTATAAAGTGCCTAGACTCACACTGAATATCATGTCATGTGTAGTGACACATTACTGTTCCAGTTTAAGAATAGCTTCCAGGTGTCCTGTATTTTGAATTTTTATGGTATTTGCCTTTTATTTTATTCTTCAGCTACGAATCAGGGTTTAGTAGGAGTCCTAGGACAGAGACGAGGAACAAAGCCAAACATTTTTACAGGACAATGAGAGCCAAGGACAGAAGTTTGATGCTCCCTTTTAGCCTTGAAGTTAATATTGGTTGTTGATGACAGCCAGAAATTCCTACAGACAACTTGTTCTCTCAGAGATCTTATCAGGAATAAATGTTGTGAATCAACATCTAGACAACCATTTAAACAAGGTAAATATAAATGCATTTCAAACAAATGAACCCATTTTAGTGTTTGCATGGTTCGCAGAAGTTAATTATTCATAAGTTTGACCCTACTGCTGCTGTACGTACTTAAAAAATTAGAAACCCTATAAATGTAGCTTCCAATCAGTAATATGAACAAAATGAAATGGGCTTTGAAAATTGTATTATACATGAAACAGGACAGCCGACATTAGGTGTTGTGGTAAATCTTTACATTTATTGAATGCCTTGCATTATAAAACATTTCATTTAAAATTTTAGGACATTTATGATAATAAATTTTACCAAGTTTAAGGGGGTTTAGTTCACCTGACCAAAAGACTCAAGGTAAGCTTTTGTGATCATTTGTATCTCAAGCGTTGGGTGTCAGCAATTGCTTCAAAGTAAATTCCCTCCATATTAAAACTCAAGTAAAATGAGCTTAAAATCTTGGAGTGAAAACATTAAAAAAATCTTCTTTACTGAAACCACAATCACCTACAGTCTTGATATTTGATAAATAGCATCATCAAGTGGTCCTCTTTTAAATTTGTTAAAATTACATGTATGACCTTGGGGACCATCCCCCTTCCAGCCCAGGGTTCAATAGGGGTCATGACAGTTTCTAATTGATACCTATGCACAAGCTTTAAAAACCTGTAGGTGAGCAATCTAGGGCCACTAGGCCCTCTTGTTTTTGTACATGTAGATAGTTAATCAGTTAAACCCTAAATGTTGCTGCTTGCAAACATATTCACAGAAATTTACCATTTTTAGTGGAGTACAGTGGATCAGTTGGTAGAGTGTTAGACTTGAGATCAAAGGGTTGCATTATGCAAGTTCAAGTGTCATCGCCAGCAGTGTCACTGTGTTGTGTCCTTGAGCAAGTCACTATATCTATTGCATAGTACTTGCTCAGTTCCTACAGAAAATGAGAGTTAAAGGTCAAAACAAATTATCATTTTTATCCTACTAGTCTCTATGTGAAATTTTCTGATAACTGACATTTTTATATCACTGGTTGCCACGCAATACTTTTTATTTATCAGTTTAATCATACCCATACCTTTAGTTAGAGGGTGCAACAGAAAATCTTATTTCTCAACCAAATCATAATATGTTGTGGGTACTCAAAGTAACTGTCTCCATAAGATGGTTCTTATGAGCACCCAACACATATGCTAAAACTTATTAAGAAAACATTTAGAATTTTAAGCTCAAAATTTTGATTATCTAATCCTGTACCTACTGGTTGCTGTTCATTTTAAAATTTAGTGGTTTAACCCTTTTGGTTTGTTGCTGCTTATATAAAGAAATTTATCAGCTGAGCCCTACTGCCTGGTTGCTTTTTACTAATACTAAAGCTACCAGTAGGGTAAAACTGATAAACTGTTACATTTAATTATTGCAGATTGTGGGGATGGGGTAGAAGATTGGCTGATAGAGTATTTCAGACTGGTTTTGGAGGAAGTAGGTTCTTTAGAGAAAATCAGCCCTGCATGGACAAAGCTGAAACAGCATATAGCTTTAAGGTATAATCCATCATGATTTGATAAATAAAACTAGGGAGTCATTTGGTTGTCACAAATATCTGCAGTTACATTGAACATGACATAGTATTACATTTTTGAAACCTTGACCTTTGGAAAAGTCATATTAGCAATGCAAACCTTTTGTTGTTATCTATATGTAAAAACCATAGGCATTTCAGTGTCCCAAAAGGAACCACCTAATCTAATATCTGAACCAAAGGTCAAATCAAAAATCCTTAAAAAATTCTGCCATCTACACACCATAGGCAATCAGTGTGAAACAGTACATCACTTCATAACATTTAAGAAGTATTTGTACACAAGCCAATTTGATTACAGTTTTAGTATTTTGAGGGCTTTCTAAAAGAAAATTTGATTGCTGTTACCTGACCACCACCTACCACAAAAATATCAAGCCATTGCCAATTTCAATAAGAAATCTATTCGAAATTTAGTTTTGTTTTATGTCTTTTAAAGAAATCTGGGAAAAATAACCTTCCTAACAACCTGGAATTTTATGAGTCTGATGATAACAAACACATTTTTAAGGATGGACTGACCTTAACCTTTTAATCAAAGTCCATGTCAGGAAAACAAAGATTTCTTGTTATCTACACAACTCGACAAACATTGTGTCAAATATGAATTTTCACTGTCAAAAATGTAATAGTAGCTTACAAAATGTTGCAATGCATTACAGTCTGATTTTATACATGTTTGACCTTGACCTTTGGCTTTAAGATCATACCAGAGATCTGAACCTTTCTTTTAATCTACAATCCAAAGGCAATCATTGTGCCAAGTTTAAACATCCTCAGTCAAAAATTGAAAGAGGAGTTTGTTCAAAATTTCATGACAGATTATAAGTTTTATGACCTTGACCTTTGACTCCAAGGCTATATCAGTGATCTGAAACATTCCTTGTAATGTTTACCCCATGGGCAATAATTGTGCCAAATATGAACACCCTAAGTCAAAAGTTAAAGGTGACTAAGGGGGCCTTTTGATGGTAGTGACCCACAATAATATACATGTATTAGGATTTATTTTGTCAAAATTGGAAAAAAGAAGTCTATTTTGGATAAAAACTGTTGAGTAAGCTTCATAGGTCTAGATTAACACAATTGGAGTGAAAAATGTAAGTGTTAATTTTAATTTATGGGCTCAGGGTGCTCAAAAGAACCACCTCATCGAGACGGTTCTTTTGAGTACCATGACCCACAACATATGTTATGGTTGAAAAATAAAAACAAAATGCTTCACACTCTTCTACTTACGCCTTAAAAGGCATGTGAACTGCATCTTTTTGCTTGTAATACGTCTGGCTGATAAAGCCCAAAATTACCAAATTTTAAGATGATTAAAGAATAATTTCCTTTTTACTCCTTTTGTATGCTGACAAACTTTGTTTTTGTTGTTGTTGCTGTTGTTGTCTTCTGATTGTTTTCACCATTTACTGTTTCATAAATTCTTTCAAATATATACCATGACTACAATGGAAAACAGTTTGGATCCAGATCAGGTGCAACCTTTTTTGTTGGGTCTGATCTGGGTACAAACTGTTTGCAAACACTATCAGGCAATGACAATACAAGTAGGAGTTAGGATGCCCAATTTTTACTGTATACCCATTTCTTATTGCAGATTATAGAACCCAAACCAATTGGAGGAAATTTGCCTCTTTTTCTGATGATCATGGGCAGATACAGCGAGGCTTCAGTCAAGAGAAATCCATTTGTATGAGAAGAAAACTACAGAATCATTTCGTGACATATTGAGCTTATTCTGTAATATTCACTAATAGTTACATTAAATGATATAAATAGATTCAATTTCATTTAATATTATATAATTGGTGATAAGTTTTCAAAATGGTACAAAAGATTCATATGTTATACTATAAATACAGTTTCCATAGAATTATATGAGTTGAATGTTTAACAATCACTTGTATGAAGAAGTCATTTTAACAATGAGGATCAAAAAAAGCGGTGTAATGAAAGAAAACACCATTTTGTACTTGCTTACTTTCAATTGCGATTTTTATGTACAACTATTTTGAATTTGTAAGGGATGAAACTGTGATTGTTTATAAGGGAGATAATTTATACTGTTCTATTGCACTTATTGATCACCATACATTGTAAAAGGAACTACTTCTATGATGGTAAAATGGATGATTTTTTTTCAATTTTTTACATAAGCTGGTGTTTAAAAACTGGGATTGCTCTTCAAATACAAGGTTTTCAGCATAAATCTTGCATAGTATCGTAGTCAAGATATTAGAGAAGGTATCTATATTAAAATATTGCAGAATAATTTGACCAGCTCATCTAGAAACGGTTAACGCCAAAGGCCCCTAAACATTCTTGTATTTTCCTTCTGCGTTTACTTTACAAGTTACAAATTGCTTTAAAATGGTCAGTATCTGTCAAGAAATAACATGGACTACAGATATATCCATCTACCTTTGGAATTATTTCACACTAAAATTTCAAAAAAATTATTACCTCCCTTTGGTAGTGTAAAAGCTGAAAACCCTTAACATCCGTATAATAGGACTAGGGCAATACAAACAAAGCATTCTAGTGTGCAACATATATTGAAGCTCTCAAAGAAAAAAATGAAATAATTCTATTATTACTTGGCTCTATGGCATTACCGCAACCAACACCATTTCGGAAATGACAGTTGTGGAAATGACATTTATTCACTTTTGTCCTCATTTCATCCTTAACATAAAATTTATAACACCCAGTGATGCACAATTTAAGTATGTGTGCTTGTAATGCAGCTGTATGTACAACAACTAGACCCCTTCAAGTAAAGATTAGCTTCGAGCAAGATGTTCAGTAATGGCATACAAAAAATACACCCATGTAAAACCAAAGCTTCATGTGTTTCTGACATACTTTTACCATCACCTAGCCTAATCAAATATTGGATAGTATATTACAAACATTGTGGACTTGTGGGGTCCTTAAAAGTGTTTTCTGATGGGAAAAGGATTATGCATCTTTGGTTCATTATTTGTAAGGTTGTGGAAATGACAAATAAATGAGGGACAATAAGTGAAGCGCCAAATGAGCATTCAAAATCGTGTTTCTGCACACAATCTTTGATTTATTACTCATGTAATAGGTATTTTTTTTACAATTACCCAAACCTTCGTACACTATTGGAAAATATCATTTATGGTGGAATATTTGCCCTGAAGAATGTTAATTTGGCAGAACATTATGGTCAATAAATTTGTGAAAACTTATTCTAAGCTTTGACCAAATGGACTAGAGATGTCATTTAAATATTCTTTTTTTATTTTAGCTCTGGTGGCCAATTTTTCAGCGGAGCAATACCAGATGTGAAATTTTGGTAGAGTGCATTTCGAGGAAGATTTTAATGAAAATGTTTTGAATTGGGCTTTCTTGTTTTTGATTTTGGTTCAACGTAGCAGAACCATTTGCACAATGCTGTTAGAGGGCATTAAGAAGAATATTTGATACATTAATTTGAATTTGGGTCCGTGGTTCAGATGTTGTTTATTTTTTCTATCCTGTTTGAGCCTATAAATGCGGCAATTTTATCAGTAGAACAAAACTATTTGTGCAACTTTGTTAGAGGGCACACATTTCTGTGAAATCATTTTTTAGGTGCTGGACAAAGACTGATCACAAAAGCTCACCTCTCAGGTGCACAATGGATATTAAGTGCATAGTCGTTAAAAAACCTGCTGCCACCTATTTAACCCTCATGAAAAAGAACAAATGCTGTTAAATAATGTCAGGCATTAATGGCACAGATGCATTGCATATAAAATTGGAGAAAAATGTACAATCAAACTCACAAAGAAAACCTCAATATAAAATGGGATCACATGCATGGCTTTCCTAGGGTCACAAATATTATCCATAAAAAATAATAACATACGTTCATTCAATGTATGGCTTTCCTTGCGCCTCATATATCTCCTTTAAAATAGGAAAACAAAAAATAATCAATTTAACGCTACAGATATCTCCATGCTTAAGAAAACAAAGAATAATCCATAAGTGGCTTCCTGAAGCCACAACAACCATCCATGAGAAAATACTAGAACAAGAGATGTCTAATTTAACCATCTCTTATCTCCTATTAAGGCCATATAAACAGAAACAAGATGAATGTTCAATGAGTAGTGTGCGTAATGCCACAGATATTTTCTGTTTAAAGTAGGTTAGCAATGAGCAAGATATCCATGTTTTAGTGTTAATACTTTATGACCCAGTCAACTATTTTTCAGTCAACTCAACTCAAATTTATTTGCAAATCACATAACATTTGACAATGGATACATGAAATGCGCCCATAAAAGGCAGAGAAAGACAAATATGTGACAAAATAAGAAAAATTCTCAATTGGAAGTAACCCGCCACACTCAGAAACTTCAGGGCCAACTCCAGGAATTATTACAGAATAAGCCGAAGAGCGTCCACTGCCAGCAATTTCCAAAAAAGAAATAGCAACAAGCAAAGGCAGTTCCTTTGCCAGGAAAAGCCATCACTAGCTGAACCAAACACCATATTAAATGACATTCAAAACAACGTTAGCCAACAAGGTGACTTTACTCATCAAGCCAGAACAACGCACGCCAACCCATAAATTAATGTTTTAAACTGTTTATTCTCAGTCATGTTTAGAAGTTTTTCATGTTTTCCTGGGTTGAACCAGTACTGAGCAGAGGATAAAGAAGCTTGCTCAAGGATACAACACAGTGCCTGTGGTGTCTCGAACTAGCAACCAATTCTATCCAAGGCATTAGGCTTTGTAGCAAATAGATAGTCCTTTGCTATACCGATTGAGCCACTGCGCTCCTCTAAATGTGAAAGACAATAAACGGCATTCTAACTGCCATAGCTATCCTCCATGTGCAAATGAGAATTGGTGTTGACTTTTGCAAAATAAAACAATAAAAGTTATGTGTTCAGGGTTCCCACAGAAATTCAAAAACACAATTCCATGATTTTCCATGATCAACAGTGTAATTTCCATGACTTTTTAATGCATGGTTTCCTACCTACCCTTTTAGCGGCATTTTCACCACGCTGAGATAAATGCGGATGCAGCTACAGTAATGTATTTAAATAAGCATGCTTGTAGACCATGGATGCATTTTGAAATTATTAAAATTTGAAACCACCAGTAGCCAGAAAACTAGCTGTCAGACACACAACTTTTGTGTGTCTGACAGCTAGTTTTCTGGCTACTGGTGGTTTCATCAAATTATTTCACAAAATTCCATGATTTTTCCATGATTATTCAGGGTTTCTTTTTTCAAATTCCATGATTTTTCCATGCATGGAACTTTTTTTGGTGATTTTCCAAGTTTTCCGTGATTTCCAGTGCTTGTGGGAACCCTGTGTGTTTGACCTTCATATCCATAATGGTTATCCTCTATGACGGTGCAAATTAGAATTACTGCTGTCCAATGCGTATCCCCTATATAAATTAGAGAACACTGGTTTATCAATGTGTGGCTTTCATGCCTTCCATATTTAACAGAAGAACAATAGATATTTAAATTGTGTGACTGTCTTAAAGCCATGGATATCCTCCATGCTAAATATAAGAACAGAGGACATTCAAAATATACAAATTAATAAAGAACATGAATAAGCTCCACAATACTCTTTATCCAAATTTCAAATCCTAATTTTTATGACGTTCAAATTATTGTTAAATCAAGATCCCTACAATGTAGTTAGGGTACCACACCAACCAAGATTATTACAATAAACACAATATGCACTAGGTGCTGACTGTTTTCTGGTTCTAGAGATAGTGCTGACATGAAGCTACACGTTTACATACACAGATGCCAGCGGGATCAGAACTAAAAACAATGTGCAACCTCCCAATTTCTGTTGATGAACATTATTCCGTTGGCCCAATGGTTAATTGGAGTGTCACTTCAAGAGAAAACTGTTTATAAAATTTGCCAAAAACAAAAGTGTAGATTTGCCTGTACGTCCAGAAGTATACTATCAGACGTTTTTGTCAGTCAAATGTCCATTTGCAAGAGGGAAAAACAGGGGCAGATCCAGGATGTCTGGAAATGGGTTACATTCTATTGTTAAGTCATCCGGGTATTTTAGGCATTATGTAACTTCATGCTGAAGAACTCCGCCGATATACTCGGTGAAAATAATGCCAGACGCTAAAATCCCGAAATTTTAATTGGTAATATATCGATAAATATGCCCGATAATTTTAGAAACACTTTCTTTATCCAATAAAAATCAAATTTCATATAGATGCTGAAAATTTTAACGCAAAATTTTGAGTAGTTTTAAAGATATTGCAAGTTATTAATTCACCAAAATACGTTGTATAGGGATAACGGAGAATTCCCTGTGTATTCACCGAGTGCGTAAAGAGCCTCGATGATCCAGAGCGGGATGTGACGTAGCACTGTTTAATAGAATTATATGTATAAAGGTATTGGGGTTCGCTTTGCCGATTTTATTTCTCCTATGAAAATGAAATAATTCCGTCTCACTGAGACCAAATTATTTTATTTCCATAGGATATTTAAAAATGGGAGGGGGGGGCAGGGAGGGGGTTCAAGTGAACCCCCTATACCCCCTCTGGATCCGCCACTGAAAAATATATATTGGAAAAGATAAAGAAGAAATAAAAATGCATTCTCAAAATTCTGTGTATTTCAAAC
>CAXHUL010000113.1:22098-99000 GCA_964019695.1 Loripinus fragilis
TTATCACATATTTACTTTAATTTTCATTGCAATAACAATGTTTTTTCATATTTGATAATAATACAAGACACCGGGGGTTACACGCGCTGGCCGTGATAACCGATTTCTTCATGCCATGACTGATAACCGGAAGACGTGTATTTTAAACGGAGAGAGGTTATCAGGGCCCAGACCTGTAATTGTTTTTCTATAGACCTCTATTATAGCTTTTAAGTAGGCTGTGGTCCTCACAACTCTTCAATCACAATGAGGCTGCCATAGAGGTACAGATTGGACCTAGTTCAATCAAAAAACAAGAATGAGATACCCTGGTGACCGCCATGTTTTGCCACTTTTTGGCCCCTAAAGGTGGGCACCCTACATGAGAGGAAAATTCTACTGAAAAAAAATACCAGAATGCAAGGTCCTTTTTTCTAAGCCACACCACTAAACTAAATCAACAAAAGCAATGAGGTGTTGTTCCAAAAAGTACAGCAAAGATAGATCTGTCTAATAAATACAATATATTTCCTAGTTTTATTATTGACCAATCATGAAACACCTTACAACTTAAAAATATTGTGCTGAGCTTCCACCCACCTTTTGAGCCAATCACTGCCCTTTTTACATTTACAGGTCTGTGACCTAAAGCCATAACCCATTTCAGACAAAGGACCAAGAAAATAGTTTAATTCAAACCAATAAACATTTTAAAGCACATTTATATTGTTTGTTTGCATCATTTACCCCAAAGTTATTCTAGGGAACCCTTTAAACAACCCTACCCCCCTACACATATTACTGGTAAACTCATTGTACAGCAAAATAATGAAAAGAAAAAGTGAACATATTCATTTTCTTATATCTCTTTTATTATATATCAGAAATGCTTTAAAGTTCACTCATATAAGCTTATAACACCACTTTACAATATACTATACCAAAAAGATGCATGTGCTTTACCAGCATGAGTCTAATGTGGAGTTACCCCACCCACCCCAATTAACATGGCCAAAATTACTTGCTCCTCGCTATGTGACTTATAATACTTTCTTTACACATTAAATCAACTTCTAATCACATAAAAATGTTCATTTGTGCAAAATGAAGCAATTTTTGCTAATTTAGGTGACAAAAGCTAATATTATGTAACAGCCAGAGGGGGTGAAGAGCAAAACTAATTTCCATGCAGAGGGGCTATGCTCACCGACATGGCATTTTGACCGCTTACATTTTTTCCAAAGACCTAGCTGGAGAAAAAAACTACTACAGCTAGGATGCTGCAAGGTCAAGGTCAGTGAAAGGGAATTATCAAGGTCATAGAGGTCAAAGGTCAAGGTCACTTTGCAATTTTATTGGTCAAAAAGGTACAATTTCTACAATTAATGACCTATTTGTTTTAAATTGAGGTAAAATGGGTGAAATGGTCAAGGAAAACATCATATTATTGACAAAGTTTAAAAAATACTAGCCCAAAATAGTTATTTTACAAATGGCAGGCTGTTAGTTTGGTAAAATCATGCCTGTGAACTGGTATACTGTTGCAGTTTCATTATGACATTTTTTCAAAGTGACATTTAAGTTGCCGGATTGAATAGTAAAGATTAAAACGGACTAATACGCATACATATATCCATCTGAAATGGCCCCTCTTATCAAGGTCAAAGTCATCAATAAGGTCAAGGGTCAATTTAGACAGCAAATCAACCCAAACTGACCCAAATGTTCTACTTTACAAAGTGGAGAGTGCAATATCATACAGGTTTCCAAGTTGTTCTACACTGTTGCTCAATTGAAAGGTCAATCTGTCAAAGGTCAATGTCATATTGGGCAATATGACAGTCTCTTGTGCTATCTCTGAGTTCAACTAAGCCACCTGACAATAAATGAGCATGTAAATATGGGTTTAACACATGTAACACTTTTCAATTAAATTGCATTTAACTCCATAAAGTGACCACTACTGCGGTTTATGCAAACTTGGAAAAGGGCCTTTTTACCATATTGTGACAATCACATAAACACATACCAAAAAAAATGCTCTAGCATAACAATAAAAAACACAAATGCTCTGATTTGGGAACCAATGAGTTTCCGATAAATGAAAGTATGCTTACAGTGTAGCCTCATAGTGCAGAAGTGCAACTCACATGCTTCAAGTCCAATATGTAGTGCAAAACTGAGCCAACCATCACCCCTACCTACTAATAAGGCTCTTTTTCTGCAGTCTTAATGGTTTTTGTTTTAAAAAAGTGGACATTTTGAAAGCTCAAATCATTATTGGACTTGCTGAAATCAAAACAATGCATCAAAAACATATTACAGGTCACATACATAGCAGCCAAGGTATCCAACATAACAGGCCTGATATTCTTCTTTAGGGCCCAGACCTGTAATTGTTTTTCTATAGACCTCTATTATAGCTTTTAAGTAGGCTGTGGTCCTCACAACTCTTCAATCACAATGAGGCTGCCATAGAGGTACAGATTGGACCTAGTTCAATCAAAAAACAAGAATGAGATACCCTGGTGACCGCCATGTTTTGCCACTTTTTGGCCCCTAAAGGTGGGCACCCTACATGAGAGGAAAATTCTACTGAAAAAAAATACCAGAATGCAAGGTCCTTTTTTCTAAGCCACACCACTAAACTAAATCAACAAAAGCAATGAGGTGTTGTTCCAAAAAGTACAGCAAAGATAGATCTGTCTAATAAATACAATATATTTCCTAGTTTTATTATTGACCAATCATGAAACACCTTACAACTTAAAAATATTGTGCTGAGCTTCCACCCACCTTTTGAGCCAATCACTGCCCTTTTTACATTTACAGGTCTGTGACCTAAAGCCATAACCCATTTCAGACAAAGGACCAAGAAAATAGTTTAATTCAAACCAATAAACATTTTAAAGCACATTTATATTGTTTGTTTGCATCATTTACCCCAAAGTTATTCTAGGGAACCCTTTAAACAACCCTACCCCCCTACACATATTACTGGTAAACTCATTGTACAGCAAAATAATGAAAAGAAAAAGTGAACATATTCATTTTCTTATATCTCTTTTATTATATATCAGAAATGCTTTAAAGTTCACTCATATAAGCTTATAACACCACTTTACAATATACTATACCAAAAAGATGCATGTGCTTTACCAGCATGAGTCTAATGTGGAGTTACCCCACCCACCCCAATTAACATGGCCAAAATTACTTGCTCCTCGCTATGTGACTTATAATACTTTCTTTACACATTAAATCAACTTCTAATCACATAAAAATGTTCATTTGTGCAAAATGAAGCAATTTTTGCTAATTTAGGTGACAAAAGCTAATATTATGTAACAGCCAGAGGGGGTGAAGAGCAAAACTAATTTCCATGCAGAGGGGCTATGCTCACCGACATGGCATTTTGACCGCTTACATTTTTTCCAAAGACCTAGCTGGAGAAAAAAACTACTACAGCTAGGATGCTGCAAGGTCAAGGTCAGTGAAAGGGAATTATCAAGGTCATAGAGGTCAAAGGTCAAGGTCACTTTGCAATTTTATTGGTCAAAAAGGTACAATTTCTACAATTAATGACCTATTTGTTTTAAATTGAGGTAAAATGGGTGAAATGGTCAAGGAAAACATCATATTATTGACAAAGTTTAAAAAATACTAGCCCAAAATAGTTATTTTACAAATGGCAGGCTGTTAGTTTGGTAAAATCATGCCTGTGAACTGGTATACTGTTGCAGTTTCATTATGACATTTTTTCAAAGTGACATTTAAGTTGCCGGATTGAATAGTAAAGATTAAAACGGACTAATACGCATACATATATCCATCTGAAATGGCCCCTCTTATCAAGGTCAAAGTCATCAATAAGGTCAAGGGTCAATTTAGACAGCAAATCAACCCAAACTGACCCAAATGTTCTACTTTACAAAGTGGAGAGTGCAATATCATACAGGTTTCCAAGTTGTTCTACACTGTTGCTCAATTGAAAGGTCAATCTGTCAAAGGTCAATGTCATATTGGGCAATATGACAGTCTCTTGTGCTATCTCTGAGTTCAACTAAGCCACCTGACAATAAATGAGCATGTAAATATGGGTTTAACACATGTAACACTTTTCAATTAAATTGCATTTAACTCCATAAAGTGACCACTACTGCGGTTTACGCAAACTTGGAAAAGGGCCTTTTTACCATATTGTGACAATCACATAAACACATACCAAAAAAAATGCTCTAGCATAACAATAAAAAACACAAATGCTCTGATTTGGGAACCAATGAGTTTCCGATAAATGAAAGTATGCTTACAGTGTAGCCTCATAGTGCAGAAGTGCAACTCACATGCTTCAAGTCCAATATGTAGTGCAAAACTGAGCCAACCATCACCCCTACCTACTAATAAGGCTCTTTTTCTGCAGTCTTAATGGTTTTTGTTTTAAAAAAGTGGACCTTTTGAAAGCTCAAATCATTATTGGACTTGCTGAAATCAAAACAATGCATCAAAAACATATTACAGGTCACATACATAGCAGCCAAGGTATCCAACATAACAGGCCTGATATTCTTCTTTAGGGCCCAGACCTGTAATTGTTTTTCTATAGACCTCTATTATAGCTTTTAAGTAGGCTGTGGTCCTCACAACTCTTCAATCACAATGAGGCTGCCATAGAGGTACAGATTGGACCTAGTTCAATCAAAAAACAAGAATGAGATACCCTGGTGACCGCCATGTTTTGCCACTTTTTGGCCCCTAAAGGTGGGCACCCTACATGAGAGGAAAATTCTACTGAAAAAAAATACCAGAATGCAAGGTCCTTTTTTCTAAGCCACACCACTAAACTAAATCAACAAAAGCAATGAGGTGTTGTTCCAAAAAGTACAGCAAAGATAGATCTGTCTAATAAATACAATATATTTCCTAGTTTTATTATTGACCAATCATGAAACACCTTACAACTTAAAAATATTGTGCTGAGCTTCCACCCACCTTTTGAGCCAATCACTGCCCTTTTTACATTTACAGGTCTGTGACCTAAAGCCATAACCCATTTCAGACAAAGGACCAAGAAAATAGTTTAATTCAAACCAATAAACATTTTAAAGCACATTTATATTGTTTGTTTGCATCATTTACCCCAAAGTTATTCTAGGGAACCCTTTAAACAACCCTACCCCCCTACACATATTACTGGTAAACTCATTGTACAGCAAAATAATGAAAAGAAAAAGTGAACATATTCATTTTCTTATATCTCTTTTATTATATATCAGAAATGCTTTAAAGTTCACTCATATAAGCTTATAACACCACTTTACAATATACTATACCAAAAAGATGCATGTGCTTTACCAGCATGAGTCTAATGTGGAGTTACCCCACCCACCCCAATTAACATGGCCAAAATTACTTGCTCCTCGCTATGTGACTTATAATACTTTCTTTACACATTAAATCAACTTCTAATCACATAAAAATGTTCATTTGTGCAAAATGAAGCAATTTTTGCTAATTTAGGTGACAAAAGCTAATATTATGTAACAGCCAGAGGGGGTGAAGAGCAAAACTAATTTCCATGCAGAGGGGCTATGCTCACCGACATGGCATTTTGACCGCTTACATTTTTTCCAAAGACCTAGCTGGAGAAAAAAACTACTACAGCTAGGATGCTGCAAGGTCAAGGTCAGTGAAAGGGAATTATCAAGGTCATAGAGGTCAAAGGTCAAGGTCACTTTGCAATTTTATTGGTCAAAAAGGTACAATTTCTACAATTAATGACCTATTTGTTTTAAATTGAGGTAAAATGGGTGAAATGGTCAAGGAAAACATCATATTATTGACAAAGTTTTAAAAAAAATACTAGCCCAAAATAGTTATTTTACAAATGGCAGGCTGTTAGTTTGGTAAAATCATGCCTGTGAACTGGTATACTGTTGCAGTTTCATTATGACATTTTTTCAAAGTGACATTTAAGTTGCCGGATTGAATAGTAAAGATTAAAACGGACTAATACGCATACATATATCCATCTGAAATGGCCCCTCTTATCAAGGTCAAAGTCATCAATAAGGTCAAGGGTCAATTTAGACAGCAAATCAACCCAAACTGACCCAAATGTTCTACTTTACAAAGTGGAGAGTGCAATATCATACAGGTTTCCAAGTTGTTCTACACTGTTGCTCAATTGAAAGGTCAATCTGTCAAAGGTCAATGTCATATTGGGCAATATGACAGTCTCTTGTGCTATCTCTGAGTTCAACTAAGCCACCTGACAATAAATGAGCATGTAAATATGGGTTTAACACATGTAACACTTTTCAATTAAATTGCATTTAACTCCATAAAGTGACCACTACTGCGGTTTACGCAAACTTGGAAAAGGGCCTTTTTACCATATTGTGACAATCACATAAACACATACCAAAAAAAATGCTCTAGCATAACAATAAAAAACACAAATGCTCTGATTTGGGAACCAATGAGTTTCCGATAAATGAAAGTATGCTTACAGTGTAGCCTCATAGTGCAGAAGTGCAACTCACATGCTTCAAGTCCAATATGTAGTGCAAAACTGAGCCAACCATCACCCCTACCTACTAATAAGGCTCTTTTTCTGCAGTCTTAATGGTTTTTGTTTTAAAAAAGTGGACCTTTTGAAAGCTCAAATCATTATTGGACTTGCTGAAATCAAAACAATGCATCAAAAACATATTACAGGTCACATACATAGCAGCCAAGGTATCCAACATAACAGGCCTGATATTCTTCTTTAGGGCCCAGACCTGTAATTGTTTTTCTATAGACCTCTATTATAGCTTTTAAGTAGGCTGTGGTCCTCACAACTCTTCAATCACAATGAGGCTGCCATAGAGGTACAGATTGGACCTAGTTCAATCAAAAAACAAGAATGAGATACCCTGGTGACCGCCATGTTTTGCCACTTTTTGGCCCCTAAAGGTGGGCACCCTACATGAGAGGAAAATTCTACTGAAAAAAAATACCAGAATGCAAGGTCCTTTTTTCTAAGCCACACCACTAAACTAAATCAACAAAAGCAATGAGGTGTTGTTCCAAAAAGTACAGCAAAGATAGATCTGTCTAATAAATACAATATATTTCCTAGTTTTATTATTGACCAATCATGAAACACCTTACAACTTAAAAATATTGTGCTGAGCTTCCACCCACCTTTTGAGCCAATCACTGCCCTTTTTACATTTACAGGTCTGTGACCTAAAGCCATAACCCATTTCAGACAAAGGACCAAGAAAATAGTTTAATTCAAACCAATAAACATTTTAAAGCACATTTATATTGTTTGTTTGCATCATTTACCCCAAAGTTATTCTAGGGAACCCTTTAAACAACCCTACCCCCCTACACATATTACTGGTAAACTCATTGTACAGCAAAATAATGAAAAGAAAAAGTGAACATATTCATTTTCTTATATCTCTTTTATTATATATCAGAAATGCTTTAAAGTTCACTCATATAAGCTTATAACACCACTTTACAATATACTATACCAAAAAGATGCATGTGCTTTACCAGCATGAGTCTAATGTGGAGTTACCACACCCACCCCAATTAACATGGCCAAAATTACTTGCTCCTCGCTATGTGACTTATAATACTTTCTTTACACATTAAATCAACTTCTAATCACATAAAAATGTTCATTTGTGCAAAATGAAGCAATTTTTGCTAATTTAGGTGACAAAAGCTAATATTATGTAACAGCCAGAGGGGGTGAAGAGCAAAACTAATTTCCATGCAGAGGGGCTATGCTCACCGACATGGCATTTTGACCGCTTACATTTTTTCCAAAGACCTAGCTGGAGAAAAAAACTACTACAGCTAGGATGCTGCAAGGTCAAGGTCAGTGAAAGGGAATTATCAAGGTCATAGAGGTCAAAGGTCAAGGTCACTTTGCAATTTTATTGGTCAAAAAGGTACAATTTCTACAATTAATGACCTATTTGTTTTAAATTGAGGTAAAATGGGTGAAATGGTCAAGGAAAACATCATATTATTGACAAAGTTTTAAAAAAAATACTAGCCCAAAATAGTTATTTTACAAATGGCAGGCTGTTAGTTTGGTAAAATCATGCCTGTGAACTGGTATACTGTTGCAGTTTCATTATGACATTTTTTCAAAGTGACATTTAAGTTGCCGGATTGAATAGTAAAGATTAAAACGGACTAATACGCATACATATATCCATCTGAAATGGCCCCTCTTATCAAGGTCAAAGTCATCAATAAGGTCAAGGGTCAATTTAGACAGCAAATCAACCCAAACTGACCCAAATGTTCTACTTTACAAAGTGGAGAGTGCAATATCATACAGGTTTCCAAGTTGTTCTACACTGTTGCTCAATTGAAAGGTCAATCTGTCAAAGGTCAATGTCATATTGGGCAATATGACAGTCTCTTGTGCTATCTCTGAGTTCAACTAAGCCACCTGACAATAAATGAGCATGTAAATATGGGTTTAACACATGTAACACTTTTCAATTAAATTGCATTTAACTCCATAAAGTGACCACTACTGCGGTTTACGCAAACTTGGAAAAGGGCCTTTTTACCATATTGTGACAATCACATAAACACATACCAAAAAAAATGCTCTAGCATAACAATAAAAAACACAAATGCTCTGATTTGGGAACCAATGAGTTTCCGATAAATGAAAGTATGCTTACAGTGTAGCCTCATAGTGCAGAAGTGCAACTCACATGCTTCAAGTCCAATATGTAGTGCAAAACTGAGCCAACCATCACCCCTACCTACTAATAAGGCTCTTTTTCTGCAGTCTTAATGGTTTTTGTTTTAAAAAAGTGGACCTTTTGAAAGCTCAAATCATTATTGGACTTGCTGAAATCAAAACAATGCATCAAAAACATATTACAGGTCACATACATAGCAGCCAAGGTATCCAACATAACAGGCCTGATATTCTTCTTTAGGGCCCAGACCTGTAATTGTTTTTCTATAGACCTCTATTATAGCTTTTAAGTAGGCTGTGGTCCTCACAACTCTTCAATCACAATGAGGCTGCCATAGAGGTACAGATTGGACCTAGTTCAATCAAAAAACAAGAATGAGATACCCTGGTGACCGCCATGTTTTGCCACTTTTTGGCCCCTAAAGGTGGGCACCCTACATGAGAGGAAAATTCTACTGAAAAAAAATACCAGAATGCAAGGTCCTTTTTTCTAAGCCACACCACTAAACTAAATCAACAAAAGCAATGAGGTGTTGTTCCAAAAAGTACAGCAAAGATAGATCTGTCTAATAAATACAATATATTTCCTAGTTTTATTATTGACCAATCATGAAACACCTTACAACTTAAAAATATTGTGCTGAGCTTACACCCACCTTTTGAGCCAATCACTGCCCTTTTTACATTTACAGGTCTGTGACCTAAAGCCATAACCCATTTCAGACAAAGGACCAAGAAAATAGTTTAATTCAAACCAATAAACATTTTAAAGCACATTTATATTGTTTGTTTGCATCATTTACCCCAAAGTTATTCTAGGGAACCCTTTAAACAACCCTACCCCCCTACACATATTACTGGTAAACTCATTGTACAGCAAAATAATGAAAAGAAAAAGTGAACATATTCATTTTCTTATATCTCTTTTATTATATATCAGAAATGCTTTAAAGTTCACTCATATAAGCTTATAACACCACTTTACAATATACTATACCAAAAAGATGCATGTGCTTTACCAGCATAAGTCTAATGTGGAGTTACCACACCCACCCCAATTAACATGGCCAAAATTACTTGCTCCTCGCTATGTGACTTATAATACTTTCTTTACACATTAAATCAACTTCTAATCACATAAAAATGTTCATTTGTGCAAAATGAAGCAATTTTTGCTAATTTAGGTGACAAAAGCTAATATTATGTAACAGCCAGAGGGGGTGAAGAGCAAAACTAATTTCCATGCAGAGGGGCTATGCTCACCGACATGGCATTTTGACCGCTTACATTTTTTCCAAAGACCTAGCTGGAGAAAAAAACTACTACAGCTAGGATGCTGCAAGGTCAAGGTCAGTGAAAGGGAATTATCAAGGTCATAGAGGTCAAAGGTCAAGGTCACTTTGCAATTTTATTGGTCAAAAAGGTACAATTTCTACAATTAATGACCTATTTGTTTTAAATTGAGGTAAAATGGGTGAAATGGTCAAGGAAAACATCATATTATTGACAAAGTTTAAAAAATACTAGCCCAAAATAGTTATTTTACAAATGGCAGGCTGTTAGTTTGGTAAAATCATGCCTGTGAACTGGTATACTGTTGCAGTTTCATTATGACATTTTTTCAAAGTGACATTTAAGTTGCCGGATTGAATAGTAAAGATTAAAACGGACTAATACGCATACATATATCCATCTGAAATGGCCCCTCTTATCAAGGTCAAAGTCATCAATAAGGTCAAGGGTCAATTTAGACAGCAAATCAACCCAAACTGACCCAAATGTTCTACTTTACAAAGTGGAGAGTGCAATATCATACAGGTTTCCAAGTTGTTCTACACTGTTGCTCAATTGAAAGGTCAATCTGTCAAAGGTCAATGTCATATTGGGCAATATGACAGTCTCTTGTGCTATCTCTGAGTTCAACTAAGCCACCTGACAATAAATGAGCATGTAAATATGGGTTTAACACATGTAACACTTTTCAATTAAATTGCATTTAACTCCATAAAGTGACCACTACTGCGGTTTACGCAAACTTGGAAAAGGGCCTTTTTACCATATTGTGACAATCACATAAACACATACCAAAAAAAATGCTCTAGCATAACAATAAAAAACACAAATGCTCTGATTTGGGAACCAATGAGTTTCCGATAAATGAAAGTATGCTTACAGTGTAGCCTCATAGTGCAGAAGTGCAACTCACATGCTTCAAGTCCAATATGTAGTGCAAAACTGAGCCAACCATCACCCCTACCTACTAATAAGGCTCTTTTTCTGCAGTCTTAATGGTTTTTGTTTTAAAAAAGTGGACCTTTTGAAAGCTCAAATCATTATTGGACTTGCTGAAATCAAAACAATGCATCAAAAACATATTACAGGTCACATACATAGCAGCCAAGGTATCCAACATAACAGGCCTGATATTCTTCTTTAGGGCCCAGACCTGTAATTGTTTTTCTATAGACCTCTATTATAGCTTTTAAGTAGGCTGTGGTCCTCACAACTCTTCAATCACAATGAGGCTGCCATAGAGGTACAGATTGGACCTAGTTCAATCAAAAAACAAGAATGAGATACCCTGGTGACCGCCATGTTTTGCCACTTTTTGGCCCCTAAAGGTGGGCACCCTACATGAGAGGAAAATTCTACTGAAAAAAAATACCAGAATGCAAGGTCCTTTTTTCTAAGCCACACCACTAAACTAAATCAACAAAAGCAATGAGGTGTTGTTCCAAAAAGTACAGCAAAGATAGATCTGTCTAATAAATACAATATATTTCCTAGTTTTATTATTGACCAATCATGAAACACCTTACAACTTAAAAATATTGTGCTGAGCTTCCACCCACCTTTTGAGCCAATCACTGCCCTTTTTACATTTACAGGTCTGTGACCTAAAGCCATAACCCATTTCAGACAAAGGACCAAGAAAATAGTTTAATTCAAACCAATAAACATTTTAAAGCACATTTATATTGTTTGTTTGCATCATTTACCCCAAAGTTATTCTAGGGAACCCTTTAAACAACCCTACCCCCCTACACATATTACTGGTAAACTCATTGTACAGCAAAATAATGAAAAGAAAAAGTGAACATATTCATTTTCTTATATCTCTTTTATTATATATCAGAAATGCTTTAAAGTTCACTCATATAAGCTTATAACACCACTTTACAATATACTATACCAAAAAGATGCATGTGCTTTACCAGCATAAGTCTAATGTGGAGTTACCACACCCACCCCAATTAACATGGCCAAAATTACTTGCTCCTCGCTATGTGACTTATAATACTTTCTTTACACATTAAATCAACTTCTAATCACATAAAAATGTTCATTTGTGCAAAATGAAGCAATTTTTGCTAATTTAGGTGACAAAAGCTAATATTATGTAACAGCCAGAGGGGGTGAAGAGCAAAACTAATTTCCATGCAGAGGGGCTATGCTCACCGACATGGCATTTTGACCGCTTACATTTTTTCCAAAGACCTAGCTGGAGAAAAAAACTACTACAGCTAGGATGCTGCAAGGTCAAGGTCAGTGAAAGGGAATTATCAAGGTCATAGAGGTCAAAGGTCAAGGTCACTTTGCAATTTTATTGGTCAAAAAGGTACAATTTCTACAATTAATGACCTATTTGTTTTAAATTGAGGTAAAATGGGTGAAATGGTCAAGGAAAACATCATATTATTGACAAAGTTTAAAAAATACTAGCCCAAAATAGTTATTTTACAAATGGCAGGCTGTTAGTTTGGTAAAATCATGCCTGTGAACTGGTATACTGTTGCAGTTTCATTATGACATTTTTTCAAAGTGACATTTAAGTTGCCGGATTGAATAGTAAAGATTAAAACGGACTAATACGCATACATATATCCATCTGAAATGGCCCCTCTTATCAAGGTCAAAGTCATCAATAAGGTCAAGGGTCAATTTAGACAGCAAATCAACCCAAACTGACCCAAATGTTCTACTTTACAAAGTGGAGAGTGCAATATCATACAGGTTTCCAAGTTGTTCTACACTGTTGCTCAATTGAAAGGTCAATCTGTCAAAGGTCAATGTCATATTGGGCAATATGACAGTCTCTTGTGCTATCTCTGAGTTCAACTAAGCCACCTGACAATAAATGAGCATGTAAATATGGGTTTAACACATGTAACACTTTTCAATTAAATTGCATTTAACTCCATAAAGTGACCACTACTGCGGTTTACGCAAACTTGGAAAAGGGCCTTTTTACCATATTGTGACAATCACATAAACACATACCAAAAAAAATGCTCTAGCATAACAATAAAAAACACAAATGCTCTGATTTGGGAACCAATGAGTTTCCGATAAATGAAAGTATGCTTACAGTGTAGCCTCATAGTGCAGAAGTGCAACTCACATGCTTCAAGTCCAATATGTAGTGCAAAACTGAGCCAACCATCACCCCTACCTACTAATAAGGCTCTTTTTCTGCAGTCTTAATGGTTTTTTTTTTAAAAAAGTGGACCTTTTGAAAGCTCAAATCATTATTGGACTTGCTGAAATCAAAACAATGCATCAAAAACATATTACAGGTCACATACATAGCAGCCAAGGTATCCAACATAACAGGCCTGATATTCTTCTTTAGGGCCCAGACCTGTAATTGTTTTTCTATAGACCTCTATTATAGCTTTTAAGTAGGCTGTGGTCCTCACAACTCTTCAATCACAATGAGGCTGCCATAGAGGTACAGATTGGACCTAGTTCAATCAAAAAACAAGAATGAGATACCCTGGTGACCGCCATGTTTTGCCACTTTTTGGGCCCTAAAGGTGGGCACCCTACATGAGAGGAAAATTCTACTGAAAAAAAATACCAGAATGCAAGGTCCTTTTTTCTAAGCCACACCACTAAACTAAATCAACAAAAGCAATGAGGTGTTGTTCCAAAAAGTACAGCAAAGATAGATCTGTCTAATAAATACAATATATTTCCTAGTTTTATTATTGACCAATCATGAAACACCTTACAACTTAAAAATATTGTGCTGAGCTTCCACCCACCTTTTGAGCCAATCACTGCCCTTTTTACATTTACAGGTCTGTGACCTAAAGCCATAACCCATTTCAGACAAAGGACCAAGAAAATAGTTTAATTCAAACCAATAAACATTTTAAAGCACATTTATATTGTTTGTTTGCATCATTTACCCCAAAGTTATTCTAGGGAACCCTTTAAACAACCCTACCCCCCTACACATATTACTGGTAAACTCATTGTACAGCAAAATAATGAAAAGAAAAAGTGAACATATTCATTTTCTTATATCTCTTTTATTATATATCAGAAATGCTTTAAAGTTCACTCATATAAGCTTATAACACCACTTTACAATATACTATACCAAAAAGATGCATGTGCTTTACCAGCATGAGTCTAATGTGGAGTTACCCCACCCACCCCAATTAACATGGCCAAAATTACTTGCTCCTCGCTATGTGACTTATAATACTTTCTTTACACATTAAATCAACTTCTAATCACATAAAAATGTTCATTTGTGCAAAATGAAGCAATTTTTGCTAATTTAGGTGACAAAAGCTAATATTATGTAACAGCCAGAGGGGGTGAAGAGCAAAACTAATTTCCATGCAGAGGGGCTATGCTCACCGACATGGCATTTTGACCGCTTACATTTTTTCCAAAGACCTAGCTGGAGAAAAAAACTACTACAGCTAGGATGCTGCAAGGTCAAGGTCAGTGAAAGGGAATTATCAAGGTCATAGAGGTCAAAGGTCAAGGTCACTTTGCAATTTTATTGGTCAAAAAGGTACAATTTCTACAATTAATGACCTATTTGTTTTAAATTGAGGTAAAATGGGTGAAATGGTCAAGGAAAACATCATATTATTGACAAAGTTTAAAAAATACTAGCCCAAAATAGTTATTTTACAAATGGCAGGCTGTTAGTTTGGTAAAATCATGCCTGTGAACTGGTATACTGTTGCAGTTTCATTATGACATTTTTTCAAAGTGACATTTAAGTTGCCGGATTGAATAGTAAAGATTAAAACGGACTAATACGCATACATATATCCATCTGAAATGGCCCCTCTTATCAAGGTCAAAGTCATCAATAAGGTCAAGGGTCAATTTAGACAGCAAATCAACCCAAACTGACCCAAATGTTCTACTTTACAAAGTGGAGAGTGCAATATCATACAGGTTTCCAAGTTGTTCTACACTGTTGCTCAATTGAAAGGTCAATCTGTCAAAGGTCAATGTCATATTGGGCAATATGACAGTCTCTTGTGCTATCTCTGAGTTCAACTAAGCCACCTGACAATAAATGAGCATGTAAATATGGGTTTAACACATGTAACACTTTTCAATTAAATTGCATTTAACTCCATAAAGTGACCACTACTGCGGTTTACGCAAACTTGGAAAAGGGCCTTTTTACCATATTGTGACAATCACATAAACACATACCAAAAAAAATGCTCTAGCATAACAATAAAAAACACAAATGCTCTGATTTGGGAACCAATGAGTTTCCGATAAATGAAAGTATGCTTACAGTGTAGCCTCATAGTGCAGAAGTGCAACTCACATGCTTCAAGTCCAATATGTAGTGCAAAACTGAGCCAACCATCACCCCTACCTACTAATAAGGCTCTTTTTCTGCAGTCTTAATGGTTTTTGTTTTAAAAAAGTGGACCTTTTGAAAGCTCAAATCATTATTGGACTTGCTGAAATCAAAACAATGCATCAAAAACATATTACAGGTCACATACATAGCAGCCAAGGTATCCAACATAACAGGCCTGATATTCTTCTTTAGGGCCCAGACCTGTAATTGTTTTTCTATAGACCTCTATTATAGCTTTTAAGTAGGCTGTGGTCCTCACAACTCTTCAATCACAATGAGGCTGCCATAGAGGTACAGATTGGACCTAGTTCAATCAAAAAACAAGAATGAGATACCCTGGTGACCGCCATGTTTTGCCACTTTTTGGCCCCTAAAGGTGGGCACCCTACATGAGAGGAAAATTCTACTGAAAAAAAATACCAGAATGCAAGGTCCTTTTTTCTAAGCCACACCACTAAACTAAATCAACAAAAGCAATGAGGTGTTGTTCCAAAAAGTACAGCAAAGATAGATCTGTCTAATAAATACAATATATTTCCTAGTTTTATTATTGACCAATCATGAAACACCTTACAACTTAAAAATATTGTGCTGAGCTTCCACCCACCTTTTGAGCCAATCACTGCCCTTTTTACATTTACAGGTCTGTGACCTAAAGCCATAACCCATTTCAGACAAAGGACCAAGAAAATAGTTTAATTCAAACCAATAAACATTTTAAAGCACATTTATATTGTTTGTTTGCATCATTTACCCCAAAGTTATTCTAGGGAACCCTTTAAACAACCCTACCCCCCTACACATATTACTGGTAAACTCATTGTACAGCAAAATAATGAAAAGAAAAAGTGAACATATTCATTTTCTTATATCTCTTTTATTATATATCAGAAATGCTTTAAAGTTCACTCATATAAGCTTATAACACCACTTTACAATATACTATACCAAAAAGATGCATGTGCTTTACCAGCATGAGTCTAATGTGGAGTTACCCCACCCACCCCAATTAACATGGCCAAAATTACTTGCTCCTCGCTATGTGACTTATAATACTTTCTTTACACATTAAATCAACTTCTAATCACATAAAAATGTTCATTTGTGCAAAATGAAGCAATTTTTGCTAATTTAGGTGACAAAAGCTAATATTATGTAACAGCCAGAGGGGGTGAAGAGCAAAACTAATTTCCATGCAGAGGGGCTATGCTCACCGACATGGCATTTTGACCGCTTACATTTTTTCCAAAGACCTAGCTGGAGAAAAAAACTACTACAGCTAGGATGCTGCAAGGTCAAGGTCAGTGAAAGGGAATTATCAAGGTCATAGAGGTCAAAGGTCAAGGTCACTTTGCAATTTTATTGGTCAAAAAGGTACAATTTCTACAATTAATGACCTATTTGTTTTAAATTGAGGTAAAATGGGTGAAATGGTCAAGGAAAACATCATATTATTGACAAAGTTTAAAAAATACTAGCCCAAAATAGTTATTTTACAAATGGCAGGCTGTTAGTTTGGTAAAATCATGCCTGTGAACTGGTATACTGTTGCAGTTTCATTATGACATTTTTTCAAAGTGACATTTAAGTTGCCGGATTGAATAGTAAAGATTAAAACGGACTAATACGCATACATATATCCATCTGAAATGGCCCCTCTTATCAAGGTCAAAGTCATCAATAAGGTCAAGGGTCAATTTAGACAGCAAATCAACCCAAACTGACCCAAATGTTCTACTTTACAAAGTGGAGAGTGCAATATCATACAGGTTTCCAAGTTGTTCTACACTGTTGCTCAATTGAAAGGTCAATCTGTCAAAGGTCAATGTCATATTGGGCAATATGACAGTCTCTTGTGCTATCTCTGAGTTCAACTAAGCCACCTGACAATAAATGAGCATGTAAATATGGGTTTAACACATGTAACACTTTTCAATTAAATTGCATTTAACTCCATAAAGTGACCACTACTGCGGTTTACGCAAACTTGGAAAAGGGCCTTTTTACCATATTGTGACAATCACATAAACACATACCAAAAAAAATGCTCTAGCATAACAATAAAAAACACAAATGCTCTGATTTGGGAACCAATGAGTTTCCGATAAATGAAAGTATGCTTACAGTGTAGCCTCATAGTGCAGAAGTGCAACTCACATGCTTCAAGTCCAATATGTAGTGCAAAACTGAGCCAACCATCACCCCTACCTACTAATAAGGCTCTTTTTCTGCAGTCTTAATGGTTTTTGTTTTAAAAAAGTGGACCTTTTGAAAGCTCAAATCATTATTGGACTTGCTGAAATCAAAACAATGCATCAAAAACATATTACAGGTCACATACATAGCAGCCAAGGTATCCAACATAACAGGCCTGATATTCTTCTTTAGGGCCCAGACCTGTAATTGTTTTTCTATAGACCTCTATTATAGCTTTTAAGTAGGCTGTGGTCCTCACAACTCTTCAATCACAATGAGGCTGCCATAGAGGTACAGATTGGACCTAGTTCAATCAAAAAACAAGAATGAGATACCCTGGTGACCGCCATGTTTTGCCACTTTTTGGCCCCTAAAGGTGGGCACCCTACATGAGAGGAAAATTCTACTGAAAAAAAATACCAGAATGCAAGGTCCTTTTTTCTAAGCCACACCACTAAACTAAATCAACAAAAGCAATGAGGTGTTGTTCCAAAAAGTACAGCAAAGATAGATCTGTCTAATAAATACAATATATTTCCTAGTTTTATTATTGACCAATCATGAAACACCTTACAACTTAAAAATATTGTGCTGAGCTTCCACCCACCTTTTGAGCCAATCACTGCCCTTTTTACATTTACAGGTCTGTGACCTAAAGCCATAACCCATTTCAGACAAAGGACCAAGAAAATAGTTTAATTCAAACCAATAAACATTTTAAAGCACATTTATATTGTTTGTTTGCATCATTTACCCCAAAGTTATTCTAGGGAACCCTTTAAACAACCCTACCCCCCTACACATATTACTGGTAAACTCATTGTACAGCAAAATAATGAAAAGAAAAAGTGAACATATTCATTTTCTTATATCTCTTTTATTATATATCAGAAATGCTTTAAAGTTCACTCATATAAGCTTATAACACCACTTTACAATATACTATACCAAAAAGATGCATGTGCTTTACCAGCATGAGTCTAATGTGGAGTTACCCCACCCACCCCAATTAACATGGCCAAAATTACTTGCTCCTCGCTATGTGACTTATAATACTTTCTTTACACATTAAATCAACTTCTAATCACATAAAAATGTTCATTTGTGCAAAATGAAGCAATTTTTGCTAATTTAGGTGACAAAAGCTAATATTATGTAACAGCCAGAGGGGGTGAAGAGCAAAACTAATTTCCATGCAGAGGGGCTATGCTCACCGACATGGCATTTTGACCGCTTACATTTTTTCCAAAGACCTAGCTGGAGAAAAAAACTACTACAGCTAGGATGCTGCAAGGTCAAGGTCAGTGAAAGGGAATTATCAAGGTCATAGAGGTCAAAGGTCAAGGTCACTTTGCAATTTTATTGGTCAAAAAGGTACAATTTCTACAATTAATGACCTATTTGTTTTAAATTGAGGTAAAATGGGTGAAATGGTCAAGGAAAACATCATATTATTGACAAAGTTTAAAAAATACTAGCCCAAAATAGTTATTTTACAAATGGCAGGCTGTTAGTTTGGTAAAATCATGCCTGTGAACTGGTATACTGTTGCAGTTTCATTATGACATTTTTTCAAAGTGACATTTAAGTTGCCGGATTGAATAGTAAAGATTAAAACGGACTAATACGCATACATATATCCATCTGAAATGGCCCCTCTTATCAAGGTCAAAGTCATCAATAAGGTCAAGGGTCAATTTAGACAGCAAATCAACCCAAACTGACCCAAATGTTCTACTTTACAAAGTGGAGAGTGCAATATCATACAGGTTTCCAAGTTGTTCTACACTGTTGCTCAATTGAAAGGTCAATCTGTCAAAGGTCAATGTCATATTGGGCAATATGACAGTCTCTTGTGCTATCTCTGAGTTCAACTAAGCCACCTGACAATAAATGAGCATGTAAATATGGGTTTAACACATGTAACACTTTTCAATTAAATTGCATTTAACTCCATAAAGTGACCACTACTGCGGTTTACGCAAACTTGGAAAAGGGCCTTTTTACCATATTGTGACAATCACATAAACACATACCAAAAAAAATGCTCTAGCATAACAATAAAAAACACAAATGCTCTGATTTGGGAACCAATGAGTTTCCGATAAATGAAAGTATGCTTACAGTGTAGCCTCATAGTGCAGAAGTGCAACTCACATGCTTCAAGTCCAATATGTAGTGCAAAACTGAGCCAACCATCACCCCTACCTACTAATAAGGCTCTTTTTCTGCAGTCTTAATGGTTTTTGTTTTAAAAAAGTGGACCTTTTGAAAGCTCAAATCATTATTGGACTTGCTGAAATCAAAACAATGCATCAAAAACATATTACAGGTCACATACATAGCAGCCAAGGTATCCAACATAACAGGCCTGATATTCTTCTTTAGGGCCCAGACCTGTAATTGTTTTTCTATAGACCTCTATTATAGCTTTTAAGTAGGCTGTGGTCCTCACAACTCTTCAATCACAATGAGGCTGCCATAGAGGTACAGATTGGACCTAGTTCAATCAAAAAACAAGAATGAGATACCCTGGTGACCGCCATGTTTTGCCACTTTTTGGCCCCTAAAGGTGGGCACCCTACATGAGAGGAAAATTCTACTGAAAAAAAATACCAGAATGCAAGGTCCTTTTTTCTAAGCCACACCACTAAACTAAATCAACAAAAGCAATGAGGTGTTGTTCCAAAAAGTACAGCAAAGATAGATCTGTCTAATAAATACAATATATTTCCTAGTTTTATTATTGACCAATCATGAAACACCTTACAACTTAAAAATATTGTGCTGAGCTTCCACCCACCTTTTGAGCCAATCACTGCCCTTTTTACATTTACAGGTCTGTGACCTAAAGCCATAACCCATTTCAGACAAAGGACCAAGAAAATAGTTTAATTCAAACCAATAAACATTTTAAAGCACATTTATATTGTTTGTTTGCATCATTTACCCCAAAGTTATTCTAGGGAACCCTTTAAACAACCCTACCCCCCTACACATATTACTGGTAAACTCATTGTACAGCAAAATAGTGAAAAGAAAAAGTGAACATATTCATTTTCTTATATCTCTTTTATTATATATCAGAAATGCTTTAAAGTTCACTCATATAAGCTTATAACACCACTTTACAATATACTATACCAAAAAGATGCATGTGCTTTACCAGCATGAGTCTAATGTGGAGTTACCCCACCCACCCCAATTAACATGGCCAAAATTACTTGCTCCTCGCTATGTGACTTATAATACTTTCTTTACACATTAAATCAACTTCTAATCACATAAAAATGTTCATTTGTGCAAAATGAAGCAATTTTTGCTAATTTAGGTGACAAAAGCTAATATTATGTAACAGCCAGAGGGGGTGAAGAGCAAAACTAATTTCCATGCAGAGGGGCTATGCTCACCGACATGGCATTTTGACCGCTTACATTTTTTCCAAAGACCTAGCTGGAGAAAAAAACTACTACAGCTAGGATGCTGCAAGGTCAAGGTCAGTGAAAGGGAATTATCAAGGTCATAGAGGTCAAAGGTCAAGGTCACTTTGCAATTTTATTGGTCAAAAAGGTACAATTTCTACAATTAATGACCTATTTGTTTTAAATTGAGGTAAAATGGGTGAAATGGTCAAGGAAAACATCATATTATTGACAAAGTTTAAAAAATACTAGCCCAAAATAGTTATTTTACAAATGGCAGGCTGTTAGTTTGGTAAAATCATGCCTGTGAACTGGTATACTGTTGCAGTTTCATTATGACATTTTTTCAAAGTGACATTTAAGTTGCCGGATTGAATAGTAAAGATTAAAACGGACTAATACGCATACATATATCCATCTGAAATGGCCCCTCTTATCAAGGTCAAAGTCATCAATAAGGTCAAGGGTCAATTTAGACAGCAAATCAACCCAAACTGACCCAAATGTTCTACTTTACAAAGTGGAGAGTGCAATATCATACAGGTTTCCAAGTTGTTCTACACTGTTGCTCAATTGAAAGGTCAATCTGTCAAAGGTCAATGTCATATTGGGCAATATGACAGTCTCTTGTGCTATCTCTGAGTTCAACTAAGCCACCTGACAATAAATGAGCATGTAAATATGGGTTTAACACATGTAACACTTTTCAATTAAATTGCATTTAACTCCATAAAGTGACCACTACTGCGGTTTACGCAAACTTGGAAAAGGGCCTTTTTACCATATTGTGACAATCACATAAACACATACCAAAAAAAATGCTCTAGCATAACAATAAAAAACACAAATGCTCTGATTTGGGAACCAATGAGTTTCCGATAAATGAAAGTATGCTTACAGTGTAGCCTCATAGTGCAGAAGTGCAACTCACATGCTTCAAGTCCAATATGTAGTGCAAAACTGAGCCAACCATCACACCTACCTACTAATAAGGCTCTTTTTCTGTAGTCTTAATGGTTTTTGTTTTAAAAAAGTGGACCTTTTGAAAGCTCAAATCATTATTGGACTTGCTGAAATCAAAACAATGCATCAAAAACATATTACAGGTCACATACATAGCAGCCAAGGTATCCAACATAACAGGCCTGATATTCTTCTTTAGGGCCCAGACCTGTAATTGTTTTTCTATAGACCTCTATTATAGCTTTTAAGTAGGCTGTGGTCCTCACAACTCTTCAATCACAATGAGGCTGCCATAGAGGTACAGATTGGACCTAGTTCAATCAAAAAACAAGAATGAGATACCCTGGTGACCGCCATGTTTTGCCACTTTTTGGCCCCTAAAGGTGGGCACCCTACATGAGAGGAAAATTCTACTGAAAAAAAATACCAGAATGCAAGGTCCTTTTTTCTAAGCCACACCACTAAACTAAATCAACAAAAGCAATGAGGTGTTGTTCCAAAAAGTACAGCAAAGATAGATCTGTCTAATAAATACAATATATTTCCTAGTTTTATTATTGACCAATCATGAAACACCTTACAACTTAAAAATATTGTGCTGAGCTTCCACCCACCTTTTGAGCCAATCACTGCCCTTTTTACATTTACAGGTCTGTGACCTAAAGCCATAACCCATTTCAGACAAAGGACCAAGAAAATAGTTTAATTCAAACCAATAAACATTTTAAAGCACATTTATATTGTTTGTTTGCATCATTTACCCCAAAGTTATTCTAGGGAACCCTTTAAACAACCCTACCCCCCTACACATATTACTGGTAAACTCATTGTACAGCAAAATAATGAAAAGAAAAAGTGAACATATTCATTTTCTTATATCTCTTTTATTATATATCAGAAATGCTTTAAAGTTCACTCATATAAGCTTATAACACCACTTTACAATATACTATACCAAAAAGATGCATGTGCTTTACCAGCATGAGTCTAATGTGGAGTTACCCCACCCACCCCAATTAACATGGCCAAAATTACTTGCTCCTCGCTATGTGACTTATAATACTTTCTTTACACATTAAATCAACTTCTAATCACATAAAAATGTTCATTTGTGCAAAATGAAGCAATTTTTGCTAATTTAGGTGACAAAAGCTAATATTATGTAACAGCCAGAGGGGGTGAAGAGCAAAACTAATTTCCATGCAGAGGGGCTATGCTCACCGACATGGCATTTTGACCGCTTACATTTTTTCCAAAGACCTAGCTGGAGAAAAAAACTACTACAGCTAGGATGCTGCAAGGTCAAGGTCAGTGAAAGGGAATTATCAAGGTCATAGAGGTCAAAGGTCAAGGTCACTTTGCAATTTTATTGGTCAAAAAGGTACAATTTCTACAATTAATGACCTATTTGTTTTAAATTGAGGTAAAATGGGTGAAATGGTCAAGGAAAACATCATATTATTGACAAAGTTTAAAAAATACTAGCCCAAAATAGTTATTTTACAAATGGCAGGCTGTTAGTTTGGTAAAATCATGCCTGTGAACTGGTATACTGTTGCAGTTTCATTATGACATTTTTTCAAAGTGACATTTAAGTTGCCGGATTGAATAGTAAAGATTAAAACGGACTAATACGCATACATATATCCATCTGAAATGGCCCCTCTTATCAAGGTCAAAGTCATCAATAAGGTCAAGGGTCAATTTAGACAGCAAATCAACCCAAACTGACCCAAATGTTCTACTTTACAAAGTGGAGAGTGCAATATCATACAGGTTTCCAAGTTGTTCTACACTGTTGCTCAATTGAAAGGTCAATCTGTCAAAGGTCAATGTCATATTGGGCAATATGACAGTCTCTTGTGCTATCTCTGAGTTCAACTAAGCCACCTGACAATAAATGAGCATGTAAATATGGGTTTAACACATGTAACACTTTTCAATTAAATTGCATTTAACTCCATAAAGTGACCACTACTGCGGTTTACGCAAACTTGGAAAAGGGCCTTTTTACCATATTGTGACAATCACATAAACACATACCAAAAAAAATGCTCTAGCATAACAATAAAAAACACAAATGCTCTGATTTGGGAACCAATGAGTTTCCGATAAATGAAAGTATGCTTACAGTGTAGCCTCATAGTGCAGAAGTGCAACTCACATGCTTCAAGTCCAATATGTAGTGCAAAACTGAGCCAACCATCACCCCTACCTACTAATAAGGCTCTTTTTCTGCAGTCTTAATGGTTTTTGTTTTAAAAAAGTGGACCTTTTGAAAGCTCAAATCATTATTGGACTTGCTGAAATCAAAACAATGCATCAAAAACATATTACAGGTCACATACATAGCAGCCAAGGTATCCAACATAACAGGCCTGATATTCTTCTTTAGGGCCCAGACCTGTAATTGTTTTTCTATAGACCTCTATTATAGCTTTTAAGTAGGCTGTGGTCCTCACAACTCTTCAATCACAATGAGGCTGCCATAGAGGTACAGATTGGACCTAGTTCAATCAAAAAACAAGAATGAGATACCCTGGTGACCGCCATGTTTTGCCACTTTTTGGCCCCTAAAGGTGGGCACCCTACATGAGAGGAAAATTCTACTGAAAAAAAATACCAGAATGCAAGGTCCTTTTTTCTAAGCCACACCACTAAACTAAATCAACAAAAGCAATGAGGTGTTGTTCCAAAAAGTACAGCAAAGATAGATCTGTCTAATAAATACAATATATTTCCTAGTTTTATTATTGACCAATCATGAAACACCTTACAACTTAAAAATATTGTGCTGAGCTTCCACCCACCTTTTGAGCCAATCACTGCCCTTTTTACATTTACAGGTCTGTGACCTAAAGCCATAACCCATTTCAGACAAAGGACCAAGAAAATAGTTTAATTCAAACCAATAAACATTTTAAAGCACATTTATATTGTTTGTTTGCATCATTTACCCCAAAGTTATTCTAGGGAACCCTTTAAACAACCCTACCCCCCTACACATATTACTGGTAAACTCATTGTACAGCAAAATAATGAAAAGAAAAAGTGAACATATTCATTTTCTTATATCTCTTTTATTATATATCAGAAATGCTTTAAAGTTCACTCATATAAGCTTATAACACCACTTTACAATATACTATACCAAAAAGATGCATGTGCTTTACCAGCATGAGTCTAATGTGGAGTTACCCCACCCACCCCAATTAACATGGCCAAAATTACTTGCTCCTCGCTATGTGACTTATAATACTTTCTTTACACATTAAATCAACTTCTAATCACATAAAAATGTTCATTTGTGCAAAATGAAGCAATTTTTGCTAATTTAGGTGACAAAAGCTAATATTATGTAACAGCCAGAGGGGGTGAAGAGCAAAACTAATTTCCATGCAGAGGGGCTATGCTCACCGACATGGCATTTTGACCGCTTACATTTTTTCCAAAGACCTAGCTGGAGAAAAAAACTACTACAGCTAGGATGCTGCAAGGTCAAGGTCAGTGAAAGGGAATTATCAAGGTCATAGAGGTCAAAGGTCAAGGTCACTTTGCAATTTTATTGGTCAAAAAGGTACAATTTCTACAATTAATGACCTATTTGTTTTAAATTGAGGTAAAATGGGTGAAATGGTCAAGGAAAACATCATATTATTGACAAAGTTTAAAAAATACTAGCCCAAAATAGTTATTTTACAAATGGCAGGCTGTTAGTTTGGTAAAATCATGCCTGTGAACTGGTATACTGTTGCAGTTTCATTATGACATTTTTTCAAAGTGACATTTAAGTTGCCGGATTGAATAGTAAAGATTAAAACGGACTAATACGCATACATATATCCATCTGAAATGGCCCCTCTTATCAAGGTCAAAGTCATCAATAAGGTCAAGGGTCAATTTAGACAGCAAATCAACCCAAACTGACCCAAATGTTCTACTTTACAAAGTGGAGAGTGCAATATCATACAGGTTTCCAAGTTGTTCTACACTGTTGCTCAATTGAAAGGTCAATCTGTCAAAGGTCAATGTCATATTGGGCAATATGACAGTCTCTTGTGCTATCTCTGAGTTCAACTAAGCCACCTGACAATAAATGAGCATGTAAATATGGGTTTAACACATGTAACACTTTTCAATTAAATTGCATTTAACTCCATAAAGTGACCACTACTGCGGTTTACGCAAACTTGGAAAAGGGCCTTTTTACCATATTGTGACAATCACATAAACACATACCAAAAAAAATGCTCTAGCATAACAATAAAAAACACAAATGCTCTGATTTGGGAACCAATGAGTTTCCGATAAATGAAAGTATGCTTACAGTGTAGCCTCATAGTGCAGAAGTGCAACTCACATGCTTCAAGTCCAATATGTAGTGCAAAACTGAGCCAACCATCACCCCTACCTACTAATAAGGCTCTTTTTCTGCAGTCTTAATGGTTTTTGTTTTAAAAAAGTGGACCTTTTGAAAGCTCAAATCATTATTGGACTTGCTGAAATCAAAACAATGCATCAAAAACATATTACAGGTCACATACATAGCAGCCAAGGTATCCAACATAACAGGCCTGATATTCTTCTTTAGGGCCCAGACCTGTAATTGTTTTTCTATAGACCTCTATTATAGCTTTTAAGTAGGCTGTGGTCCTCACAACTCTTCAATCACAATGAGGCTGCCATAGAGGTACAGATTGGACCTAGTTCAATCAAAAAACAAGAATGAGATACCCTGGTGACCGCCATGTTTTGCCACTTTTTGGCCCCTAAAGGTGGGCACCCTACATGAGAGGAAAATTCTACTGAAAAAAAATACCAGAATGCAAGGTCCTTTTTTCTAAGCCACACCACTAAACTAAATCAACAAAAGCAATGAGGTGTTGTTCCAAAAAGTACAGCAAAGATAGATCTGTCTAATAAATACAATATATTTGCTAGTTTTATTATTGACCAATCATGAAACACCTTACAACTTAAAAATATTGTGCTGAGCTTCCACCCACCTTTTGAGCCAATCACTGCCCTTTTTACATTTACAGGTCTGTGACCTAAAGCCATAACCCATTTCAGACAAAGGACCAAGAAAATAGTTTAATTCAAACCAATAAACATTTTAAAGCACATTTATATTGTTTGTTTGCATCATTTACCCCAAAGTTATTCTAGGGAACCCTTTAAACAACCCTACCCCCCTACACATATTACTGGTAAACTCATTGTACAGCAAAATAATGAAAAGAAAAAGTGAACATATTCATTTTCTTATATCTCTTTTATTATATATCAGAAATGCTTTAAAGTTCACTCATATAAGCTTATAACACCACTTTACAATATACTATACCAAAAAGATGCATGTGCTTTACCAGCATGAGTCTAATGTGGAGTTACCCCACCCACCCCAATTAACATGGCCAAAATTACTTGCTCCTCGCTATGTGACTTATAATACTTTCTTTACACATTAAATCAACTTCTAATCACATAAAAATGTTCATTTGTGCAAAATGAAGCAATTTTTGCTAATTTAGGTGACAAAAGCTAATATTATGTAACAGCCAGAGGGGGTGAAGAGCAAAACTAATTTCCATGCAGAGGGGCTATGCTCACCGACATGGCATTTTGACCGCTTACATTTTTTCCAAAGACCTAGCTGGAGAAAAAAACTACTACAGCTAGGATGCTGCAAGGTCAAGGTCAGTGAAAGGGAATTATCAAGGTCATAGAGGTCAAAGGTCAAGGTCACTTTGCAATTTTATTGGTCAAAAAGGTACAATTTCTACAATTAATGACCTATTTGTTTTAAATTGAGGTAAAATGGGTGAAATGGTCAAGGAAAACATCATATTATTGACAAAGTTTAAAAAATACTAGCCCAAAATAGTTATTTTACAAATGGCAGGCTGTTAGTTTGGTAAAATCATGCCTGTGAACTGGTATACTGTTGCAGTTTCATTATGACATTTTTTCAAAGTGACATTTAAGTTGCCGGATTGAATAGTAAAGATTAAAACGGACTAATACGCATACATATATCCATCTGAAATGGCCCCTCTTATCAAGGTCAAAGTCATCAATAAGGTCAAGGGTCAATTTAGACAGCAAATCAACCCAAACTGACCCAAATGTTCTACTTTACAAAGTGGAGAGTGCAATATCATACAGGTTTCCAAGTTGTTCTACACTGTTGCTCAATTGAAAGGTCAATCTGTCAAAGGTCAATGTCATATTGGGCAATATGACAGTCTCTTGTGCTATCTCTGAGTTCAACTAAGCCACCTGACAATAAATGAGCATGTAAATATGGGTTTAACACATGTAACACTTTTCAATTAAATTGCATTTAACTCCATAAAGTGACCACTACTGCGGTTTACGCAAACTTGGAAAAGGGCCTTTTTACCATATTGTGACAATCACATAAACACATACCAAAAAAAATGCTCTAGCATAACAATAAAAAACACAAATGCTCTGATTTGGGAACCAATGAGTTTCCGATAAATGAAAGTATGCTTACAGTGTAGCCTCATAGTGCAGAAGTGCAACTCACATGCTTCAAGTCCAATATGTAGTGCAAAACTGAGCCAACCATCACCCCTACCTACTAATAAGGCTCTTTTTCTGCAGTCTTAATGGTTTTTGTTTTAAAAAAGTGGACCTTTTGAAAGCTCAAATCATTATTGGACTTGCTGAAATCAAAACAATGCATCAAAAACATATTACAGGTCACATACATAGCAGCCAAGGTATCCAACATAACAGGCCTGATATTCTTCTTTAGGGCCCAGACCTGTAATTGTTTTTCTATAGACCTCTATTATAGCTTTTAAGTAGGCTGTGGTCCTCACAACTCTTCAATCACAATGAGGCTGCCATAGAGGTACAGATTGGACCTAGTTCAATCAAAAAACAAGAATGAGATACCCTGGTGACCGCCATGTTTTGCCACTTTTTGGCCCCTAAAGGTGGGCACCCTACATGAGAGGAAAATTCTACTGAAAAAAAATACCAGAATGCAAGGTCCTTTTTTCTAAGCCACACCACTAAACTAAATCAACAAAAGCAATGAGGTGTTGTTCCAAAAAGTACAGCAAAGATAGATCTGTCTAATAAATACAATATATTTCCTAGTTTTATTATTGACCAATCATGAAACACCTTACAACTTAAAAATATTGTGCTGAGCTTCCACCCACCTTTTGAGCCAATCACTGCCCTTTTTACATTTACAGGTCTGTGACCTAAAGCCATAACCCATTTCAGACAAAGGACCAAGAAAATAGTTTAATTCAAACCAATAAACATTTTAAAGCACATTTATATTGTTTGTTTGCATCATTTACCCCAAAGTTATTCTAGGGAACCCTTTAAACAACCCTACCCCCCTACACATATTACTGGTAAACTCATTGTACAGCAAAATAATGAAAAGAAAAAGTGAACATATTCATTTTCTTATATCTCTTTTATTATATATCAGAAATGCTTTAAAGTTCACTCATATAAGCTTATAACACCACTTTACAATATACTATACCAAAAAGATGCATGTGCTTTACCAGCATGAGTCTAATGTGGAGTTACCCCACCCACCCCAATTAACATGGCCAAAATTACTTGCTCCTCGCTATGTGACTTATAATACTTTCTTTACACATTAAATCAACTTCTAATCACATAAAAATGTTCATTTGTGCAAAATGAAGCAATTTTTGCTAATTTAGGTGACAAAAGCTAATATTATGTAACAGCCAGAGGGGGTGAAGAGCAAAACTAATTTCCATGCAGAGGGGCTATGCTCACCGACATGGCATTTTGACCGCTTACATTTTTTCCAAAGACCTAGCTGGAGAAAAAAACTACTACAGCTAGGATGCTGCAAGGTCAAGGTCAGTGAAAGGGAATTATCAAGGTCATAGAGGTCAAAGGTCAAGGTCACTTTGCAATTTTATTGGTCAAAAAGGTACAATTTCTACAATTAATGACCTATTTGTTTTAAATTGAGGTAAAATGGGTGAAATGGTCAAGGAAAACATCATATTATTGACAAAGTTTAAAAAATACTAGCCCAAAATAGTTATTTTACAAATGGCAGGCTGTTAGTTTGGTAAAATCATGCCTGTGAACTGGTATACTGTTGCAGTTTCATTATGACATTTTTTCAAAGTGACATTTAAGTTGCCGGATTGAATAGTAAAGATTAAAACGGACTAATACGCATACATATATCCATCTGAAATGGCCCCTCTTATCAAGGTCAAAGTCATCAATAAGGTCAAGGGTCAATTTAGACAGCAAATCAACCCAAACTGACCCAAATGTTCTACTTTACAAAGTGGAGAGTGCAATATCATACAGGTTTCCAAGTTGTTCTACACTGTTGCTCAATTGAAAGGTCAATCTGTCAAAGGTCAATGTCATATTGGGCAATATGACAGTCTCTTGTGCTATCTCTGAGTTCAACTAAGCCACCTGACAATAAATGAGCATGTAAATATGGGTTTAACACATGTAACACTTTTCAATTAAATTGCATTTAACTCCATAAAGTGACCACTACTGCGGTTTACGCAAACTTGGAAAAGGGCCTTTTTACCATATTGTGACAATCACATAAACACATACCAAAAAAAATGCTCTAGCATAACAATAAAAAACACAAATGCTCTGATTTGGGAACCAATGAGTTTCCGATAAATGAAAGTATGCTTACAGTGTAGCCTCATAGTGCAGAAGTGCAACTCACATGCTTCAAGTCCAATATGTAGTGCAAAACTGAGCCAACCATCACCCCTACCTACTAATAAGGCTCTTTTTCTGCAGTCTTAATGGTTTTTGTTTTAAAAAAGTGGACCTTTTGAAAGCTCAAATCATTATTGGACTTGCTGAAATCAAAACAATGCATCAAAAACATATTACAGGTCACATACATAGCAGCCAAGGTATCCAACATAACAGGCCTGATATTCTTCTTTAGGGCCCAGACCTGTAATTGTTTTTCTATAGACCTCTATTATAGCTTTTAAGTAGGCTGTGGTCCTCACAACTCTTCAATCACAATGAGGCTGCCATAGAGGTACAGATTGGACCTAGTTCAATCAAAAAACAAGAATGAGATACCCTGGTGACCGCCATGTTTTGCCACTTTTTGGCCCCTAAAGGTGGGCACCCTACATGAGAGGAAAATTCTACTGAAAAAAAATACCAGAATGCAAGGTCCTTTTTTCTAAGCCACACCACTAAACTAAATCAACAAAAGCAATGAGGTGTTGTTCCAAAAAGTACAGCAAAGATAGATCTGTCTAATAAATACAATATATTTCCTAGTTTTATTATTGACCAATCATGAAACACCTTACAACTTAAAAATATTGTGCTGAGCTTCCACCCACCTTTTGAGCCAATCACTGCCCTTTTTACATTTACAGGTCTGTGACCTAAAGCCATAACCCATTTCAGACAAAGGACCAAGAAAATAGTTTAATTCAAACCAATAAACATTTTAAAGCACATTTATATTGTTTGTTTGCATCATTTACCCCAAAGTTATTCTAGGGAACCCTTTAAACAACCCTACCCCCCTACACATATTACTGGTAAACTCATTGTACAGCAAAATAATGAAAAGAAAAAGTGAACATATTCATTTTCTTATATCTCTTTTATTATATATCAGAAATGCTTTAAAGTTCACTCATATAAGCTTATAACACCACTTTACAATATACTATACCAAAAAGATGCATGTGCTTTACCAGCATGAGTCTAATGTGGAGTTACCCCACCCACCCCAATTAACATGGCCAAAATTACTTGCTCCTCGCTATGTGACTTATAATACTTTCTTTACACATTAAATCAACTTCTAATCACATAAAAATGTTCATTTGTGCAAAATGAAGCAATTTTTGCTAATTTAGGTGACAAAAGCTAATATTATGTAACAGCCAGAGGGGGTGAAGAGCAAAACTAATTTCCATGCAGAGGGGCTATGCTCACCGACATGGCATTTTGACCGCTTACATTTTTTCCAAAGACCTAGCTGGAGAAAAAAACTACTACAGCTAGGATGCTGCAAGGTCAAGGTCAGTGAAAGGGAATTATCAAGGTCATAGAGGTCAAAGGTCAAGGTCACTTTGCAATTTTATTGGTCAAAAAGGTACAATTTCTACAATTAATGACCTATTTGTTTTAAATTGAGGTAAAATGGGTGAAATGGTCAAGGAAAACATCATATTATTGACAAAGTTTAAAAAATACTAGCCCAAAATAGTTATTTTACAAATGGCAGGCTGTTAGTTTGGTAAAATCATGCCTGTGAACTGGTATACTGTTGCAGTTTCATTATGACATTTTTTCAAAGTGACATTTAAGTTGCCGGATTGAATAGTAAAGATTAAAACGGACTAATACGCATACATATATCCATCTGAAATGGCCCCTCTTATCAAGGTCAAAGTCATCAATAAGGTCAAGGGTCAATTTAGACAGCAAATCAACCCAAACTGACCCAAATGTTCTACTTTACAAAGTGGAGAGTGCAATATCATACAGGTTTCCAAGTTGTTCTACACTGTTGCTCAATTGAAAGGTCAATCTGTCAAAGGTCAATGTCATATTGGGCAATATGACAGTCTCTTGTGCTATCTCTGAGTTCAACTAAGCCACCTGACAATAAATGAGCATGTAAATATGGGTTTAACACATGTAACACTTTTCAATTAAATTGCATTTAACTCCATAAAGTGACCACTACTGCGGTTTACGCAAACTTGGAAAAGGGCCTTTTTACCATATTGTGACAATCACATAAACACATACCAAAAAAAATGCTCTAGCATAACAATAAAAAACACAAATGCTCTGATTTGGGAACCAATGAGTTTCCGATAAATGAAAGTATGCTTACAGTGTAGCCTCATAGTGCAGAAGTGCAACTCACATGCTTCAAGTCCAATATGTAGTGCAAAACTGAGCCAACCATCACCCCTACCTACTAATAAGGCTCTTTTTCTGCAGTCTTAATGGTTTTTGTTTTAAAAAAGTGGACCTTTTGAAAGCTCAAATCATTATTGGACTTGCTGAAATCAAAACAATGCATCAAAAACATATTACAGGTCACATACATAGCAGCCAAGGTATCCAACATAACAGGCCTGATATTCTTCTTTAGGGCCCAGACCTGTAATTGTTTTTCTATAGACCTCTATTATAGCTTTTAAGTAGGCTGTGGTCCTCACAACTCTTCAATCACAATGAGGCTGCCATAGAGGTACAGATTGGACCTAGTTCAATCAAAAAACAAGAATGAGATACCCTGGTGACCGCCATGTTTTGCCACTTTTTGGCCCCTAAAGGTGGGCACCCTACATGAGAGGAAAATTCTACTGAAAAAAAATACCAGAATGCAAGGTCCTTTTTTCTAAGCCACACCACTAAACTAAATCAACAAAAGCAATGAGGTGTTGTTCCAAAAAGTACAGCAAAGATAGATCTGTCTAATAAATACAATATATTTCCTAGTTTTATTATTGACCAATCATGAAACACCTTACAACTTAAAAATATTGTGCTGAGCTTCCACCCACCTTTTGAGCCAATCACTGCCCTTTTTACATTTACAGGTCTGTGACCTAAAGCCATAACCCATTTCAGACAAAGGACCAAGAAAATAGTTTAATTCAAACCAATAAACATTTTAAAGCACATTTATATTGTTTGTTTGCATCATTTACCCCAAAGTTATTCTAGGGAACCCTTTAAACAACCCTACCCCCCTACACATATTACTGGTAAACTCATTGTACAGCAAAATAATGAAAAGAAAAAGTGAACATATTCATTTTCTTATATCTCTTTTATTATATATCAGAAATGCTTTAAAGTTCACTCATATAAGCTTATAACACCACTTTACAATATACTATACCAAAAAGATGCATGTGCTTTACCAGCATGAGTCTAATGTGGAGTTACCCCACCCACCCCAATTAACATGGCCAAAATTACTTGCTCCTCGCTATGTGACTTATAATACTTTCTTTACACATTAAATCAACTTCTAATCACATAAAAATGTTCATTTGTGCAAAATGAAGCAATTTTTGCTAATTTAGGTGACAAAAGCTAATATTATGTAACAGCCAGAGGGGGTGAAGAGCAAAACTAATTTCCATGCAGAGGGGCTATGCTCACCGACATGGCATTTTGACCGCTTACATTTTTTCCAAAGACCTAGCTGGAGAAAAAAACTACTACAGCTAGGATGCTGCAAGGTCAAGGTCAGTGAAAGGGAATTATCAAGGTCATAGAGGTCAAAGGTCAAGGTCACTTTGCAATTTTATTGGTCAAAAAGGTACAATTTCTACAATTAATGACCTATTTGTTTTAAATTGAGGTAAAATGGGTGAAATGGTCAAGGAAAACATCATATTATTGACAAAGTTTAAAAAATACTAGCCCAAAATAGTTATTTTACAAATGGCAGGCTGTTAGTTTGGTAAAATCATGCCTGTGAACTGGTATACTGTTGCAGTTTCATTATGACATTTTTTCAAAGTGACATTTAAGTTGCCGGATTGAATAGTAAAGATTAAAACGGACTAATACGCATACATATATCCATCTGAAATGGCCCCTCTTATCAAGGTCAAAGTCATCAATAAGGTCAAGGGTCAATTTAGACAGCAAATCAACCCAAACTGACCCAAATGTTCTACTTTACAAAGTGGAGAGTGCAATATCATACAGGTTTCCAAGTTGTTCTACACTGTTGCTCAATTGAAAGGTCAATCTGTCAAAGGTCAATGTCATATTGGGCAATATGACAGTCTCTTGTGCTATCTCTGAGTTCAACTAAGCCACCTGACAATAAATGAGCATGTAAATATGGGTTTAACACATGTAACACTTTTCAATTAAATTGCATTTAACTCCATAAAGTGACCACTACTGCGGTTTACGCAAACTTGGAAAAGGGCCTTTTTACCATATTGTGACAATCACATAAACACATACCAAAAAAAATGCTCTAGCATAACAATAAAAAACACAAATGCTCTGATTTGGGAACCAATGAGTTTCCGATAAATGAAAGTATGCTTACAGTGTAGCCTCATAGTGCAGAAGTGCAACTCACATGCTTCAAGTCCAATATGTAGTGCAAAACTGAGCCAACCATCACCCCTACCTACTAATAAGGCTCTTTTTCTGCAGTCTTAATGGTTTTTGTTTTAAAAAAGTGGACCTTTTGAAAGCTCAAATCATTATTGGACTTGCTGAAATCAAAACAATGCATCAAAAACATATTACAGGTCACATACATAGCAGCCAAGGTATCCAACATAACAGGCCTGATATTCTTCTTTAGGGCCCAGACCTGTAATTGTTTTTCTATAGACCTCTATTATAGCTTTTAAGTAGGCTGTGGTCCTCACAACTCTTCAATCACAATGAGGCTGCCATAGAGGTACAGATTGGACCTAGTTCAATCAAAAAACAAGAATGAGATACCCTGGTGACCGCCATGTTTTGCCACTTTTTGGCCCCTAAAGGTGGGCACCCTACATGAGAGGAAAATTCTACTGAAAAAAAATACCAGAATGCAAGGTCCTTTTTTCTAAGCCACACCACTAAACTAAATCAACAAAAGCAATGAGGTGTTGTTCCAAAAAGTACAGCAAAGATAGATCTGTCTAATAAATACAATATATTTCCTAGTTTTATTATTGACCAATCATGAAACACCTTACAACTTAAAAATATTGTGCTGAGCTTCCACCCACCTTTTGAGCCAATCACTGCCCTTTTTACATTTACAGGTCTGTGACCTAAAGCCATAACCCATTTCAGACAAAGGACCAAGAAAATAGTTTAATTCAAACCAATAAACATTTTAAAGCACATTTATATTGTTTGTTTGCATCATTTACCCCAAAGTTATTCTAGGGAACCCTTTAAACAACCCTACCCCCCTACACATATTACTGGTAAACTCATTGTACAGCAAAATAATGAAAAGAAAAAGTGAACATATTCATTTTCTTATATCTCTTTTATTATATATCAGAAATGCTTTAAAGTTCACTCATATAAGCTTATAACACCACTTTACAATATACTATACCAAAAAGATGCATGTGCTTTACCAGCATGAGTCTAATGTGGAGTTACCCCACCCACCCCAATTAACATGGCCAAAATTACTTGCTCCTCGCTATGTGACTTATAATACTTTCTTTACACATTAAATCAACTTCTAATCACATAAAAATGTTCATTTGTGCAAAATGAAGCAATTTTTGCTAATTTAGGTGACAAAAGCTAATATTATGTAACAGCCAGAGGGGGTGAAGAGCAAAACTAATTTCCATGCAGAGGGGCTATGCTCACCGACATGGCATTTTGACCGCTTACATTTTTTCCAAAGACCTAGCTGGAGAAAAAAACTACTACAGCTAGGATGCTGCAAGGTCAAGGTCAGTGAAAGGGAATTATCAAGGTCATAGAGGTCAAAGGTCAAGGTCACTTTGCAATTTTATTGGTCAAAAAGGTACAATTTCTACAATTAATGACCTATTTGTTTTAAATTGAGGTAAAATGGGTGAAATGGTCAAGGAAAACATCATATTATTGACAAAGTTTAAAAAATACTAGCCCAAAATAGTTATTTTACAAATGGCAGGCTGTTAGTTTGGTAAAATCATGCCTGTGAACTGGTATACTGTTGCAGTTTCATTATGACATTTTTTCAAAGTGACATTTAAGTTGCCGGATTGAATAGTAAAGATTAAAACGGACTAATACGCATACATATATCCATCTGAAATGGCCCCTCTTATCAAGGTCAAAGTCATCAATAAGGTCAAGGGTCAATTTAGACAGCAAATCAACCCAAACTGACCCAAATGTTCTACTTTACAAAGTGGAGAGTGCAATATCATACAGGTTTCCAAGTTGTTCTACACTGTTGCTCAATTGAAAGGTCAATCTGTCAAAGGTCAATGTCATATTGGGCAATATGACAGTCTCTTGTGCTATCTCTGAGTTCAACTAAGCCACCTGACAATAAATGAGCATGTAAATATGGGTTTAACACATGTAACACTTTTCAATTAAATTGCATTTAACTCCATAAAGTGACCACTACTGCGGTTTACGCAAACTTGGAAAAGGGCCTTTTTACCATATTGTGACAATCACATAAACACATACCAAAAAAAATGCTCTAGCATAACAATAAAAAACACAAATGCTCTGATTTGGGAACCAATGAGTTTCCGATAAATGAAAGTATGCTTACAGTGTAGCCTCATAGTGCAGAAGTGCAACTCACATGCTTCAAGTCCAATATGTAGTGCAAAACTGAGCCAACCATCACCCCTACCTACTAATAAGGCTCTTTTTCTGCAGTCTTAATGGTTTTTGTTTTAAAAAAGTGGACCTTTTGAAAGCTCAAATCATTATTGGACTTGCTGAAATCAAAACAATGCATCAAAAACATATTACAGGTCACATACATAGCAGCCAAGGTATCCAACATAACAGGCCTGATATTCTTCTTTAGGGCCCAGACCTGTAATTGTTTTTCTATAGACCTCTATTATAGCTTTTAAGTAGGCTGTGGTCCTCACAACTCTTCAATCACAATGAGGCTGCCATAGAGGTACAGATTGGACCTAGTTCAATCAAAAAACAAGAATGAGATACCCTGGTGACCGCCATGTTTTGCCACTTTTTGGCCCCTAAAGGTGGGCACCCTACATGAGAGGAAAATTCTACTGAAAAAAAATACCAGAATGCAAGGTCCTTTTTTCTAAGCCACACCACTAAACTAAATCAACAAAAGCAATGAGGTGTTGTTCCAAAAAGTACAGCAAAGATAGATCTGTCTAATAAATACAATATATTTCCTAGTTTTATTATTGACCAATCATGAAACACCTTACAACTTAAAAATATTGTGCTGAGCTTCCACCCACCTTTTGAGCCAATCACTGCCCTTTTTACATTTACAGGTCTGTGACCTAAAGCCATAACCCATTTCAGACAAAGGACCAAGAAAATAGTTTAATTCAAACCAATAAACATTTTAAAGCACATTTATATTGTTTGTTTGCATCATTTACCCCAAAGTTATTCTAGGGAACCCTTTAAACAACCCTACCCCCCTACACATATTACTGGTAAACTCATTGTACAGCAAAATAATGAAAAGAAAAAGTGAACATATTCATTTTCTTATATCTCTTTTATTATATATCAGAAATGCTTTAAAGTTCACTCATATAAGCTTATAACACCACTTTACAATATACTATACCAAAAAGATGCATGTGCTTTACCAGCATGAGTCTAATGTGGAGTTACCCCACCCACCCCAATTAACATGGCCAAAATTACTTGCTCCTCGCTATGTGACTTATAATACTTTCTTTACACATTAAATCAACTTCTAATCACATAAAAATGTTCATTTGTGCAAAATGAAGCAATTTTTGCTAATTTAGGTGACAAAAGCTAATATTATGTAACAGCCAGAGGGGGTGAAGAGCAAAACTAATTTCCATGCAGAGGGGCTATGCTCACCGACATGGCATTTTGACCGCTTACATTTTTTCCAAAGACCTAGCTGGAGAAAAAAACTACTACAGCTAGGATGCTGCAAGGTCAAGGTCAGTGAAAGGGAATTATCAAGGTCATAGAGGTCAAAGGTCAAGGTCACTTTGCAATTTTATTGGTCAAAAAGGTACAATTTCTACAATTAATGACCTATTTGTTTTAAATTGAGGTAAAATGGGTGAAATGGTCAAGGAAAACATCATATTATTGACAAAGTTTAAAAAATACTAGCCCAAAATAGTTATTTTACAAATGGCAGGCTGTTAGTTTGGTAAAATCATGCCTGTGAACTGGTATACTGTTGCAGTTTCATTATGACATTTTTTCAAAGTGACATTTAAGTTGCCGGATTGAATAGTAAAGATTAAAACGGACTAATACGCATACATATATCCATCTGAAATGGCCCCTCTTATCAAGGTCAAAGTCATCAATAAGGTCAAGGGTCAATTTAGACAGCAAATCAACCCAAACTGACCCAAATGTTCTACTTTACAAAGTGGAGAGTGCAATATCATACAGGTTTCCAAGTTGTTCTACACTGTTGCTCAATTGAAAGGTCAATCTGTCAAAGGTCAATGTCATATTGGGCAATATGACAGTCTCTTGTGCTATCTCTGAGTTCAACTAAGCCACCTGACAATAAATGAGCATGTAAATATGGGTTTAACACATGTAACACTTTTCAATTAAATTGCATTTAACTCCATAAAGTGACCACTACTGCGGTTTACGCAAACTTGGAAAAGGGCCTTTTTACCATATTGTGACAATCACATAAACACATACCAAAAAAAATGCTCTAGCATAACAATAAAAAACACAAATGCTCTGATTTGGGAACCAATGAGTTTCCGATAAATGAAAGTATGCTTACAGTGTAGCCTCATAGTGCAGAAGTGCAACTCACATGCTTCAAGTCCAATATGTAGTGCAAAACTGAGCCAACCATCACCCCTACCTACTAATAAGGCTCTTTTTCTGCAGTCTTAATGGTTTTTGTTTTAAAAAAGTGGACCTTTTGAAAGCTCAAATCATTATTGGACTTGCTGAAATCAAAACAATGCATCAAAAACATATTACAGGTCACATACATAGCAGCCAAGGTATCCAACATAACAGGCCTGATATTCTTCTTTAGGGCCGAGACCTGTAATTGTTTTTCTATAGACCTCTATTATAGCTTTTAAGTAGGCTGTGGTCCTCACAACTCTTCAATCACAATGAGGCTGCCATAGAGGTACAGATTGGACCTAGTTCAATCAAAAAACAAGAATGAGATACCCTGGTGACCGCCATGTTTTGCCACTTTTTGGCCCCTAAAGGTGGGCACCCTACATGAGAGGAAAATTCTACTGAAAAAAAATACCAGAATGCAAGGTCCTTTTTTCTAAGCCACACCACTAAACTAAATCAACAAAAGCAATGAGGTGTTGTTCCAAAAAGTACAGCAAAGATAGATCTGTCTAATAAATACAATATATTTCCTAGTTTTATTATTGACCAATCATGAAACACCTTACAACTTAAAAATATTGTGCTGAGCTTCCACCCACCTTTTGAGCCAATCACTGCCCTTTTTACATTTACAGGTCTGTGACCTAAAGCCATAACCCATTTCAGACAAAGGACCAAGAAAATAGTTTAATTCAAACCAATAAACATTTTAAAGCACATTTATATTGTTTGTTTGCATCATTTACCCCAAAGTTATTCTAGGGAACCCTTTAAACAACCCTACCCCCCTACACATATTACTGGTAAACTCATTGTACAGCAAAATAATGAAAAGAAAAAGTGAACATATTCATTTTCTTATATCTCTTTTATTATATATCAGAAATGCTTTAAAGTTCACTCATATAAGCTTATAACACCACTTTACAATATACTATACCAAAAAGATGCATGTGCTTTACCAGCATGAGTCTAATGTGGAGTTACCCCACCCACCCCAATTAACATGGCCAAAATTACTTGCTCCTCGCTATGTGACTTATAATACTTTCTTTACACATTAAATCAACTTCTAATCACATAAAAATGTTCATTTGTGCAAAATGAAGCACTTTTTGCTAATTTAGGTGACAAAAGCTAATATTATGTAACAGCCAGAGGGGGTGAAGAGCAAAACTAATTTCCATGCAGAGGGGCTATGCTCACCGACATGGCATTTTGACCGCTTACATTTTTTCCAAAGACCTAGCTGGAGAAAAAAACTACTACAGCTAGGATGCTGCAAGGTCAAGGTCAGTGAAAGGGAATTATCAAGGTCATAGAGGTCAAAGGTCAAGGTCACTTTGCAATTTTATTGGTCAAAAAGGTACAATTTCTACAATTAATGACCTATTTGTTTTAAATTGAGGTAAAATGGGTGAAATGGTCAAGGAAAACATCATATTATTGACAAAGTTTAAAAAATACTAGCCCAAAATAGTTATTTTACAAATGGCAGGCTGTTAGTTTGGTAAAATCATGCCTGTGAACTGGTATACTGTTGCAGTTTCATTATGACATTTTTTCAAAGTGACATTTAAGTTGCCGGATTGAATAGTAAAGATTAAAACGGACTAATACGCATACATATATCCATCTGAAATGGCCCCTCTTATCAAGGTCAAAGTCATCAATAAGGTCAAGGGTCAATTTAGACAGCAAATCAACCCAAACTGACCCAAATGTTCTACTTTACAAAGTGGAGAGTGCAATATCATACAGGTTTCCAAGTTGTTCTACACTGTTGCTCAATTGAAAGGTCAATCTGTCAAAGGTCAATGTCATATTGGGCAATATGACAGTCTCTTGTGCTATCTCTGAGTTCAACTAAGCCACCTGACAATAAATGAGCATGTAAATATGGGTTTAACACATGTAACACTTTTCAATTAAATTGCATTTAACTCCATAAAGTGACCACTACTGCGGTTTACGCAAACTTGGAAAAGGGCCTTTTTACCATATTGTGACAATCACATAAACACATACCAAAAAAAATGCTCTAGCATAACAATAAAAAACACAAATGCTCTGATTTGGGAACCAATGAGTTTCCGATAAATGAAAGTATGCTTACAGTGTAGCCTCATAGTGCAGAAGTGCAACTCACATGCTTCAAGTCCAATATGTAGTGCAAAACTGAGCCAACCATCACCCCTACCTACTAATAAGGCTCTTTTTCTGCAGTCTTAATGGTTTTTGTTTTAAAAAAGTGGACCTTTTGAAAGCTCAAATCATTATTGGACTTGCTGAAATCAAAACAATGCATCAAAAACATATTACAGGTCACATACATAGCAGCCAAGGTATCCAACATAACAGGCCTGATATTCTTCTTTAGGGCCGAGACCTGTAATTGTTTTTCTATAGACCTCTATTATAGCTTTTAAGTAGGCTGTGGTCCTCACAACTCTTCAATCACAATGAGGCTGCCATAGAGGTACAGATTGGACCTAGTTCAATCAAAAAACAAGAATGAGATACCCTGGTGACCGCCATGTTTTGCCACTTTTTGGCCCCTAAAGGTGGGCACCCTACATGAGAGGAAAATTCTACTGAAAAAAAAATACCAGAATGCAAGGTCCTTTTTTCTAAGCCACACCACTAAACTAAATCAACAAAAGCAATGAGGTGTTGTTCCAAAAAGTACAGCAAAGATAGATCTGTCTAATAAATACAATATATTTGCTAGTTTTATTATTGACCAATCATGAAACACCTTACAACTTAAAAATATTGTGCTGAGCTTCCACCCACCTTTTGAGCCAATCACTGCCCTTTTTACATTTACAGGTCTGTGACCTAAAGCCATAACCCATTTCAGACAAAGGACCAAGAAAATAGTTTAATTCAAACCAATAAACATTTTAAAGCACATTTATATTGTTTGTTTGCATCATTTACCCCAAAGTTATTCTAGGGAACCCTTTAAACAACCCTACCCCCCTACACATATTACTGGTAAACTCATTGTACAGCAAAATAATGAAAAGAAAAAGTGAACATATTCATTTTCTTATATCTCTTTTATTATATATCAGAAATGCTTTAAAGTTCACTCATATAAGCTTATAACACCACTTTACAATATACTATACCAAAAAGATGCATGTGCTTTACCAGCATGAGTCTAATGTGGAGTTACCCCACCCACCCCAATTAACATGGCCAAAATTACTTGCTCCTCGCTATGTGACTTATAATACTTTCTTTACACATTAAATCAACTTCTAATCACATAAAAATGTTCATTTGTGCAAAATGAAGCACTTTTTGCTAATTTAGGTGACAAAAGCTAATATTATGTAACAGCCAGAGGGGGTGAAGAGCAAAACTAATTTCCATGCAGAGGGGCTATGCTCACCGACATGGCATTTTGACCGCTTACATTTTTTCCAAAGACCTAGCTGGAGAAAAAAACTACTACAGCTAGGATGCTGCAAGGTCAAGGTCAGTGAAAGGGAATTATCAAGGTCATAGAGGTCAAAGGTCAAGGTCACTTTGCAATTTTATTGGTCAAAAAGGTACAATTTCTACAATTAATGACCTATTTGTTTTAAATTGAGGTAAAATGGGTGAAATGGTCAAGGAAAACATCATATTATTGACAAAGTTTAAAAAATACTAGCCCAAAATAGTTATTTTACAAATGGCAGGCTGTTAGTTTGGTAAAATCATGCCTGTGAACTGGTATACTGTTGCAGTTTCATTATGACATTTTTTCAAAGTGACATTTAAGTTGCCGGATTGAATAGTAAAGATTAAAACGGACTAATACGCATACATATATCCATCTGAAATGGCCCCTCTTATCAAGGTCAAAGTCATCAATAAGGTCAAGGGTCAATTTAGACAGCAAATCAACCCAAACTGACCCAAATGTTCTACTTTACAAAGTGGAGAGTGCAATATCATACAGGTTTCCAAGTTGTTCTACACTGTTGCTCAATTGAAAGGTCAATCTGTCAAAGGTCAATGTCATATTGGGCAATATGACAGTCTCTTGTGCTATCTCTGAGTTCAACTAAGCCACCTGACAATAAATGAGCATGTAAATATGGGTTTAACACATGTAACACTTTTCAATTAAATTGCATTTAACTCCATAAAGTGACCACTACTGCGGTTTACGCAAACTTGGAAAAGGGCCTTTTTACCATATTGTGACAATCACATAAACACATACCAAAAAAAATGCTCTAGCATAACAATAAAAAACACAAATGCTCTGATTTGGGAACCAATGAGTTTCCGATAAATGAAAGTATGCTTACAGTGTAGCCTCATAGTGCAGAAGTGCAACTCACATGCTTCAAGTCCAATATGTAGTGCAAAACTGAGCCAACCATCACCCCTACCTACTAATAAGGCTCTTTTTCTGCAGTCTTAATGGTTTTTGTTTTAAAAAAGTGGACCTTTTGAAAGCTCAAATCATTATTGGACTTGCTGAAATCAAAACAATGCATCAAAAACATATTACAGGTCACATACATAGCAGCCAAGGTATCCAACATAACAGGCCTGATATTCTTCTTTAGGGCCCAGACCTGTAATTGTTTTTCTATAGACCTCTATTATAGCTTTTAAGTAGGCTGTGGTCCTCACAACTCTTCAATCACAATGAGGCTGCCATAGAGGTACAGATTGGACCTAGTTCAATCAAAAAACAAGAATGAGATACCCTGGTGACCGCCATGTTTTGCCACTTTTTGGCCCCTAAAGGTGGGCACCCTACATGAGAGGAAAATTCTACTGAAAAAAAAATACCAGAATGCAAGGTCCTTTTTTCTAAGCCACACCACTAAACTAAATCAACAAAAGCAATGAGGTGTTGTTCCAAAAAGTACAGCAAAGATAGATCTGTCTAATAAATACAATATATTTGCTAGTTTTATTATTGACCAATCATGAAACACCTTACAACTTAAAAATATTGTGCTGAGCTTCCACCCACCTTTTGAGCCAATCACTGCCCTTTTTACATTTACAGGTCTGTGACCTAAAGCCATAACCCATTTCAGACAAAGGACCAAGAAAATAGTTTAATTCAAACCAATAAACATTTTAAAGCACATTTATATTGTTTGTTTGCATCATTTACCCCAAAGTTATTCTAGGGAACCCTTTAAACAACCCTACCCCCCTACACATATTACTGGTAAACTCATTGTACAGCAAAATAATGAAAAGAAAAAGTGAACATATTCATTTTCTTATATCTCTTTTATTATATATCAGAAATGCTTTAAAGTTCACTCATATAAGCTTATAACACCACTTTACAATATACTATACCAAAAAGATGCATGTGCTTTACCAGCATGAGTCTAATGTGGAGTTACCCCACCCACCCCAATTAACATGGCCAAAATTACTTGCTCCTCGCTATGTGACTTATAATACTTTCTTTACACATTAAATCAACTTCTAATCACATAAAAATGTTCATTTGTGCAAAATGAAGCACTTTTTGCTAATTTAGGTGACAAAAGCTAATATTATGTAACAGCCAGAGGGGGTGAAGAGCAAAACTAATTTCCATGCAGAGGGGCTATGCTCACCGACATGGCATTTTGACCGCTTACATTTTTTCCAAAGACCTAGCTGGAGAAAAAAACTACTACAGCTAGGATGCTGCAAGGTCAAGGTCAGTGAAAGGGAATTATCAAGGTCATAGAGGTCAAAGGTCAAGGTCACTTTGCAATTTTATTGGTCAAAAAGGTACAATTTCTACAATTAATGACCTATTTGTTTTAAATTGAGGTAAAATGGGTGAAATGGTCAAGGAAAACATCATATTATTGACAAAGTTTAAAAAATACTAGCCCAAAATAGTTATTTTACAAATGGCAGGCTGTTAGTTTGGTAAAATCATGCCTGTGAACTGGTATACTGTTGCAGTTTCATTATGACATTTTTTCAAAGTGACATTTAAGTTGCCGGATTGAATAGTAAAGATTAAAACGGACTAATACGCATACATATATCCATCTGAAATGGCCCCTCTTATCAAGGTCAAAGTCATCAATAAGGTCAAGGGTCAATTTAGACAGCAAATCAACCCAAACTGACCCAAATGTTCTACTTTACAAAGTGGAGAGTGCAATATCATACAGGTTTCCAAGTTGTTCTACACTGTTGCTCAATTGAAAGGTCAATCTGTCAAAGGTCAATGTCATATTGGGCAATATGACAGTCTCTTGTGCTATCTCTGAGTTCAACTAAGCCACCTGACAATAAATGAGCATGTAAATATGGGTTTAACACATGTAACACTTTTCAATTAAATTGCATTTAACTCCATAAAGTGACCACTACTGCGGTTTACGCAAACTTGGAAAAGGGCCTTTTTACCATATTGTGACAATCACATAAACACATACCAAAAAAAATGCTCTAGCATAACAATAAAAAACACAAATGCTCTGATTTGGGAACCAATGAGTTTCCGATAAATGAAAGTATGCTTACAGTGTAGCCTCATAGTGCAGAAGTGCAACTCACATGCTTCAAGTCCAATATGTAGTGCAAAACTGAGCCAACCATCACCCCTACCTACTAATAAGGCTCTTTTTCTGCAGTCTTAATGGTTTTTGTTTTAAAAAAGTGGACCTTTTGAAAGCTCAAATCATTATTGGACTTGCTGAAATCAAAACAATGCATCAAAAACATATTACAGGTCACATACATAGCAGCCAAGGTATCCAACATAACAGGCCTGATATTCTTCTTTAGGGCCCAGACCTGTAATTGTTTTTCTATAGACCTCTATTATAGCTTTTAAGTAGGCTGTGGTCCTCACAACTCTTCAATCACAATGAGGCTGCCATAGAGGTACAGATTGGACCTAGTTCAATCAAAAAACAAGAATGAGATACCCTGGTGACCGCCATGTTTTGCCACTTTTTGGCCCCTAAAGGTGGGCACCCTACATGAGAGGAAAATTCTACTGAAAAAAAATACCAGAATGCAAGGTCCTTTTTTCTAAGCCACACCACTAAACTAAATCAACAAAAGCAATGAGGTGTTGTTCCAAAAAGTACAGCAAAGATAGATCTGTCTAATAAATACAATATATTTCCTAGTTTTATTATTGACCAATCATGAAACACCTTACAACTTAAAAATATTGTGCTGAGCTTCCACCCACCTTTTGAGCCAATCACTGCCCTTTTTACATTTACAGGTCTGTGACCTAAAGCCATAACCCATTTCAGACAAAGGACCAAGAAAATAGTTTAATTCAAACCAATAAACATTTTAAAGCACATTTATATTGTTTGTTTGCATCATTTACCCCAAAGTTATTCTAGGGAACCCTTTAAACAACCCTACCCCCCTACACATATTACTGGTAAACTCATTGTACAGCAAAATAATGAAAAGAAAAAGTGAACATATTCATTTTCTTATATCTCTTTTATTATATATCAGAAATGCTTTAAAGTTCACTCATATAAGCTTATAACACCACTTTACAATATACTATACCAAAAAGATGCATGTGCTTTACCAGCATGAGTCTAATGTGGAGTTACCCCACCCACCCCAATTAACATGGCCAAAATTACTTGCTCCTCGCTATGTGACTTATAATACTTTCTTTACACATTAAATCAACTTCTAATCACATAAAAATGTTCATTTGTGCAAAATGAAGCAATTTTTGCTAATTTAGGTGACAAAAGCTAATATTATGTAACAGCCAGAGGGGGTGAAGAGCAAAACTAATTTCCATGCAGAGGGGCTATGCTCACCGACATGGCATTTTGACCGCTTACATTTTTTCCAAAGACCTAGCTGGAGAAAAAAACTACTACAGCTAGGATGCTGCAAGGTCAAGGTCAGTGAAAGGGAATTATCAAGGTCATAGAGGTCAAAGGTCAAGGTCACTTTGCAATTTTATTGGTCAAAAAGGTACAATTTCTACAATTAATGACCTATTTGTTTTAAATTGAGGTAAAATGGGTGAAATGGTCAAGGAAAACATCATATTATTGACAAAGTTTAAAAAATACTAGCCCAAAATAGTTATTTTACAAATGGCAGGCTGTTAGTTTGGTAAAATCATGCCTGTGAACTGGTATACTGTTGCAGTTTCATTATGACATTTTTTCAAAGTGACATTTAAGTTGCCGGATTGAATAGTAAAGATTAAAACGGACTAATACGCATACATATATCCATCTGAAATGGCCCCTCTTATCAAGGTCAAAGTCATCAATAAGGTCAAGGGTCAATTTAGACAGCAAATCAACCCAAACTGACCCAAATGTTCTACTTTACAAAGTGGAGAGTGCAATATCATACAGGTTTCCAAGTTGTTCTACACTGTTGCTCAATTGAAAGGTCAATCTGTCAAAGGTCAATGTCATATTGGGCAATATGACAGTCTCTTGTGCTATCTCTGAGTTCAACTAAGCCACCTGACAATAAATGAGCATGTAAATATGGGTTTAACACATGTAACACTTTTCAATTAAATTGCATTTAACTCCATAAAGTGACCACTACTGCGGTTTACGCAAACTTGGAAAAGGGCCTTTTTACCATATTGTGACAATCACATAAACACATACCAAAAAAAATGCTCTAGCATAACAATAAAAAACACAAATGCTCTGATTTGGGAACCAATGAGTTTCCGATAAATGAAAGTATGCTTACAGTGTAGCCTCATAGTGCAGAAGTGCAACTCACATGCTTCAAGTCCAATATGTAGTGCAAAACTGAGCCAACCATCACCCCTACCTACTAATAAGGCTCTTTTTCTGCAGTCTTAATGGTTTTTGTTTTAAAAAAGTGGACCTTTTGAAAGCTCAAATCATTATTGGACTTGCTGAAATCAAAACAATGCATCAAAAACATATTACAGGTCACATACATAGCAGCCAAGGTATCCAACATAACAGGCCTGATATTCTTCTTTAAAGCCATAACCCATTTCAGACAAAGGACCAAGAAAATAGTTTAATTCAAACCAATAAACATTTTAAAGCACATTTATATTGTTTGTTTGCATCATTTACCCCAAAGTTATTCTAGGGAACCCTTTAAACAACCCTACCCCCCTACACATATTACTGGTAAACTCATTGTACAGCAAAATAATGAAAAGAAAAAGTGAACATATTCATTTTCTTATATCTCTTTTATTATATATCAGAAATGCTTTAAAGTTCACTCATATAAGCTTATAACACCACTTTACAATATACTATACCAAAAAGATGCATGTGCTTTACCAGCATGAGTCTAATGTGGAGTTACCCCACCCACCCCAATTAACATGGCCAAAATTACTTGCTCCTCGCTATGTGACTTATAATACTTTCTTTACACATTAAATCAACTTCTAATCACATAAAAATGTTCATTTGTGCAAAATGAAGCAATTTTTGCTAATTTAGGTGACAAAAGCTAATATTATGTAACAGCCAGAGGGGGTGAAGAGCAAAACTAATTTCCATGCAGAGGGGCTATGCTCACCGACATGGCATTTTGACCGCTTACATTTTTTCCAAAGACCTAGCTGGAGAAAAAAACTACTACAGCTAGGATGCTGCAAGGTCAAGGTCAGTGAAAGGGAATTATCAAGGTCATAGAGGTCAAAGGTCAAGGTCACTTTGCAATTTTATTGGTCAAAAAGGTACAAATTCTACAATTAATGACCTATTTGTTTTAAATTGAGGTAAAATGGGTGAAATGGTCAAGGAAAACATCATATTATTGACAAAGTTTAAAAAATACTAGCCCAAAATAGTTATTTTACAAATGGCAGGCTGTTAGTTTGGTAAAATCATGCCTGTGAACTGGTATACTGTTGCAGTTTCATTATGACATTTTTTCAAAGTGACATTTAAGTTGCCGGATTGAATAGTAAAGATTAAAACGGACTAATACGCATACATATATCCATCTGAAATGGCCCCTCTTATCAAGGTCAAAGTCATCAATAAGGTCAAGGGTCAATTTAGACAGCAAATCAACCCAAACTGACCCAAATGTTCTACTTTACAAAGTGGAGAGTGCAATATCATACAGGTTTCCAAGTTGTTCTACACTGTTGCTCAATTGAAAGGTCAATCTGTCAAAGGTCAATGTCATATTGGGCAATATGACAGTCTCTTGTGCTATCTCTGAGTTCAACTAAGCCACCTGACAATAAATGAGCATGTAAATATGGGTTTAACACATGTAACACTTTTCAATTAAATTGCATTTAACTCCATAAAGTGACCACTACTGCGGTTTACGCAAACTTGGAAAAGGGCCTTTTTACCATATTGTGACAATCACATAAACACATACCAAAAAAAATGCTCTAGCATAACAATAAAAAACACAAATGCTCTGATTTGGGAACCAATGAGTTTCCGATAAATGAAAGTATGCTTACAGTGTAGCCTCATAGTGCAGAAGTGCAACTCACATGCTTCAAGTCCAATATGTAGTGCAAAACTGAGCCAACCATCACCCCTACCCACTAATAAGGCTCTTTTTCTGCAGTCTTAATGGTTTTTGTTTTAAAAAAGTGGACCTTTTGAAAGCTCAAATCATTATTGGACTTGCTGAAATCAAAACAATGCATCAAAAACATATTACAGGTCACATACATAGCAGCCAAGGTATCCAACATAACAGGCCTGATATTCTTCTTTAGGGCCCAGACCTGTAATTGTTTTTCTATAGACCTCTATTATAGCTTTTAAGTAGGCTGTGGTCCTCACAACTCTTCAATCACAATGAGGCTGCCATAGAGGTACAGATTGGACCTAGTTCAATCAAAAAACAAGAATGAGATACCCTGGTGACCGCCATGTTTTGCCACTTTTTGGCCCCTAAAGGTGGGCACCCTACATGAGAGGAAAATTCTACTGAAAAAAAATACCAGAATGCAAGGTCCTTTTTTCTAAGCCACACCACTAAACTAAATCAACAAAAGCAATGAGGTGTTGTTCCAAAAAGTACAGCAAAGATAGATCTGTCTAATAAATACAATATATTTCCTAGTTTTATTATTGACCAATCATGAAACACCTTACAACTTAAAAATATTGTGCTGAGCTTCCACCCACCTTTTGAGCCAATCACTGCCCTTTTTACATTTACAGGTCTGTGACCTAAAGCCATAACCCATTTCAGACAAAGGACCAAGAAAATAGTTTAATTCAAACCAATAAACATTTTAAAGCACATTTATATTGTTTGTTTGCATCATTTACCCCAAAGTTATTCTAGGGAACCCTTTAAACAACCCTACCCCCCTACACATATTACTGGTAAACTCATTGTACAGCAAAATAATGAAAAGAAAAAGTGAACATATTCATTTTCTTATATCTCTTTTATTATATATCAGAAATGCTTTAAAGTTCACTCATATAAGCTTATAACACCACTTTACAATATACTATACCAAAAAGATGCATGTGCTTTACCAGCATGAGTCTAATGTGGAGTTACCCCACCCACCCCAATTAACATGGCCAAAATTACTTGCTCCTCGCTATGTGACTTATAATACTTTCTTTACACATTAAATCAACTTCTAATCACATAAAAATGTTCATTTGTGCAAAATGAAGCAATTTTTGCTAATTTAGGTGACAAAAGCTAATATTATGTAACAGCCAGAGGGGGTGAAGAGCAAAACTAATTTCCATGCAGAGGGGCTATGCTCACCGACATGGCATTTTGACCGCTTACATTTTTTCCAAAGACCTAGCTGGAGAAAAAAACTACTACAGCTAGGATGCTGCAAGGTCAAGGTCAGTGAAAGGGAATTATCAAGGTCATAGAGGTCAAAGGTCAAGGTCACTTTGCAATTTTATTGGTCAAAAAGGTACAATTTCTACAATTAATGACCTATTTGTTTTAAATTGAGGTAAAATGGGTGAAATGGTCAAGGAAAACATCATATTATTGACAAAGTTTAAAAAATACTAGCCCAAAATAGTTATTTTACAAATGGCAGGCTGTTAGTTTGGTAAAATCATGCCTGTGAACTGGTATACTGTTGCAGTTTCATTATGACATTTTTTCAAAGTGACATTTAAGTTGCCGGATTGAATAGTAAAGATTAAAACGGACTAATACGCATACATATATCCATCTGAAATGGCCCCTCTTATCAAGGTCAAAGTCATCAATAAGGTCAAGGGTCAATTTAGACAGCAAATCAACCCAAACTGACCCAAATGTTCTACTTTACAAAGTGGAGAGTGCAATATCATACAGGTTTCCAAGTTGTTCTACACTGTTGCTCAATTGAAAGGTCAATCTGTCAAAGGTCAATGTCATATTGGGCAATATGACAGTCTCTTGTGCTATCTCTGAGTTCAACTAAGCCACCTGACAATAAATGAGCATGTAAATATGGGTTTAACACATGTAACACTTTTCAATTAAATTGCATTTAACTCCATAAAGTGACCACTACTGCGGTTTACGCAAACTTGGAAAAGGGCCTTTTTACCATATTGTGACAATCACATAAACACATACCAAAAAAAATGCTCTAGCATAACAATAAAAAACACAAATGCTCTGATTTGGGAACCAATGAGTTTCCGATAAATGAAAGTATGCTTACAGTGTAGCCTCATAGTGCAGAAGTGCAACTCACATGCTTCAAGTCCAATATGTAGTGCAAAACTGAGCCAACCATCACCCCTACCTACTAATAAGGCTCTTTTTCTGCAGTCTTAATGGTTTTTGTTTTAAAAAAGTGGACCTTTTGAAAGCTCAAATCATTATTGGACTTGCTGAAATCAAAACAATGCATCAAAAACATATTACAGGTCACATACATAGCAGCCAAGGTATCCAACATAACAGGCCTGATATTCTTCTTTAGGGCCCAGACCTGTAATTGTTTTTCTATAGACCTCTATTATAGCTTTTAAGTAGGCTGTGGTCCTCACAACTCTTCAATCACAATGAGGCTGCCATAGAGGTACAGATTGGACCTAGTTCAATCAAAAAACAAGAATGAGATACCCTGGTGACCGCCATGTTTTGCCACTTTTTGGCCCCTAAAGGTGGGCACCCTACATGAGAGGAAAATTCTACTGAAAAAAAATACCAGAATGCAAGGTCCTTTTTTCTAAGCCACACCACTAAACTAAATCAACAAAAGCAATGAGGTGTTGTTCCAAAAAGTACAGCAAAGATAGATCTGTCTAATAAATACAATATATTTCCTAGTTTTATTATTGACCAATCATGAAACACCTTACAACTTAAAAATATTGTGCTGAGCTTCCACCCACCTTTTGAGCCAATCACTGCCCTTTTTACATTTACAGGTCTGTGACCTAAAGCCATAACCCATTTCAGACAAAGGACCAAGAAAATAGTTTAATTCAAACCAATAAACATTTTAAAGCACATTTATATTGTTTGTTTGCATCATTTACCCCAAAGTTATTCTAGGGAACCCTTTAAACAACCCTACCCCCCTACACATATTACTGGTAAACTCATTGTACAGCAAAATAATGAAAAGAAAAAGTGAACATATTCATTTTCTTATATCTCTTTTATTATATATCAGAAATGCTTTAAAGTTCACTCATATAAGCTTATAACACCACTTTACAATATACTATACCAAAAAGATGCATGTGCTTTACCAGCATGAGTCTAATGTGGAGTTACCCCACCCACCCCAATTAACATGGCCAAAATTACTTGCTCCTCGCTATGTGACTTATAATACTTTCTTTACACATTAAATCAACTTCTAATCACATAAAAATGTTCATTTGTGCAAAATGAAGCAATTTTTGCTAATTTAGGTGACAAAAGCTAATATTATGTAACAGCCAGAGGGGGTGAAGAGCAAAACTAATTTCCATGCAGAGGGGCTATGCTCACCGACATGGCATTTTGACCGCTTACATTTTTTCCAAAGACCTAGCTGGAGAAAAAAACTACTACAGCTAGGATGCTGCAAGGTCAAGGTCAGTGAAAGGGAATTATCAAGGTCATAGAGGTCAAAGGTCAAGGTCACTTTGCAATTTTATTGGTCAAAAAGGTACAATTTCTACAATTAATGACCTATTTGTTTTAAATTGAGGTAAAATGGGTGAAATGGTCAAGGAAAACATCATATTATTGACAAAGTTTAAAAAATACTAGCCCAAAATAGTTATTTTACAAATGGCAGGCTGTTAGTTTGGTAAAATCATGCCTGTGAACTGGTATACTGTTGCAGTTTCATTATGACATTTTTTCAAAGTGACATTTAAGTTGCCGGATTGAATAGTAAAGATTAAAACGGACTAATACGCATACATATATCCATCTGAAATGGCCCCTCTTATCAAGGTCAAAGTCATCAATAAGGTCAAGGGTCAATTTAGACAGCAAATCAACCCAAACTGACCCAAATGTTCTACTTTACAAAGTGGAGAGTGCAATATCATACAGGTTTCCAAGTTGTTCTACACTGTTGCTCAATTGAAAGGTCAATCTGTCAAAGGTCAATGTCATATTGGGCAATATGACAGTCTCTTGTGCTATCTCTGAGTTCAACTAAGCCACCTGACAATAAATGAGCATGTAAATATGGGTTTAACACATGTAACACTTTTCAATTAAATTGCATTTAACTCCATAAAGTGACCACTACTGCGGTTTACGCAAACTTGGAAAAGGGCCTTTTTACCATATTGTGACAATCACATAAACACATACCAAAAAAAATGCTCTAGCATAACAATAAAAAACACAAATGCTCTGATTTGGGAACCAATGAGTTTCCGATAAATGAAAGTATGCTTACAGTGTAGCCTCATAGTGCAGAAGTGCAACTCACATGCTTCAAGTCCAATATGTAGTGCAAAACTGAGCCAACCATCACCCCTACCTACTAATAAGGCTCTTTTTCTGCAGTCTTAATGGTTTTTGTTTTAAAAAAGTGGACCTTTTGAAAGCTCAAATCATTATTGGACTTGCTGAAATCAAAACAATGCATCAAAAACATATTACAGGTCACATACATAGCAGCCAAGGTATCCAACATAACAGGCCTGATATTCTTCTTTAGGGCCCAGACCTGTAATTGTTTTTCTATAGACCTCTATTATAGCTTTTAAGTAGGCTGTGGTCCTCACAACTCTTCAATCACAATGAGGCTGCCATAGAGGTACAGATTGGACCTAGTTCAATCAAAAAACAAGAATGAGATACCCTGGTGACCGCCATGTTTTGCCACTTTTTGGCCCCTAAAGGTGGGCACCCTACATGAGAGGAAAATTCTACTGAAAAAAAATACCAGAATGCAAGGTCCTTTTTTCTAAGCCACACCACTAAACTAAATCAACAAAAGCAATGAGGTGTTGTTCCAAAAAGTACAGCAAAGATAGATCTGTCTAATAAATACAATATATTTCCTAGTTTTATTATTGACCAATCATGAAACACCTTACAACTTAAAAATATTGTGCTGAGCTTCCACCCACCTTTTGAGCCAATCACTGCCCTTTTTACATTTACAGGTCTGTGACCTAAAGCCATAACCCATTTCAGACAAAGGACCAAGAAAATAGTTTAATTCAAACCAATAAACATTTTAAAGCACATTTATATTGTTTGTTTGCATCATTTACCCCAAAGTTATTCTAGGGAACCCTTTAAACAACCCTACCCCCCTACACATATTACTGGTAAACTCATTGTACAGCAAAATAATGAAAAGAAAAAGTGAACATATTCATTTTCTTATATCTCTTTTATTATATATCAGAAATGCTTTAAAGTTCACTCATATAAGCTTATAACACCACTTTACAATATACTATACCAAAAAGATGCATGTGCTTTACCAGCATGAGTCTAATGTGGAGTTACCCCACCCACCCCAATTAACATGGCCAAAATTACTTGCTCCTCGCTATGTGACTTATAATACTTTCTTTACACATTAAATCAACTTCTAATCACATAAAAATGTTCATTTGTGCAAAATGAAGCAATTTTTGCTAATTTAGGTGACAAAAGCTAATATTATGTAACAGCCAGAGGGGGTGAAGAGCAAAACTAATTTCCATGCAGAGGGGCTATGCTCACCGACATGGCATTTTGACCGCTTACATTTTTTCCAAAGACCTAGCTGGAGAAAAAAACTACTACAGCTAGGATGCTGCAAGGTCAAGGTCAGTGAAAGGGAATTATCAAGGTCATAGAGGTCAAAGGTCAAGGTCACTTTGCAATTTTATTGGTCAAAAAGGTACAATTTCTACAATTAATGACCTATTTGTTTTAAATTGAGGTAAAATGGGTGAAATGGTCAAGGAAAACATCATATTATTGACAAAGTTTAAAAAATACTAGCCCAAAATAGTTATTTTACAAATGGCAGGCTGTTAGTTTGGTAAAATCATGCCTGTGAACTGGTATACTGTTGCAGTTTCATTATGACATTTTTTCAAAGTGACATTTAAGTTGCCGGATTGAATAGTAAAGATTAAAACGGACTAATACGCATACATATATCCATCTGAAATGGCCCCTCTTATCAAGGTCAAAGTCATCAATAAGGTCAAGGGTCAATTTAGACAGCAAATCAACCCAAACTGACCCAAATGTTCTACTTTACAAAGTGGAGAGTGCAATATCATACAGGTTTCCAAGTTGTTCTACACTGTTGCTCAATTGAAAGGTCAATCTGTCAAAGGTCAATGTCATATTGGGCAATATGACAGTCTCTTGTGCTATCTCTGAGTTCAACTAAGCCACCTGACAATAAATGAGCATGTAAATATGGGTTTAACACATGTAACACTTTTCAATTAAATTGCATTTAACTCCATAAAGTGACCACTACTGCGGTTTACGCAAACTTGGAAAAGGGCCTTTTTACCATATTGTGACAATCACATAAACACATACCAAAAAAAATGCTCTAGCATAACAATAAAAAACACAAATGCTCTGATTTGGGAACCAATGAGTTTCCGATAAATGAAAGTATGCTTACAGTGTAGCCTCATAGTGCAGAAGTGCAACTCACATGCTTCAAGTCCAATATGTAGTGCAAAACTGAGCCAACCATCACCCCTACCTACTAATAAGGCTCTTTTTCTGCAGTCTTAATGGTTTTTGTTTTAAAAAAGTGGACCTTTTGAAAGCTCAAATCATTATTGGACTTGCTGAAATCAAAACAATGCATCAAAAACATATTACAGGTCACATACATAGCAGCCAAGGTATCCAACATAACAGGCCTGATATTCTTCTTTAGGGCCCAGACCTGTAATTGTTTTTCTATAGACCTCTATTATAGCTTTTAAGTAGGCTGTGGTCCTCACAACTCTTCAATCACAATGAGGCTGCCATAGAGGTACAGATTGGACCTAGTTCAATCAAAAAACAAGAATGAGATACCCTGGTGACCGCCATGTTTTGCCACTTTTTGGCCCCTAAAGGTGGGCACCCTACATGAGAGGAAAATTCTACTGAAAAAAAATACCAGAATGCAAGGTCCTTTTTTCTAAGCCACACCACTAAACTAAATCAACAAAAGCAATGAGGTGTTGTTCCAAAAAGTACAGCAAAGATAGATCTGTCTAATAAATACAATATATTTCCTAGTTTTATTATTGACCAATCATGAAACACCTTACAACTTAAAAATATTGTGCTGAGCTTCCACCCACCTTTTGAGCCAATCACTGCCCTTTTTACATTTACAGGTCTGTGACCTAAAGCCATAACCCATTTCAGACAAAGGACCAAGAAAATAGTTTAATTCAAACCAATAAACATTTTAAAGCACATTTATATTGTTTGTTTGCATCATTTACCCCAAAGTTATTCTAGGGAACCCTTTAAACAACCCTACCCCCCTACACATATTACTGGTAAACTCATTGTACAGCAAAATAATGAAAAGAAAAAGTGAACATATTCATTTTCTTATATCTCTTTTATTATATATCAGAAATGCTTTAAAGTTCACTCATATAAGCTTATAACACCACTTTACAATATACTATACCAAAAAGATGCATGTGCTTTACCAGCATGAGTCTAATGTGGAGTTACCCCACCCACCCCAATTAACATGGCCAAAATTACTTGCTCCTCGCTATGTGACTTATAATACTTTCTTTACACATTAAATCAACTTCTAATCACATAAAAATGTTCATTTGTGCAAAATGAAGCAATTTTTGCTAATTTAGGTGACAAAAGCTAATATTATGTAACAGCCAGAGGGGGTGAAGAGCAAAACTAATTTCCATGCAGAGGGGCTATGCTCACCGACATGGCATTTTGACCGCTTACATTTTTTCCAAAGACCTAGCTGGAGAAAAAAACTACTACAGCTAGGATGCTGCAAGGTCAAGGTCAGTGAAAGGGAATTATCAAGGTCATAGAGGTCAAAGGTCAAGGTCACTTTGCAATTTTATTGGTCAAAAAGGTACAATTTCTACAATTAATGACCTATTTGTTTTAAATTGAGGTAAAATGGGTGAAATGGTCAAGGAAAACATCATATTATTGACAAAGTTTAAAAAATACTAGCCCAAAATAGTTATTTTACAAATGGCAGGCTGTTAGTTTGGTAAAATCATGCCTGTGAACTGGTATACTGTTGCAGTTTCATTATGACATTTTTTCAAAGTGACATTTAAGTTGCCGGATTGAATAGTAAAGATTAAAACGGACTAATACGCATACATATATCCATCTGAAATGGCCCCTCTTATCAAGGTCAAAGTCATCAATAAGGTCAAGGGTCAATTTAGACAGCAAATCAACCCAAACTGACCCAAATGTTCTACTTTACAAAGTGGAGAGTGCAATATCATACAGGTTTCCAAGTTGTTCTACACTGTTGCTCAATTGAAAGGTCAATCTGTCAAAGGTCAATGTCATATTGGGCAATATGACAGTCTCTTGTGCTATCTCTGAGTTCAACTAAGCCACCTGACAATAAATGAGCATGTAAATATGGGTTTAACACATGTAACACTTTTCAATTAAATTGCATTTAACTCCATAAAGTGACCACTACTGCGGTTTACGCAAACTTGGAAAAGGGCCTTTTTACCATATTGTGACAATCACATAAACACATACCAAAAAAAATGCTCTAGCATAACAATAAAAAACACAAATGCTCTGATTTGGGAACCAATGAGTTTCCGATAAATGAAAGTATGCTTACAGTGTAGCCTCATAGTGCAGAAGTGCAACTCACATGCTTCAAGTCCAATATGTAGTGCAAAACTGAGCCAACCATCACCCCTACCTACTAATAAGGCTCTTTTTCTGCAGTCTTAATGGTTTTTGTTTTAAAAAAGTGGACCTTTTGAAAGCTCAAATCATTATTGGACTTGCTGAAATCAAAACAATGCATCAAAAACATATTACAGGTCACATACATAGCAGCCAAGGTATCCAACATAACAGGCCTGATATTCTTCTTTAGGGCCCAGACCTGTAATTGTTTTTCTATAGACCTCTATTATAGCTTTTAAGTAGGCTGTGGTCCTCACAACTCTTCAATCACAATGAGGCTGCCATAGAGGTACAGATTGGACCTAGTTCAATCAAAAAACAAGAATGAGATACCCTGGTGACCGCCATGTTTTGCCACTTTTTGGCCCCTAAAGGTGGGCACCCTACATGAGAGGAAAATTCTACTGAAAAAAAATACCAGAATGCAAGGTCCTTTTTTCTAAGCCACACCACTAAACTAAATCAACAAAAGCAATGAGGTGTTGTTCCAAAAAGTACAGCAAAGATAGATCTGTCTAATAAATACAATATATTTCCTAGTTTTATTATTGACCAATCATGAAACACCTTACAACTTAAAAATATTGTGCTGAGCTTCCACCCACCTTTTGAGCCAATCACTGCCCTTTTTACATTTACAGGTCTGTGACCTAAAGCCATAACCCATTTCAGACAAAGGACCAAGAAAATAGTTTAATTCAAACCAATAAACATTTTAAAGCACATTTATATTGTTTGTTTGCATCATTTACCCCAAAGTTATTCTAGGGAACCCTTTAAACAACCCTACCCCCCTACACATATTACTGGTAAACTCATTGTACAGCAAAATAATGAAAAGAAAAAGTGAACATATTCATTTTCTTATATCTCTTTTATTATATATCAGAAATGCTTTAAAGTTCACTCATATAAGCTTATAACACCACTTTACAATATACTATACCAAAAAGATGCATGTGCTTTACCAGCATGAGTCTAATGTGGAGTTACCCCACCCACCCCAATTAACATGGCCAAAATTACTTGCTCCTCGCTATGTGACTTATAATACTTTCTTTACACATTAAATCAACTTCTAATCACATAAAAATGTTCATTTGTGCAAAATGAAGCAATTTTTGCTAATTTAGGTGACAAAAGCTAATATTATGTAACAGCCAGAGGGGGTGAAGAGCAAAACTAATTTCCATGCAGAGGGGCTATGCTCACCGACATGGCATTTTGACCGCTTACATTTTTTCCAAAGACCTAGCTGGAGAAAAAAACTACTACAGCTAGGATGCTGCAAGGTCAAGGTCAGTGAAAGGGAATTATCAAGGTCATAGAGGTCAAAGGTCAAGGTCACTTTGCAATTTTATTGGTCAAAAAGGTACAATTTCTACAATTAATGACCTATTTGTTTTAAATTGAGGTAAAATGGGTGAAATGGTCAAGGAAAACATCATATTATTGACAAAGTTTAAAAAATACTAGCCCAAAATAGTTATTTTACAAATGGCAGGCTGTTAGTTTGGTAAAATCATGCCTGTGAACTGGTATACTGTTGCAGTTTCATTATGACATTTTTTCAAAGTGACATTTAAGTTGCCGGATTGAATAGTAAAGATTAAAACGGACTAATACGCATACATATATCCATCTGAAATGGCCCCTCTTATCAAGGTCAAAGTCATCAATAAGGTCAAGGGTCAATTTAGACAGCAAATCAACCCAAACTGACCCAAATGTTCTACTTTACAAAGTGGAGAGTGCAATATCATACAGGTTTCCAAGTTGTTCTACACTGTTGCTCAATTGAAAGGTCAATCTGTCAAAGGTCAATGTCATATTGGGCAATATGACAGTCTCTTGTGCTATCTCTGAGTTCAACTAAGCCACCTGACAATAAATGAGCATGTAAATATGGGTTTAACACATGTAACACTTTTCAATTAAATTGCATTTAACTCCATAAAGTGACCACTACTGCGGTTTACGCAAACTTGGAAAAGGGCCTTTTTACCATATTGTGACAATCACATAAACACATACCAAAAAAAATGCTCTAGCATAACAATAAAAAACACAAATGCTCTGATTTGGGAACCAATGAGTTTCCGATAAATGAAAGTATGCTTACAGTGTAGCCTCATAGTGCAGAAGTGCAACTCACATGCTTCAAGTCCAATATGTAGTGCAAAACTGAGCCAACCATCACCCCTACCTACTAATAAGGCTCTTTTTCTGCAGTCTTAATGGTTTTTGTTTTAAAAAAGTGGACCTTTTGAAAGCTCAAATCATTATTGGACTTGCTGAAATCAAAACAATGCATCAAAAACATATTACAGGTCACATACATAGCAGCCAAGGTATCCAACATAACAGGCCTGATATTCTTCTTTAGGGCCCAGACCTGTAATTGTTTTTCTATAGACCTCTATTATAGCTTTTAAGTAGGCTGTGGTCCTCACAACTCTTCAATCACAATGAGGCTGCCATAGAGGTACAGATTGGACCTAGTTCAATCAAAAAACAAGAATGAGATACCCTGGTGACCGCCATGTTTTGCCACTTTTTGGCCCCTAAAGGTGGGCACCCTACATGAGAGGAAAATTCTACTGAAAAAAAATACCAGAATGCAAGGTCCTTTTTTCTAAGCCACACCACTAAACTAAATCAACAAAAGCAATGAGGTGTTGTTCCAAAAAGTACAGCAAAGATAGATCTGTCTAATAAATACAATATATTTCCTAGTTTTATTATTGACCAATCATGAAACACCTTACAACTTAAAAATATTGTGCTGAGCTTCCACCCACCTTTTGAGCCAATCACTGCCCTTTTTACATTTACAGGTCTGTGACCTAAAGCCATAACCCATTTCAGACAAAGGACCAAGAAAATAGTTTAATTCAAACCAATAAACATTTTAAAGCACATTTATATTGTTTGTTTGCATCATTTACCCCAAAGTTATTCTAGGGAACCCTTTAAACAACCCTACCCCCCTACACATATTACTGGTAAACTCATTGTACAGCAAAATAATGAAAAGAAAAAGTGAACATATTCATTTTCTTATATCTCTTTTATTATATATCAGAAATGCTTTAAAGTTCACTCATATAAGCTTATAACACCACTTTACAATATACTATACCAAAAAGATGCATGTGCTTTACCAGCATGAGTCTAATGTGGAGTTACCCCACCCACCCCAATTAACATGGCCAAAATTACTTGCTCCTCGCTATGTGACTTATAATACTTTCTTTACACATTAAATCAACTTCTAATCACATAAAAATGTTCATTTGTGCAAAATGAAGCAATGTTTGCTAATTTAGGTGACAAAAGCTAATATTATGTAACAGCCAGAGGGGGTGAAGAGCAAAACTAATTTCCATGCAGAGGGGCTATGCTCACCGACATGGCATTTTGACCGCTTACATTTTTTCCAAAGACCTAGCTGGAGAAAAAAACTACTACAGCTAGGATGCTGCAAGGTCAAGGTCAGTGAAAGGGAATTATCAAGGTCATAGAGGTCAAAGGTCAAGGTCACTTTGCAATTTTATTGGTCAAAAAGGTACAATTTCTACAATTAATGACCTATTTGTTTTAAATTGAGGTAAAATGGGTGAAATGGTCAAGGAAAACATCATATTATTGACAAAGTTTAAAAAATACTAGCCCAAAATAGTTATTTTACAAATGGCAGGCTGTTAGTTTGGTAAAATCATGCCTGTGAACTGGTATACTGTTGCAGTTTCATTATGACATTTTTTCAAAGTGACATTTAAGTTGCCGGATTGAATAGTAAAGATTAAAACGGACTAATACGCATACATATATCCATCTGAAATGGCCCCTCTTATCAAGGTCAAAGTCATCAATAAGGTCAAGGGTCAATTTAGACAGCAAATCAACCCAAACTGACCCAAATGTTCTACTTTACAAAGTGGAGAGTGCAATATCATACAGGTTTCCAAGTTGTTCTACACTGTTGCTCAATTGAAAGGTCAATCTGTCAAAGGTCAATGTCATATTGGGCAATATGACAGTCTCTTGTGCTATCTCTGAGTTCAACTAAGCCACCTGACAATAAATGAGCATGTAAATATGGGTTTAACACATGTAACACTTTTCAATTAAATTGCATTTAACTCCATAAAGTGACCACTACTGCGGTTTACGCAAACTTGGAAAAGGGCCTTTTTACCATATTGTGACAATCACATAAACACATACCAAAAAAAATGCTCTAGCATAACAATAAAAAACACAAATGCTCTGATTTGGGAACCAATGAGTTTCCGATAAATGAAAGTATGCTTACAGTGTAGCCTCATAGTGCAGAAGTGCAACTCACATGCTTCAAGTCCAATATGTAGTGCAAAACTGAGCCAACCATCACCCCTACCTACTAATAAGGCTCTTTTTCTGCAGTCTTAATGGTTTTTGTTTTAAAAAAGTGGACCTTTTGAAAGCTCAAATCATTATTGGACTTGCTGAAATCAAAACAATGCATCAAAAACATATTACAGGTCACATACATAGCAGCCAAGGTATCCAACATAACAGGCCTGATATTCTTCTTTAGGGCCCAGACCTGTAATTGTTTTTCTATAGACCTCTATTATAGCTTTTAAGTAGGCTGTGGTCCTCACAACTCTTCAATCACAATGAGGCTGCCATAGAGGTACAGATTGGACCTAGTTCAATCAAAAAACAAGAATGAGATACCCTGGTGACCGCCATGTTTTGCCACTTTTTGGCCCCTAAAGGTGGGCACCCTACATGAGAGGAAAATTCTACTGAAAAAAAATACCAGAATGCAAGGTCCTTTTTTCTAAGCCACACCACTAAACTAAATCAACAAAAGCAATGAGGTGTTGTTCCAAAAAGTACAGCAAAGATAGATCTGTCTAATAAATACAATATATTTCCTAGTTTTATTATTGACCAATCATGAAACACCTTACAACTTAAAAATATTGTGCTGAGCTTCCACCCACCTTTTGAGCCAATCACTGCCCTTTTTACATTTACAGGTCTGTGACCTAAAGCCATAACCCATTTCAGACAAAGGACCAAGAAAATAGTTTAATTCAAACCAATAAACATTTTAAAGCACATTTATATTGTTTGTTTGCATCATTTACCCCAAAGTTATTCTAGGGAACCCTTTAAACAACCCTACCCCCCTACACATATTACTGGTAAACTCATTGTACAGCAAAATAATGAAAAGAAAAAGTGAACATATTCATTTTCTTATATCTCTTTTATTATATATCAGAAATGCTTTAAAGTTCACTCATATAAGCTTATAACACCACTTTACAATATACTATACCAAAAAGATGCATGTGCTTTACCAGCATGAGTCTAATGTGGAGTTACCCCACCCACCCCAATTAACATGGCCAAAATTACTTGCTCCTCGCTATGTGACTTATAATACTTTCTTTACACATTAAATCAACTTCTAATCACATAAAAATGTTCATTTGTGCAAAATGAAGCAATTTTTGCTAATTTAGGTGACAAAAGCTAATATTATGTAACAGCCAGAGGGGGTGAAGAGCAAAACTAATTTCCATGCAGAGGGGCTATGCTCACCGACATGGCATTTTGACCGCTTACATTTTTTCCAAAGACCTAGCTGGAGAAAAAAACTACTACAGCTAGGATGCTGCAAGGTCAAGGTCAGTGAAAGGGAATTATCAAGGTCATAGAGGTCAAAGGTCAAGGTCACTTTGCAATTTTATTGGTCAAAAAGGTACAATTTCTACAATTAATGACCTATTTGTTTTAAATTGAGGTAAAATGGGTGAAATGGTCAAGGAAAACATCATATTATTGACAAAGTTTAAAAAATACTAGCCCAAAATAGTTATTTTACAAATGGCAGGCTGTTAGTTTGGTAAAATCATGCCTGTGAACTGGTATACTGTTGCAGTTTCATTATGACATTTTTTCAAAGTGACATTTAAGTTGCCGGATTGAATAGTAAAGATTAAAACGGACTAATACGCATACATATATCCATCTGAAATGGCCCCTCTTATCAAGGTCAAAGTCATCAATAAGGTCAAGGGTCAATTTAGACAGCAAATCAACCCAAACTGACCCAAATGTTCTACTTTACAAAGTGGAGAGTGCAATATCATACAGGTTTCCAAGTTGTTCTACACTGTTGCTCAATTGAAAGGTCAATCTGTCAAAGGTCAATGTCATATTGGGCAATATGACAGTCTCTTGTGCTATCTCTGAGTTCAACTAAGCCACCTGACAATAAATGAGCATGTAAATATGGGTTTAACACATGTAACACTTTTCAATTAAATTGCATTTAACTCCATAAAGTGACCACTACTGCGGTTTACGCAAACTTGGAAAAGGGCCTTTTTACCATATTGTGACAATCACATAAACACATACCAAAAAAAATGCTCTAGCATAACAATAAAAAACACAAATGCTCTGATTTGGGAACCAATGAGTTTCCGATAAATGAAAGTATGCTTACAGTGTAGCCTCATAGTGCAGAAGTGCAACTCACATGCTTCAAGTCCAATATGTAGTGCAAAACTGAGCCAACCATCACCCCTACCTACTAATAAGGCTCTTTTTCTGCAGTCTTAATGGTTTTTGTTTTAAAAAAGTGGACCTTTTGAAAGCTCAAATCATTATTGGACTTGCTGAAATCAAAACAATGCATCAAAAACATATTACAGGTCACATACATAGCAGCCAAGGTATCCAACATAACAGGCCTGATATTCTTCTTTAGGGCCCAGACCTGTAATTGTTTTTCTATAGACCTCTATTATAGCTTTTAAGTAGGCTGTGGTCCTCACAACTCTTCAATCACAATGAGGCTGCCATAGAGGTACAGATTGGACCTAGTTCAATCAAAAAACAAGAATGAGATACCCTGGTGACCGCCATGTTTTGCCACTTTTTGGCCCCTAAAGGTGGGCACCCTACATGAGAGGAAAATTCTACTGAAAAAAAATACCAGAATGCAAGGTCCTTTTTTCTAAGCCACACCACTAAACTAAATCAACAAAAGCAATGAGGTGTTGTTCCAAAAAGTACAGCAAAGATAGATCTGTCTAATAAATACAATATATTTCCTAGTTTTATTATTGACCAATCATGAAACACCTTACAACTTAAAAATATTGTGCTGAGCTTCCACCCACCTTTTGAGCCAATCACTGCCCTTTTTACATTTACAGGTCTGTGACCTAAAGCCATAACCCATTTCAGACAAAGGACCAAGAAAATAGTTTAATTCAAACCAATAAACATTTTAAAGCACATTTATATTGTTTGTTTGCATCATTTACCCCAAAGTTATTCTAGGGAACCCTTTAAACAACCCTACCCCCCTACACATATTACTGGTAAACTCATTGTACAGCAAAATAATGAAAAGAAAAAGTGAACATATTCATTTTCTTATATCTCTTTTATTATATATCAGAAATGCTTTAAAGTTCACTCATATAAGCTTATAACACCACTTTACAATATACTATACCAAAAAGATGCATGTGCTTTACCAGCATGAGTCTAATGTGGAGTTACCCCACCCACCCCAATTAACATGGCCAAAATTACTTGCTCCTCGCTATGTGACTTATAATACTTTCTTTACACATTAAATCAACTTCTAATCACATAAAAATGTTCATTTGTGCAAAATGAAGCAATTTTTGCTAATTTAGGTGACAAAAGCTAATATTATGTAACAGCCAGAGGGGGTGAAGAGCAAAACTAATTTCCATGCAGAGGGGCTATGCTCACCGACATGGCATTTTGACCGCTTACATTTTTTCCAAAGACCTAGCTGGAGAAAAAAACTACTACAGCTAGGATGCTGCAAGGTCAAGGTCAGTGAAAGGGAATTATCAAGGTCATAGAGGTCAAAGGTCAAGGTCACTTTGCAATTTTATTGGTCAAAAAGGTACAATTTCTACAATTAATGACCTATTTGTTTTAAATTGAGGTAAAATGGGTGAAATGGTCAAGGAAAACATCATATTATTGACAAAGTTTAAAAAATACTAGCCCAAAATAGTTATTTTACAAATGGCAGGCTGTTAGTTTGGTAAAATCATGCCTGTGAACTGGTATACTGTTGCAGTTTCATTATGACATTTTTTCAAAGTGACATTTAAGTTGCCGGATTGAATAGTAAAGATTAAAACGGACTAATACGCATACATATATCCATCTGAAATGGCCCCTCTTATCAAGGTCAAAGTCATCAATAAGGTCAAGGGTCAATTTAGACAGCAAATCAACCCAAACTGACCCAAATGTTCTACTTTACAAAGTGGAGAGTGCAATATCATACAGGTTTCCAAGTTGTTCTACACTGTTGCTCAATTGAAAGGTCAATCTGTCAAAGGTCAATGTCATATTGGGCAATATGACAGTCTCTTGTGCTATCTCTGAGTTCAACTAAGCCACCTGACAATAAATGAGCATGTAAATATGGGTTTAACACATGTAACACTTTTCAATTAAATTGCATTTAACTCCATAAAGTGACCACTACTGCGGTTTACGCAAACTTGGAAAAGGGCCTTTTTACCATATTGTGACAATCACATAAACACATACCAAAAAAAATGCTCTAGCATAACAATAAAAAACACAAATGCTCTGATTTGGGAACCAATGAGTTTCCGATAAATGAAAGTATGCTTACAGTGTAGCCTCATAGTGCAGAAGTGCAACTCACATGCTTCAAGTCCAATATGTAGTGCAAAACTGAGCCAACCATCACCCCTACCTACTAATAAGGCTCTTTTTCTGCAGTCTTAATGGTTTTTGTTTTAAAAAAGTGGACCTTTTGAAAGCTCAAATCATTATTGGACTTGCTGAAATCAAAACAATGCATCAAAAACATATTACAGGTCACATACATAGCAGCCAAGGTATCCAACATAACAGGCCTGATATTCTTCTTTAGGGCCCAGACCTGTAATTGTTTTTCTATAGACCTCTATTATAGCTTTTAAGTAGGCTGTGGTCCTCACAACTCTTCAATCACAATGAGGCTGCCATAGAGGTACAGATTGGACCTAGTTCAATCAAAAAACAAGAATGAGATACCCTGGTGACCGCCATGTTTTGCCACTTTTTGGCCCCTAAAGGTGGGCACCCTACATGAGAGGAAAATTCTACTGAAAAAAAATACCAGAATGCAAGGTCCTTTTTTCTAAGCCACACCACTAAACTAAATCAACAAAAGCAATGAGGTGTTGTTCCAAAAAGTACAGCAAAGATAGATCTGTCTAATAAATACAATATATTTCCTAGTTTTATTATTGACCAATCATGAAACACCTTACAACTTAAAAATATTGTGCTGAGCTTCCACCCACCTTTTGAGCCAATCACTGCCCTTTTTACATTTACAGGTCTGTGACTTAAAGCCATATACCATTTCAGACAAAGGACCAAGAAAATAGTTTAATTCAAACCAATAAACATTTTAAAGCACATTTATATTGTTTGTTTGCATCATTTACCCCAAAGTTATTCTAGGGAACCCTTTAAACAACCCTACCCCCCTACACATATTACTGGTAAACTCATTGTACAGCAAAATAATGAAAAGAAAAAGTGAACATATTCATTTTCTTATATCTCTTTTATTATATATCAGAAATGCTTTAAAGTTCACTCATATAAGCTTATAACACCACTTTACAATATACTATACCAAAAAGATGCATGTGCTTTACCAGCATGAGTCTAATGTGGAGTTACCCCACCCACCCCAATTAACATGGCCAAAATTACTTGCTCCTCGCTATGTGACTTATAATACTTTCTTTACACATTAAATCAACTTCTAATCACATAAAAATGTTCATTTGTGCAAAATGAAGCAATTTTTGCTAATTTAGGTGACAAAAGCTAATATTATGTAACAGCCAGAGGGGGTGAAGAGCAAAACTAATTTCCATGCAGAGGGGCTATGCTCACCGACATGGCATTTTGACCGCTTACATTTTTTCCAAAGACCTAGCTGGAGAAAAAAACTACTACAGCTAGGATGCTGCAAGGTCAAGGTCAGTGAAAGGGAATTATCAAGGTCATAGAGGTCAAAGGTCAAGGTCACTTTGCAATTTTATTGGTCAAAAAGGTACAATTTCTACAATTAATGACCTATTTGTTTTAAATTGAGGTAAAATGGGTGAAATGGTCAAGGAAAACATCATATTATTGACAAAGTTTAAAAAATACTAGCCCAAAATAGTTATTTTACAAATGGCAGGCTGTTAGTTTGGTAAAATCATGCCTGTGAACTGGTATACTGTTGCAGTTTCATTATGACATTTTTTCAAAGTGACATTTAAGTTGCCGGATTGAATAGTAAAGATTAAAACGGACTAATACGCATACATATATCCATCTGAAATGGCCCCTCTTATCAAGGTCAAAGTCATCAATAAGGTCAAGGGTCAATTTAGACAGCAAATCAACCCAAACTGACCCAAATGTTCTACTTTACAAAGTGGAGAGTGCAATATCATACAGGTTTCCAAGTTGTTCTACACTGTTGCTCAATTGAAAGGTCAATCTGTCAAAGGTCAATGTCATATTGGGCAATATGACAGTCTCTTGTGCTATCTCTGAGTTCAACTAAGCCACCTGACAATAAATGAGCATGTAAATATGGGTTTAACACATGTAACACTTTTCAATTAAATTGCATTTAACTCCATAAAGTGACCACTACTGCGGTTTACGCAAACTTGGAAAAGGGCCTTTTTACCATATTGTGACAATCACATAAACACATACCAAAAAAAATGCTCTAGCATAACAATAAAAAACACAAATGCTCTGATTTGGGAACCAATGAGTTTCCGATAAATGAAAGTATGCTTACAGTGTAGCCTCATAGTGCAGAAGTGCAACTCACATGCTTCAAGTCCAATATGTAGTGCAAAACTGAGCCAACCATCACCCCTACCTACTAATAAGGCTCTTTTTCTGCAGTCTTAATGGTTTTTGTTTTAAAAAAGTGGACCTTTTGAAAGCTCAAATCATTATTGGACTTGCTGAAATCAAAACAATGCATCAAAAACATATTACAGGTCACATACATAGCAGCCAAGGTATCCAACATAACAGGCCTGATATTCTTCTTTAGGGCCCAGACCTGTAATTGTTTTTCTATAGACCTCTATTATAGCTTTTAAGTAGGCTGTGGTCCTCACAACTCTTCAATCACAATGAGGCTGCCATAGAGGTACAGATTGGACCTAGTTCAATCAAAAAACAAGAATGAGATACCCTGGTGACCGCCATGTTTTGCCACTTTTTGGCCCCTAAAGGTGGGCACCCTACATGAGAGGAAAATTCTACTGAAAAAAAATACCAGAATGCAAGGTCCTTTTTTCTAAGCCACACCACTAAACTAAATCAACAAAAGCAATGAGGTGTTGTTCCAAAAAGTACAGCAAAGATAGATCTGTCTAATAAATACAATATATTTCCTAGTTTTATTATTGACCAATCATGAAACACCTTACAACTTAAAAATATTGTGCTGAGCTTCCACCCACCTTTTGAGCCAATCACTGCCCTTTTTACATTTACAGGTCTGTGACTTAAAGCCATATACCATTTCAGACAAAGGACCAAGAAAATAGTTTAATTCAAACCAATAAACATTTTAAAGCACATTTATATTGTTTGTTTGCATCATTTACCCCAAAGTTATTCTAGGGAACCCTTTAAACAACCCTACCCCCCTACACATATTACTGGTAAACTCATTGTACAGCAAAATAATGAAAAGAAAAAGTGAACATATTCATTTTCTTATATCTCTTTTATTATATATCAGAAATGCTTTAAAGTTCACTCATATAAGCTTATAACACCACTTTACAATATACTATACCAAAAAGATGCATGTGCTTTACCAGCATGAGTCTAATGTGGAGTTACCCCACCCACCCCAATTAACATGGCCAAAATTACTTGCTCCTCGCTATGTGACTTATAATACTTTCTTTACACATTAAATCAACTTCTAATCACATAAAAAATGTTCATTTGTGCAAAATGAAGCAATTTTTGCTAATTTAGGTGACAAAAGCTAATATTATGTAACAGCCAGAGGGGGTGAAGAGCAAAACTAATTTCCATGCAGAGGGGCTATGCTCACCGACATGGCATTTTGACCGCTTACATTTTTTCCAAAGACCTAGCTGGAGAAAAAAACTACTACAGCTAGGATGCTGCAAGGTCAAGGTCAGTGAAAGGGAATTATCAAGGTCATAGAGGTCAAAGGTCAAGGTCACTTTGCAATTTTATTGGTCAAAAAGGTACAATTTCTACAATTAATGACCTATTTGTTTTAAATTGAGGTAAAATGGGTGAAATGGTCAAGGAAAACATCATATTATTGACAAAGTTTAAAAAATACTAGCCCAAAATAGTTATTTTACAAATGGCAGGCTGTTAGTTTGGTAAAATCATGCCTGTGAACTGGTATACTGTTGCAGTTTCATTATGACATTTTTTCAAAGTGACATTTAAGTTGCCGGATTGAATAGTAAAGATTAAAACGGACTAATACGCATACATATATCCATCTGAAATGGCCCCTCTTATCAAGGTCAAAGTCATCAATAAGGTCAAGGGTCAATTTAGACAGCAAATCAACCCAAACTGACCCAAATGTTCTACTTTACAAAGTGGAGAGTGCAATATCATACAGGTTTCCAAGTTGTTCTACACTGTTGCTCAATTGAAAGGTCAATCTGTCAAAGGTCAATGTCATATTGGGCAATATGACAGTCTCTTGTGCTATCTCTGAGTTCAACTAAGCCACCTGACAATAAATGAGCATGTAAATATGGGTTTAACACATGTAACACTTTTCAATTAAATTGCATTTAACTCCATAAAGTGACCACTACTGCGGTTTACGCAAACTTGGAAAAGGGCCTTTTTACCATATTGTGACAATCACATAAACACATACCAAAAAAAATGCTCTAGCATAACAATAAAAAACACAAATGCTCTGATTTGGGAACCAATGAGTTTCCGATAAATGAAAGTATGCTTACAGTGTAGCCTCATAGTGCAGAAGTGCAACTCACATGCTTCAAGTCCAATATGTAGTGCAAAACTGAGCCAACCATCACCCCTACCTACTAATAAGGCTCTTTTTCTGCAGTCTTAATGGTTTTTGTTTTAAAAAAGTGGACCTTTTGAAAGCTCAAATCATTATTGGACTTGCTGAAATCAAAACAATGCATCAAAAACATATTACAGGTCACATACATAGCAGCCAAGGTATCCAACATAACAGGCCTGATATTCTTCTTTAGGGCCCAGACCTGTAATTGTTTTTCTATAGACCTCTATTATAGCTTTTAAGTAGGCTGTGGTCCTCACAACTCTTCAATCACAATGAGGCTGCCATAGAGGTACAGATTGGACCTAGTTCAATCAAAAAACAAGAATGAGATACCCTGGTGACCGCCATGTTTTGCCACTTTTTGGCCCCTAAAGGTGGGCACCCTACATGAGAGGAAAATTCTACTGAAAAAAAATACCAGAATGCAAGGTCCTTTTTTCTAAGCCACACCACTAAACTAAATCAACAAAAGCAATGAGGTGTTGTTCCAAAAAGTACAGCAAAGATAGATCTGTCTAATAAATACAATATATTTCCTAGTTTTATTATTGACCAATCATGAAACACCTTACAACTTAAAAATATTGTGCTGAGCTTCCACCCACCTTTTGAGCCAATCACTGCCCTTTTTACATTTACAGGTCTGTGACCTAAAGCCATAACCCATTTCAGACAAAGGACCAAGAAAATAGTTTAATTCAAACCAATAAACATTTTAAAGCACATTTATATTGTTTGTTTGCATCATTTACCCCAAAGTTATTCTAGGGAACCCTTTAAACAACCCTACCCCCCTACACATATTACTGGTAAACTCATTGTACAGCAAAATAATGAAAAGAAAAAGTGAACATATTCATTTTCTTATATCTCTTTTATTATATATCAGAAATGCTTTAAAGTTCACTCATATAAGCTTATAACACCACTTTACAATATACTATACCAAAAAGATGCATGTGCTTTACCAGCATGAGTCTAATGTGGAGTTACCCCACCCACCCCAATTAACATGGCCAAAATTACTTGCTCCTCGCTATGTGACTTATAATACTTTCTTTACACATTAAATCAACTTCTAATCACATAAAAATGTTCATTTGTGCAAAATGAAGCAATTTTTGCTAATTTAGGTGACAAAAGCTAATATTATGTAACAGCCAGAGGGGGTGAAGAGCAAAACTAATTTCCATGCAGAGGGGCTATGCTCACCGACATGGCATTTTGACCGCTTACATTTTTTCCAAAGACCTAGCTGGAGAAAAAAACTACTACAGCTAGGATGCTGCAAGGTCAAGGTCAGTGAAAGGGAATTATCAAGGTCATAGAGGTCAAAGGTCAAGGTCACTTTGCAATTTTATTGGTCAAAAAGGTACAATTTCTACAATTAATGACCTATTTGTTTTAAATTGAGGTAAAATGGGTGAAATGGTCAAGGAAAACATCATATTATTGACAAAGTTTAAAAAATACTAGCCCAAAATAGTTATTTTACAAATGGCAGGCTGTTAGTTTGGTAAAATCATGCCTGTGAACTGGTATACTGTTGCAGTTTCATTATGACATTTTTTCAAAGTGACATTTAAGTTGCCGGATTGAATAGTAAAGATTAAAACGGACTAATACGCATACATATATCCATCTGAAATGGCCCCTCTTATCAAGGTCAAAGTCATCAATAAGGTCAAGGGTCAATTTAGACAGCAAATCAACCCAAACTGACCCAAATGTTCTACTTTACAAAGTGGAGAGTGCAATATCATACAGGTTTCCAAGTTGTTCTACACTGTTGCTCAATTGAAAGGTCAATCTGTCAAAGGTCAATGTCATATTGGGCAATATGACAGTCTCTTGTGCTATCTCTGAGTTCAACTAAGCCACCTGACAATAAATGAGCATGTAAATATGGGTTTAACACATGTAACACTTTTCAATTAAATTGCATTTAACTCCATAAAGTGACCACTACTGCGGTTTACGCAAACTTGGAAAAGGGCCTTTTTACCATATTGTGACAATCACATAAACACATACCAAAAAAAATGCTCTAGCATAACAATAAAAAACACAAATGCTCTGATTTGGGAACCAATGAGTTTCCGATAAATGAAAGTATGCTTACAGTGTAGCCTCATAGTGCAGAAGTGCAACTCACATGCTTCAAGTCCAATATGTAGTGCAAAACTGAGCCAACCATCACCCCTACCTACTAATAAGGCTCTTTTTCTGCAGTCTTAATGGTTTTTGTTTTAAAAAAGTGGACCTTTTGAAAGCTCAAATCATTATTGGACTTGCTGAAATCAAAACAATGCATCAAAAACATATTACAGGTCACATACATAGCAGCCAAGGTATCCAACATAACAGGCCTGATATTCTTCTTTAGGGCCCAGACCTGTAATTGTTTTTCTATAGACCTCTATTATAGCTTTTAAGTAGGCTGTGGTCCTCACAACTCTTCAATCACAATGAGGCTGCCATAGAGGTACAGATTGGACCTAGTTCAATCAAAAAACAAGAATGAGATACCCTGGTGACCGCCATGTTTTGCCACTTTTTGGCCCCTAAAGGTGGGCACCCTACATGAGAGGAAAATTCTACTGAAAAAAAATACCAGAATGCAAGGTCCTTTTTTCTAAGCCACACCACTAAACTAAATCAACAAAAGCAATGAGGTGTTGTTCCAAAAAGTACAGCAAAGATAGATCTGTCTAATAAATACAATATATTTCCTAGTTTTATTATTGACCAATCATGAAACACCTTACAACTTAAAAATATTGTGCTGAGCTTCCACCCACCTTTTGAGCCAATCACTGCCCTTTTTACATTTACAGGTCTGTGACCTAAAGCCATAACCCATTTCAGACAAAGGACCAAGAAAATAGTTTAATTCAAACCAATAAACATTTTAAAGCACATTTATATTGTTTGTTTGCATCATTTACCCCAAAGTTATTCTAGGGAACCCTTTAAACAACCCTACCCCCCTACACATATTACTGGTAAACTCATTGTACAGCAAAATAATGAAAAGAAAAAGTGAACATATTCATTTTCTTATATCTCTTTTATTATATATCAGAAATGCTTTAAAGTTCACTCATATAAGCTTATAACACCACTTTACAATATACTATACCAAAAAGATGCATGTGCTTTACCAGCATGAGTCTAATGTGGAGTTACCCCACCCACCCCAATTAACATGGCCAAAATTACTTGCTCCTCGCTATGTGACTTATAATACTTTCTTTACACATTAAATCAACTTCTAATCACATAAAAATGTTCATTTGTGCAAAATGAAGCAATTTTTGCTAATTTAGGTGACAAAAGCTAATATTATGTAACAGCCAGAGGGGGTGAAGAGCAAAACTAATTTCCATGCAGAGGGGCTATGCTCACCGACATGGCATTTTGACCGCTTACATTTTTTCCAAAGACCTAGCTGGAGAAAAAAACTACTACAGCTAGGATGCTGCAAGGTCAAGGTCAGTGAAAGGGAATTATCAAGGTCATAGAGGTCAAAGGTCAAGGTCACTTTGCAATTTTATTGGTCAAAAAGGTACAATTTCTACAATTAATGACCTATTTGTTTTAAATTGAGGTAAAATGGGTGAAATGGTCAAGGAAAACATCATATTATTGACAAAGTTTAAAAAATACTAGCCCAAAATAGTTATTTTACAAATGGCAGGCTGTTAGTTTGGTAAAATCATGCCTGTGAACTGGTATACTGTTGCAGTTTCATTATGACATTTTTTCAAAGTGACATTTAAGTTGCCGGATTGAATAGTAAAGATTAAAACGGACTAATACGCATACATATATCCATCTGAAATGGCCCCTCTTATCAAGGTCAAAGTCATCAATAAGGTCAAGGGTCAATTTAGACAGCAAATCAACCCAAACTGACCCAAATGTTCTACTTTACAAAGTGGAGAGTGCAATATCATACAGGTTTCCAAGTTGTTCTACACTGTTGCTCAATTGAAAGGTCAATCTGTCAAAGGTCAATGTCAAATTGGGCAATATGACAGTCTCTTGTGCTATCTCTGAGTTCAACTAAGCCACCTGACAATAAATGAGCATGTAAATATGGGTTTAACACATGTAACACTTTTCAATTAAATTGCATTTAACTCCATAAAGTGACCACTACTGCGGTTTACGCAAACTTGGAAAAGGGCCTTTTTACCATATTGTGACAATCACATAAACACATACCAAAAAAAATGCTCTAGCATAACAATAAAAAACACAAATGCTCTGATTTGGGAACCAATGAGTTTCCGATAAATGAAAGTATGCTTACAGTGTAGCCTCATAGTGCAGAAGTGCAACTCACATGCTTCAAGTCCAATATGTAGTGCAAAACTGAGCCAACCATCACCCCTACCTACTAATAAGGCTCTTTTTCTGCAGTCTTAATGGTTTTTGTTTTAAAAAAGTGGACCTTTTGAAAGCTCAAATCATTATTGGACTTGCTGAAATCAAAACAATGCATCAAAAACATATTACAGGTCACATACATAGCAGCCAAGGTATCCAACATAACAGGCCTGATATTCTTCTTTAGGGCCCAGACCTGTAATTGTTTTTCTATAGACCTCTATTATAGCTTTTAAGTAGGCTGTGGTCCTCACAACTCTTCAATCACAATGAGGCTGCCATAGAGGTACAGATTGGACCTAGTTCAATCAAAAAACAAGAATGAGATACCCTGGTGACCGCCATGTTTTGCCACTTTTTGGCCCCTAAAGGTGGGCACCCTACATGAGAGGAAAATTCTACTGAAAAAAAATACCAGAATGCAAGGTCCTTTTTTCTAAGCCACACCACTAAACTAAATCAACAAAAGCAATGAGGTGTTGTTCCAAAAAGTACAGCAAAGATAGATCTGTCTAATAAA